>CM063252.1:21659479-21765409 GCA_032158295.1 Pycnopodia helianthoides | reverse complement strand
GACATGTAGGTGGTTTATACAACGGCAAGATGTCAATGAGGATTTGCTCAAAATGATCCGTGGATGCATTTTGGCGGCGCCACAAGTACTCAGCTAGCCGGAAACCGAAGCCGTCGGTAGAGCTGGTAGCATGGGTGCTCGGCAGTTTCAGTACTTGTTGTACTTTCACCGCCGTGAACTGATTTGTTGCTGGTCTCCTTGATTGCCGCGTCGGTTGTCGATCGTGCCGCCCAGTAATAAGTTAGCTTGAGGATTTTCTTCATTGACATGTTGCTGTTGCTGGGTAAACCAGGTGCCGTGGCGGATACTACAATTGCGGGACCGCTTCCGACAACCCAGATTGCTGCACCGCCATGTGTACCAGTCGCATCGGTCCGCTTTCATGGCCCAGGACAACGGGTGATTTAATAGCTGCGTCTTCTGTTGAACTTACCTAGGACTCTTACTAATGGAATAATCCGAACTAACCTTTTGCGCGACAGGCAGGTTTTTCATTCATAAATTTATTAATATTCAGTTTATGCAAAGTATTGGACAATCACAGCTTATTTTAATATTCATAAAAATTACATTTTCATTATGACTTTTAGTAAACCAGGTTATGGGAGAAACATGTAGGACAAGCAAACCAATCTTGTGTCAATGCCTCATAGCCGTGTGGGTTAAGGCTATGCTCTCTTGTGTATAATAAATTGTTCTCTCTTTACAGGTTCGAGTTGCATTATTTCATTGATTACTAACTTTCCATTCCTTCCAGCAATAAGGTACAGATAGATACATGGAGACTGGGTGAAGAGGAGACAGGAAATGGGGGAGAAATAGAGAAGAATACAGTGTGGCAATAAGCGCGATTTTTTTTTTCGCAATTTTTTTTTTTATTTACGCAAAATAATTTTTTTTTTAAATCGTCTCCCTATGAAATCCATTTATCGTAGAATTTTGTTCCCTACCCCAATCGATTGGAAACATCCTCATGAATTTTTTTTTTTTTTTATTTAAAAAAAAGCTTCAGAAAGTGGCGGCCGCCTGCGGAAATTTTTCCCTATTCCAAACATCAGACACACCAAAATAATGTCTGTCTTAAAATGATTCTGTGCAATGTTTCAGGTATTATACCATTTTGCATGTTGTGTAATGTTTCCAAATTTGTGTTCAATACTGACTTAATAGTTATACATGTATAAGTGTGATGTTTATATTGGGTCGGGACGCTATTCTGAGGCTTGGTAAATCTCTTTATTTCTGATAGAAGAAAACAAAATTAATGAAACAAATTATAATATCCGTACCTGTGGCTACATGTAGCTTATATTTAAACATAGTGTTACACAATCCACATGTTATGCATTACACCTATGGAGTGATAGATAAGAAATCAATGAGTGCAACACAGACAGACGCCAATTGTAACTTGCGTCATGAAAGTTCACATCAAGTTTATTTGAAGTGCACACAGTCACACAACAGTGGTTTAGCTTCATGACTTTTAAGCTTCACAGATGTACTAAGTTGAAAGTCCACTACAAGATGTTTGTCTCTTTATTTGCTGTACCTAGCCGTACCAGTCAGCCATTTATAGGGACCTTGTGTACTTATCTGCTACGTGACTCTGTGAGTCAAAAACCTGTAAAACTATTTGTCCCCAGCGCCATTTTTGGTTGGAACTTTGTGTGCGAATTCAGGAAGAAATCAAGACTTCAGTACTGAGGGCAGAGCTAGGATAATTGACAGTGTTAACAGTGCACAGAGACAAGGTGAGTACAGATCACAAACTAATTCAAATTTGCTCAATACTCTGGGATTAGGCAAACAGATAGGCCTACATCAACATGTAACTATTTAAAGTTATTTCAGCAGTAATAAAAGGACTAAGCTGTGTAGACAAATGATTAATCCACAGGCAACAATTTGAAAACTAGTCGCTCACTGAAACAAATCAATTTAAATAAAATATTATTTAATTCTACTAGTAGTCTGGTAGTGTAAAATCCTGAGTGTCTTAAACAGCATAAAGTCTTAATATGAGTCATGGTGTTAGACAGAGGGGTGTCTGGGTGTCTTGTAGACTCCCTGGTTTGAATTTAGAAACCCAACTTCATCTTCAGTTAAGATAAGCCTCATGTCATGATGTTAGTCTTAGGGGTGTCTGGGTGTCTCGTAGACTCCCTGGTTTGAATTTAGAAACCCAACTTCATCTTCAGTTAAGATAAGCCTCATGTCATGGTGTTAGACAGAGTGGTGTTTGGGTGTCTTGTACACTCCCTGGTTTGAATTTAGAAACCCAACTTCACCTTCAGTTAAGATAAGCCTCATGTCATGATGTTAGTCTTAGGGGTGTTTGGGTGTCTTGTAGACTCCCTGGTTTGAATTTAGAAACCCAACTTCACCTTCAGTTAAGATAAGCCTCATGTCATGATGTTAGTCTTAGGGGTGTCTGGGTGTCTTGTACACTCCCTGGTTTGATTTTAGAAACCCAACTTCATCTTCAGTTAAGATAAGCCTCATGTCATGATGTTAGTCTTAGGGGTGTCTGGGTGTCTTGTACGCTCCCTGGTTTGAATTTAGAAACTCTACCTCATCTTCAGTTTACATGTGTCAATGTAGAAGACATATTCATGTAAACCTTTTCAAAAATATATTTAAAGTATCGTAAACTTTATTTATCAATCAAAGTAAACAATTGTTTACTTGCACATAGCTACATGTAGAATATAAACAATAAAAACATAAACAGTTTGTACCTAGGCATAAATAAATGTGTACTTTACTTGAGAGTGTTTCATCAATGTAATGTTAATTCTAATGAGTATTTCTTTTTGTGTTTACCAGTGTGATAAGCATTTGTTAACTACAGGATTCAAACAAGTCTCTCATCACTCGGTATGCTCTGTGTTCTAGTGGTTCTACTCTAGAATGCCGGTGGTCATGGGTTGGAATTAAACCCTAATAGGTTGCCTGTGGATATTGTCTGTATGACTTGGGAAAGCATTTAGCATACAGTGCTTATCACACATGGATAACCAAAATGACTATACTTAAAAAATTGTTTAAATTCTAATTAGACAAAAGTAATTGCGATTTGTTGCTGGGTACCAAGTAGCACAAATAAGTACAAGTACTTTGGACATGGAGTACAAGTACAGGCATGCAATGCCCAAGCACTTTAAAATCCAAGTAGAGATTCCAACCACTCAATACAAGTACTTGATCTCAAATTATGATTAAGAATTAGTTTAAAAGTATGTAGTCTGAAAGTGATTTTTGTAAACTAAATGCTTACTCTTTTTTCAAATGAAATTTTTTGCTCTTTGTTATTTATTTCCAGATACAAATGGCGTCTTCAAACCCAGAAAAGATTTCAGCTCTAGAGAAAATCATCCAGGATCATCTGAAGTGCTGTATTTGCACTGACCAATACACAGAACCCAAACAACTGGACTGTCTTCATAGCTTCTGTGAACACTGTTTGCTGAAACACCAGACTACCAACTGCAAAGGTGCTAAGATGCTTATTTGTCCTCTGTGTCGAAAGGAGACACAACTTCCTCGGGAGGGTGTTCAAGATCTTAAGAGTAACTTCAATCTAACTGGTCTTGCACACCAATTGGAGCAGGTCAGCTCATCACAAAACATCAGGTTTGTTTGTAGACTATGCAAGGAGGAAAATGAGGCAACACATTTCTGTTTTGACTGCCCCATGATCATTTGTGCAAACTGCAATGAAATGCACCAAAAGATTCCTTCATTATCCACTCACGAAGTAGCCACTTTCAAAAACATTCTTGAAGGGAAGATTGCAAGGAGAGAGAGAAGACAAAAACATCATCCAGAATGCCAAACTCATAAAGGTGAAGTCATGAGGTTCTATTGTACAACATGTGATGTGATGATTTGTAGAGATTGCACTGTCATAGATCACTGTAAACCACAACATGAGTATATTGACTGCAACCAAGCCTCATCCACATATAAACAGTCATTGGCTCAACTCATTACTCCCCTTGAAGAAATGCTGAAGAACCTTGACCAATCTCAAGCAACTGTCTCAACAATGAAAGACAACCTAGACATTGCAGTTGAGAGAACCATGGCAGAGGTGAAGAACAGAGCTGATGAGATCAGGGCTGAGGTAACAGCTCAAGAGAGTCGCATCATGGATGAAATAAAAAACATCCACAAAGATCGGAACAAGGAATTGGAGGAATATGAGCAAACAGTGAGTGTAAACTCACATCAAATACAGCAATCACTGCAGACTGCCAAAGATATCAGCAACAATTCATCAGCTCCTGACTTCCTTGCACTCTATCCTACAATCAGTAAGGACCTGACTTTACTCAGAGATCTAAATCAACCCAAGATAGATTCCACCCTCTCCCATCTGAAGTTCAACCCAGGGGTTTGTGATATCACCCTGGGTAATGTGATGATAAAGGCACCAAGGTGGGAGCTTGGTTTGGAGTGTGTTGAAGGACTCAATGGGGCTGTGGCTATTGATGCCTCTATACCTGGGGATGAGATGGCAGTGGCAGACTGCAATAATAGCAGAGTGGTAATCTATGACACTAAGGGACACCAGAAGAGAACTATCCAAGTGCCAGGATGTAAGTTCCTTACAAAGTCATTTACTTAGAGGTGTTAATGTTGTTATAAATCTCAGTTCAAACGCAGTGTAAAAAGTACTCATGATTGGTTACCAGGGTGACAGTCAAAGGGTAATCCATGTAAATAAGTAAACATTTTTTTCAAGGTAGTTTTAAAGTGATCAACTCAAGTCAACCATTAAAATGATGTACACAAATCAGACCATAATTTGTGATCAATAAAAGGTTTACATGTAGTCAAAATACCCGTCATGAAATTGATTGATTATTCCTATTCCACTGTACCTTGTAGGCTAGAGCTGCATTAATCCATGCATGATCACTGAATCCACTCTATCTGCTGTCATTCAGGATTTTTACATTCCTCTAATCAACACCAACATGAAATAAGTTTATAATACTAAATGAATAAATAAGAACAATAAATGTGTTTTGGGTAAAATCTAAAAAATAATATTTAAAAAGAATGAATGCAATACCAGTTTTCTCTTGATAGTAGCCACCTTGCTAATATCAACAGGGTGTTGTTATTGTTCTACTGTATGTCATAGTTACATGTAGGTGCTGTGTGATTTATTAGCAACATAAAAAATGGCTTTTACAACATAGGAACAAATGCAATGTAATAATAATGTCTTTTGTATTTTTTGCAAAAAGCAAGTTACATAGGTTGTAAGTAATTTTCAAATGTAGGACCAATGTATTGAGTTCTATCCATTTGTTCATTTGTTTTCCAGACCCTGTGGCTGTTGCTGCACTCCAGAATCAGTTAGTGGTTGTAAATCTTTTAAGCAACTCTGTCAAGATGTACAATAAGAATGGCACAAAGGGATTGGAGTTCTACACAGTGCCTCATAGTGAAGTGGGCAAGACAGCAGTAAACCTCTGCAGTGTAGCAGTCATGAAGGATACAATCATTGTGGGGGATGTGAAGAGGTCAGTTTTAACTAAACACAGCTCCAGTGATGGTTCACTCATTGACACTGTTTCAGTTAAGACAAAACCTTACCACTTGGCCATTGACAGCAAGGATAGAGTTGTAGTCAGTGGTGAGAAACAAAAAGTAGACATTCTTTATGGCAACCGTTCACTATTCACCATTAGACCAACTGTTAATAATGAGCAAGTTAAATACTGCAGAGGTGTTTGTTGTGACAGTGCAGCTATCTACATTGCAGTGTGCAATGGGCCCAACACTGGTCATATTCATCAGTATGACACTGAGGGTAGATTTCTCAGCTGTATTGCTCAGGGTCTGTTCAGCCCACGTGGAATCTCATTGACATCAGATGGGCAGAAGCTGGCAGTGGTAGACTGCAACTCAGTGAAGATTTATAACAAGGTGTAATGTTATCTGATAATTATGATACTGGTCAAATACTACATGTATCTCATGGATTGAACTGACCACCAACATGAATTAATATAAATCAATCACCAAACTATGCAAATTGTTGTGTTATTTTGTTCACTTAAGCAGTTAAATAAACCAATCAGTCTAATTTTTTAATTAATTAAGACATTGAGTTAATTGTATGACATTTAACACACTTAGTGTCCATTGTCTTGACCCTGTACATGACCTTTGTTAAAACCCTACATGGCCCTATGATTATAAAATCACCTGCTTACTCCATCCTTCTTGAATTTTAAATAGGTGTGAATAGCGTGCAATATGTTTTGGGGTTGAACACAACCCTAAACATATTTCTTAACATTTGGGCCTTCAACATACAATAATTACAGTACAGATCAAATTCTGTCTTGTCAAGATACAGATGCTGCAAGTTCATGTACAATGAGTCAGTGTTGTAGTCGAGTCACCTGTGTCGAGTCCGAGTCCGAGTCACAAGTCACTTGGTCCGAGTCCAAGTCCGAGTCACGAGTCACTTGTTTAAATATTGAT
This sequence comes from Pycnopodia helianthoides, assembly GCA_032158295.1. Lineage (NCBI taxonomy): Eukaryota > Metazoa > Echinodermata > Asteroidea > Forcipulatida > Asteriidae > Pycnopodia > Pycnopodia helianthoides. Next base: position 21,758,899 of record CM063252.1, on the reverse strand, counting down.
TGCAAACCAAATGTCGTAAAATAAGAATTGGAAATGATTTACACATTTAATTTAACCAAATTTCTGTACCTGCAGTTACAATTTTATTTTAGGTTTTACTCCTTGCCCGTTATCCAGAATATGAAGGGTTTAAAATAATGTTTTCTCTTCAAAATAACCAAATATATACTGATTTATTTATTTCAGAAAGGTTGGTGGCCAACAAGTTTTATGGTTTAAAGAAACTTTCTCTAAACCATAAAACTTGTTGGCTACCTGCCTTTCTGAAATAAACAAATCAGTATATAATTGGTTATTTTGAAGGAAAACAAATCATTTCAAATCCTTAAATTCTTAAAATTTGAAGTGTGCCGGTCCTTTCTGTAATTTTGCGCTTGCAAAATTTGCACACCGCACTCGATTTTGAGGTTTCAACATTTTTGCTAAAGTTGGCCCCAAAGGAAACAATACGGGGCGGAACGGCAGAACTTGTTGGCTACCTACCTGATAAAAAAAATGTTGATGACCAAACTTGACGTCGTGTGTGTGGGTGTTTTGGCGTTTGTGTCGACCACGTGTGGAAACTGGTGCAAACAACACACATCCATCACAGTGCAATATGCAGACTGTGTTTTACAGGTACCAGACATGTCATTTCCCTGGTAATATGCATCAAGCACAAGCAGTGGCTATGGTGTTAACGTTGACAGAATACCAGCATCAATATTGGTGTTGTGCATCCCAGTGTTATTATGCATATTGAACATACGAATCGGACATACACGCGCTGTACGTACATGGCCATCTACTACACAATAATCACGAACACTATTACTTGCAACACCATACGACAGTGTACTTATTTCTTGTGCTAGACGTTAATATTCCTCCATGTGCACTGTGATCATCGGAATTGTTTTTAATATTTAAAAAAGGTATTGTTTGTGAAAATACGTGACTCGCAAGTCACGAGTCCTCGGGGACAAGTCCGAGTCAGGATAGTCGAGTCCGAGTTCTTTGAGTCAAGTCCGAGTCACCGAAATTGTGACTCGAGATGGACTCGAGTCCGAGTCCTGGACTCGAGTCATACAACACTGCAATGAGTACATTGACATAAAATGACCACAATCTGTCAATTCTCAATTAGAATTCAATCCCAAAAGATAATTGTTACTCTTTCTGTCATTCAAACAATAATCTAATCAGTTTCAATTTAACAATTTAACAATCACTTTAAGTTGAATTGATCAACAATTTAAATAAAGCGTTCATTATTTTATTAAACTTAATTGTAACGAACTCTACATTAAATTAGTGTTTAATTAAATTTTAAGAATTTTTTTTAATTAGTTAGTCTGTGCTGTTATGCGTCTGTGAGGCATGGACTCTTATTCCAATACTAGAAGCGCTGCATTAAATGGGTGCTACACAAAGCTTTTAAGAACTGCTCTTAACATCCACTGGAGTCAACATGTGACCAATAAAGTCCTGTATGGGGACCTTCCCAAGCTCTGGACAAAAAATCAGAGAGACGAGGATGCGTTTTGCTGGCCACTGCTTTTTGCAAGCCTTCGATTTTCATGAAAACATTGCCGGCATTTTCCCTCTACTTTTTTTAATTAACATAGAGAGTTATTTAAAACTAATAAACTCAAATTATATTTGGTATAAGCCTGCATGTTCATTCACAACTAGAAACATTTATGGTGGTTTGAGGTTCTTCAACCGCTGGAAAAACTGCTAATCTGACGGTAGAAAAGTGGTCCCTTTATTGTTGTTCCTGTTATATTCAAGATTGACCATGAAAACTCTAATGATTCGTAATCAGAAAAATGACATACTCTGCTAGTTGAGCTGAAATTGTTTTATATACACCATAGTTTAATTGTAAAAGAAGAAATATCTCACCTTGTTATTAGTTAATGTATTATATGTTTGTTTTTGAAGAGTAAAAACAATTGTGGATGAGCGAAGTGAGGAGCATGAAAAGGGCATTTCTTGAACCAAGTTTGAGTTGGTTTATCATCAATTTTGCAACAGACATCAACTGAAAATACATTTTTAATTGTTTTTAACCTGTCGCTTTTGGTTGACTAATAAAAGTAGACAGATATTCTATGTACTGCAAACCTTTCTAGATTGTAGCTCCAACATACAAAGTTTCAAATCCTACTTGGAACTGAAGTTGTGTACCAACATAATGACTTTACTATCTGAGAATGAGTAAACAAGAAGTTACCCCCAACTTCCCTTGTATAAGCTGGATGTTTTTATACTAAGCACTCTACTCCTGGGTGACCCTGAGTCTGGGTCAGGTTTGAGTCTGGGTTCTTAGACCAGAGGAATAGGTTTGCCGTTGTCGATACAATTAATAGGTTTGAAAAAGTTTAACAAAGCATTAGATTCTGATTCAATAAATGTTATTGTTCTTTGAATTGATAAAATTCATAATGGTCTAAGTACACTGTTGTAAGCATTAAGGTACCATTTCCTACATCTTTATTTGCTTGTTAGTATTAAAGATTCTCCAAATTATCTGGATTTGTTTTTATGTAAAGGAACAGATGTACACTTGAAGCATAGTTAAATTTGAGTTTTTGGAATAAGTTTGATCTGTATATAATCAAGATTGACATTAATTGCTACTCTGTCTCTAACGCAAAATTGATTCTATACTTTTGACTTTGTCAATAAATCTGGAGATGATTCATTCTCTATTATTATTTCTGTCAAGTGAAGATTTATTCCACTATTTCTCTCCCTCAGTCACTTTGTAAAAACTGCTCTGAGTATAGAGGTATTTCCTTATTGTGCAAATGTGTAGGAATTATTGAAGTTAATTGATGGATTGGAAGAAGTTCAAACTTCTTTTGAAGTGAAAACAAATCCAATTATTAATTTGAAAGTGACTAGATTTTTAATAAACACACGTCACATGTTTATTATTGTCATTTTAACCCCCCAGAAATACCATTTGAAATATTGTCTTTTAAAAGATTTAACATGAAGAAACATAACTAAACAAGAGAAATTAAAGGGAAAGGCATTTATTAATGTCTTTTAAAAGATTTAGGACAAAGAAACTTAACTAAACAAGACAAAGTAAAGGGGGAAAACAATATTTAAATTAAGATTAACAGCAAGTCGTATGCAGTTGTCAATTTGTTTGCTGCGCCATTTCTTCCCCAGTTTGCCTTACTTGACCAAAACCCCAGGGGTGAAGTTTTGCAGTCCTTATCAATAACTGTTTTGGTTGAATTGGCCATTGGTTAATCACTGTCCAATGACAGAAACAGTTATTGGTTGATGCCGCCAAAAGGCACTACCGGAGGTTAAGCTTGGGGGATATCGCTTTTTTCATCCACGATGTATCGTCGACATTATATTACAATATTCGATATTATCGCGATTAATTTGTGATGACGTCATTCTTCTACAAATCTCTCAGAGCAAGTTGTAGATACAGATGACTTATAATTTTTACTTTGGTTCCAATGAACTATTCTTCGGGTTTTACTCTAAACCTATGGGGTGAAAACCTGGGCCTATTACTTACACACATTTAGTGTGTTAACTACTGCGCATGACAGACTTTTCTATATGTGTGCATAACTAATTAGATTGTGCTACTTGCACGTATGCAACCCGTACCTGATAACACACGTGATAACACCCGTCTGCCTGAGACCGCCTGATCGGCTAAGGCTTTGATGTTGGTATTTTCGAAGGAACCCCGTCGGATCGGATCTGTTGGGGAATCTTGCGGTTGCAGTCTGTGACTTGCAGCTCTTTATTGCGGCAAGATTGTCTCGACTAGGAGATTTATTGTTGCAAGATCGTCTCGGCTAGGAAATGCATCGCGATACTTAATCGATATCGCGATTTACCGATATCACGATCAAAAAAAGCCTGACCCGATATCGTTGACTAGTATCGCGATATTCGATAATATCGTGGTACCGCCCAAGCTTACTGGAGGTGTGACTTTAAAATATCCAATAAAGTTTGATATAGTAATTAGTCCTGTAGGTGATCCAATCTGTGTTCGTGAGGTACGCAGAACGCACGATCAAAAGAGGCACTGGTCCCCTCTCATGATCTGCTTTGATCTTGTGCCATGTCTAACTGTATGCAGTTTAGGGTGACCATGTAAAAGCATGATTCAATTGAAGTGGGTGTGCTAAATACTTCCATTTTGACATACACATGTCAAGCGCCCTGCAAGCGCTAAGCGCTCAATTTGTTTTTAACAAGCGAGCACGCAGAGCAGTCACTTTTTATAGCAATCAGCATTGTTTTTCAGCTCATTCCTTCTAGGGGTTAGTGATGAGAAGTATTGGTATGGTGCTGTCCATGGTAGCGTGGCTGGGAAAATGAATAATGTTGTTTTTAATTTCCACTCTCATTGATCTGTGGTATGGGCTGTGTTCACTTAGTGCTCTCAGAGACTTTTTTAAATTTTGTTTTATTATTATTGAGATATCGCCCATCTCACAGGGCGACACTTGACTGATTTGGGCTGTCAACCCAAATCAACTGTCACCAGGGGCACATTGTCACCTACTCCTGGGGCTTAAACAGGGCTATACCCCCTTCACAGTCTGTAAGGATGTAGGCATGGGTATCATCCACTAGGAGCCTGGCTGGTAGAGCAGATTTGCACTACCTTCCCAACTTTTTATGAAGCAATTATGGTCGAGTGCCTTGCTCAAGGTCACAAGTGTCATGACCGGGATTTGAACCCACACTCTGCTGCTGACAACAACAGAGCTTGGGTCCAGTAAACTAGACCGATCAGCCATGACACGCCATAGGGAGAAAATCGTTCCTCAGACAGAAGATGGTTCTCATGAATGAGATTCTGAACATGGTGTAAGGATCATCATTGGTTTGAATTCTACTGGATTTCATGTTCACATCATCTTCCTCTTTCTCATCTTTGTTCTGTACAGAAGGAGAATTCAAGTCTAGTTTGTGTCTTGAGGATGAGGAGTGTGGGAGTCTAAAGTGAAGCAGATGAAGTCACTGCTGGAGCATGAACTAGACCAAAGAAATCAGGTATGAGATGAGAGGAACCATGTGGTGTGTCTTTGAGTCAAGAAATAGGAGTTTAGACAAATCCACTGTCAAATTACATTCTGCTGCTGAGAGTATTGCTTAATATTCTTTCAGCAAAAATATGTTGGGGACAAAGTCCAAGTGCATTCAAGCAAAAATGATGTGCTCACTATAAACAAAAATTATGCGCAAGTACAATTGTATTTACTCTCGGGCATTCTCAGTAAAATTGGATTGTTGAGACAATAATGTTTAGCTTTGGTAAAGTCTGGGTGTCCTCTAGTCCCCCAAGCTGGTTGGTTCATGTCATATGTGAGGTTTTGTGAAGCATATGGGATTGGTTTGAATATACATGTGTATACACAATGACAAACTGTCCATCTTACAGGTAAACATTTTTGTGCTGGTTAATGATTTATGCATTTTCATTGGAAAAAGGTTTGTTAAAAATCAGCAATACTTATCATCTGTTGGAGTAAAGCAATGATGATACAGTATACAATTGTTGCCTGCAGTGACATGGTCCATGGTGTTTTGTACACCCGAGGGGGCAAATGGCACCCGAGGCGAAAGCCGAGGCTGCCATTTGCCCCCGAGGAGAGTGGTACATGGATATTTGTTGCCCGCTCATGTGATCGTTCTGTGCCAATGAAAATACAGCATTCAAGACAGAGGTATAACAAAAATGCATGGTGTATAAAGAATTACTAAACTGTACAAGTCTTGCATGTTTTTGAACAGTTTGGGGATCCTTTGGTTCTTACATGTGTGCTTTAATGTGTGAAGGAAACAAAATCACACTTAGGAACACTACATGGCCCAATTTCATAGAGCTGTTTTAACAGCGTTTTTGTGCTTACTGTGTGAGTTTCCATTCCATACCTTCCAGTGCCTACTGTATAAAAAGGAATGGCGCAACAGTGCAAATCTATGGTGAATGGCTGGTTGCCCAATTTTCTTGCTAACCTGTGAAATACGCTTACGCTTAAGCAAATGTTTCTGCTACAGTAAGCACGACAATTTGCTTACCGTTAAGCAGTGCTATGAAATTGGGCCCAGGGTCCAATTTCATAAAGCTGTTAATTAGCAGAAAATTCCGCTTAGCAAATTTCTTTGCTAAGGAAAAAATGAGTGGGGCACCAGTCGCAACATTGTAACCTTTATGGATTTTTGGCTGATAACCTGTTTCTGCTAAGCAAGATTTTTCTGTGCTTAGCAAATTTTTTGCGCTTACAGGTTTTATGAAATTGTTCCCAGGTCACAGTGTTTGAATATTGGCTATCTTATGGAGACTGAAAACAAAAGGTCTCCACAGGGGAATTCTAAAGAGAGGGATGTTCCACAAGGAATTTGTGTACAAAGTCTGTTTGGGGATGTTAAGTGCATTACAAAACACACGGGACCTACACATCCCATCTAAAGGACAAAGCAATTATGGTAAAGCATCTTGCTCATGGACACAAGTGCCTGGAACTGGAATCCACACTCTGTTGATCAGAAACACTAGAGCTTGAGTCTGGTGCTCTTAAACGCTCAGCCACAACATGCCATAATAATAATACTGGGTTCTTTATCACACCCCTAGGGGCGTATCAAAGCGCTCATTATTTGTTTTTCAACAGGATAGGCAGAGAGAGTTTTTGAATTATGAGACCCATTTATATAGCATCTTATTATCAATGTGCATTTTTTCATCCATTTATAGGATGCTCGTCTAGGACCTCTTTGCTACCATTCTGTTGAAAGAAGACTCTCTCCACTGTCAGTCTTTTGCAAGCCAGTGTTGGAATGGGTAGTGGGATAAGGTGCTTGGGTTCAATAGAGCTGGAGGGAAAGATAGAGGAACTGCAAAGCAAGGACTGTACTCCCCACAGGGTAGAAACAGACAGAGAGAGTGAGTCCATAAACAATAAGAATTGTTAGGAATCAGGTTGGTCTAGTTGTGACTTGTCCTATCAATCACATCCATGGACCGTGGTTTGAATCACACCTCAGACCAGTGCCTCATGTGTGGATAATGTTTTCAGTCTCTCCCATATTACATATGTTTAAGGGTTTTCATTTCACATCCAAAATTGTGTAGTTCTTCATAGTTACATTGCTAATACGTTTGAAAGAGACCTAGACAGATTTTGTTCTTAAAAATCAGAGTTGCCTCAAATGAACTCTTCACAAACAAAATCAGGTCTAATGTGTCCTTGTTAGCATTTAAGACTCTTCTGCTTCAATTTTACAGGAACAAATTTGTATCTGATTTTTCAGCGGATGATGTTTGCACTTGGGTGTCACATTGCCATTGCTCTTGTTTTCGTTTGTAATTGTCAGTCCCGCCTTCAAGCCCCCCCCCCTTTTTTTTTTACAGAGGGATGGTTTTTACAGAGGGATGGGTGGTTTTTAACTGTGGGGTGGGTATTAGGGGACATTCTTTGCGGCAGGACAGCTTTGTAGAGGTGCTGGTCACCTGTTCCTCCTCGCCACTCACTGGCTTGGTATTTTTAGCTATTTTGCTTCTTTGTATCTTTATGTATCGATTTGTATATATATATTTTTTATACCAGTGTAAAGTCTAATAAAACTAACTAAAAATAAAATGCTGTCTGACCATTCAATACCATTCAAGTGGTTTTGAATGATAGATAAACTATGCCAGCCTGAAATATGATACCATGAGGGAATGCATGTAGACAGTACACAGTTAGTTCTGTGCACAGTTGTGCCACTGTACACAACCTTGGCAGTCGAAATGGTTGGTCAACTCACTGGAAAATGTTGTCAAGAGTCACTGACAGTAGGAGGGTTAAGGGTTTTCATTTTGCATCCAAAACTGAGCAGATCTTCATAGTTACAGTCCTATTATCTTTGAAAGAGACCTAGACAGACGTTGTTCGAAATAATACTGAGTTGCCTCAGAAGAACACTTCACAAACAAAATGAGTATCATTGGCCTGTGCCTGTAACATGGACCTGGGGACATAGAGAGTCTGTTAACATCAGAGAATAGTTCAAGTACCAATTCTAAAGCTTTTATTGTAACTGGAAAAAGCATCATAAGACACCACAAATGACTGTTGCTTATTTTAGTTGTCGCAGTCTAAATAAGCCTGATGTGAACTAGTAAAAACTCCCTGCATAAACAGCACTTTGTCTTTGTAATAAATACTTTCTAAAATTTAAAAAGGAAAAGAAAAGGAGACCAGACCCAGCTCTGTAACATCTGAGTCAATTCAGGGCCTATTCCCTGGAAATAAATCCCAAGGAAATTCAGTTGAATTTCTAATCCCAATGCCATCCCATCTTTATTTCCCACTTGGTGCAATTTCCATTAGATCAATGTACACTCAGTAAACTTACTGCAGGGTTGGCTCAAATTTCCCTTTCCTTACCATTGGGGACTTTAGTCGACCAAGCTTACACCCCCCAAAAAGCATTCAAGCCCGAGCACAAAGGTCCATGTTCACCCTCCATACCAAAGCTTACCAGCATTTGAAAGAGAAAGATTGGATCTTTCTAATGATGGTAAAATAAAAATAAGGTTGCTATTAGGCAATCTCTTTAATTTGGAGTGGAAAGATCCGAAATGCCAAACACCTATGAAGCACCATATTGTTGTGTACAAAAAGTGTTTGAGATTACAGATCATACTGAGGAAAGAAAGACAAAGAACTTTGACATTTAATGGCCGATCCCGATGATTTTTAAATTATATGAAAGGGAATTCTATAGGTAAGAATTTGTTTTTAATTATTTTGCTGTAAAACAATATCTTAGTGGAGATAATAGAATTTGTAAAAATGGCTTTTGAACGAAAGTTTTCTGTTATGTAGGAATGTGTGCTTCACGCTTGAGTGGTCAAACAATGCGGTCACCAGCGGTTGTTTACATCCAAACATTTCGGTAACGAAAGAGTTAAAGCAACTCCCAAGCAGGGAGTTTTCCTGGGTTAGTATTTCAATTGTGAAGAGTTAAACCACATTTGTATGAAATTTCCCAATAAGTCAATAAAGTTTGAGACTAAATATAGTTTGAATTGTTTCCTCAACAGATGAAGAAGATGGAAGACGATCTAGCTGAGATAAGAGACCGACATGACACCCTGATGCAAGAAATAACATGAACAGATGAGAAACAGGTAAGAGGACAATTCTTCTAGGGCTGCTAAATCTCTGTGGAGCAGCTATTTAAGTTATGCCTTTTCCAAACTCCTGCCTGGGCTCTAGCTCAGGCTTGGGCTCCAACATCAGTTTTTGAGCAATGCACATTTTGCGCTGTGTTTCAACATCATACGAAGCCTGGAGCCAGAACTGGACCCCAAGGTTTAGAGAAGGCCCTTCAAGGAACTCCTATATTAATGTTTGGAGTGTTGCAGAAAGCTCTTTAGACCAATCCATAAATGCAATTCTGTGCGCCTCACCACCATTGCTGGGACACTGACAGCGTAGGTTTTGGATACAAAGACATGGAAAACCGTTGTCTTTTTAACTTTGATGTGAATTAGGTGTTTTTCTCAACAATTTACACAAATTCCCTGACAGTGTCCCTTGAATAGGTTTTTCCATGTTTTTGTGTACAAAACCTTGCAATGGTTGCGTCCCTTGCAACGGTTTATAGCTATTTCCACGTGAAGCACAGCCAGAAGATTAGTCTATATGGGCAGTATTGATCCCTTGCACAACACAGAGTGCACCTCTGCACAATGCGTGTCTGCCATTTCCACCATTTTGGCAGTCAATTCTAAAATGGTGGACAGGATAGGCTTGTGTAAGTGAGCTGTGCCTTGTGCAAGGGATCTATAGACCAATCTTGTTTGGGTCTAATGAGCAAGTGAGGTACACCCCACCTCGATTGCTGGGATGGTGACAGTGCAAGGTTTTGTAGACAAAGACATGAGAAAACTGTTGTCTTTTGAACAGTCAGACTACACACTGAAAATCTCTGTCATCTCATTCAATCCTGCATTGCATGAGAATACCTGCACACATACATGGTCAGCCAGCCAGATGACCAGGCCCACATGCAAAACAGGCATAACACAGTGTATAATAATGATGCTGTCCGGGCACAGCTTTGTACCAAATATGAGCACCGATAGGCATGATTTGCGGATTTTTTAATAATACTTTAAAATAATGACATGTCATATGCATTCATACATTTTAGACCGTTCCATGTTTTTTTGTTCAAATAAGGTTGAATTTATGAAACATTTATAATAAAAGTAGGGATGCTTTAGTATATATCAGCACCATGATCTAAACAGTTGGGGTGCTGTAGCACCCAGCACCCCCCACTCTCGTGGGCTTGGGTTCTTGGTTCATATTTTTAAAACCCAATTCTTGCCTCTTAATCTACCCTTGCTTAAAATCAATGTTTTTGTTTTCATCCTTTATTCAAGCATATTGTACGCCTAATCTGTCCAGTATTATTTGATTATGCCCATTCTGACTCTGATACTTTTCCCATCACACCAGGTTCTACAGGATCAATAGAGTCAAATGAACTCATGAAGAGAACTGGAGACATCAAGAAGAGAGAAGAACTTGTCTAAGAGATTGAGCTAGTCCAACAGATGACTCAATAAGATAGACACAGGAAACAAAAGGAAGATAGAGGTACAGGTAAGAATGAATAGTGGAGATGTGATCAGTGTGGGACTGTGTGAGTGTCTAGTATTATCTCTACAGTGTACAGTATCAGCTTGGTGTAATGTCTTACAAGACAATTTACCTACAGATCAATCTCAAATTACTGTAGTACACTGTATTCAGTAAGACTACATACATTGTATACATCACACCCTAACCTTTACTGTTTCAATTGTCTTTCATGAGAGATGTATTTGAAATGTACTGCAATGCTATAAAGACTCTCCACTGATCAATCTAAATGCAGTGTGAACTTTAGGGTTGACAATTATTCATTAATATGAGCCAAGATCATTGCTCCACATAAATGAATGGACCTCTTTGATCGAATGGATTCATATTTAACATTTAATAGATGCTTGTAGCTAAGCTTACATCCTTCTGTATGTTTGACATTCCTCCATGGGTATTAAATTGAGATGATTTTCTCTTGATAGATGACAAAGTGACAGCATGAGAAGGCATCTACCCTTAGTCTACAACAGCAGGAATTAGAGGCAGAGAAACAAGCTGAGAGAGACTATGAGGAAATGTTACAACAGGAGACATCTCTTATGTCACTACATTGCTTCCAATCAAAGGTAGATCACACTATCAACCTACACATCTCTATCAGTAGGGCATAAAATAGCATTGACCTTCAATGCACCAAAGATTTTTGAATGCTGGCTTTTTAGTATTGCAAGTAAGATCAATTAGCTCTAGACAGTCTGAGCCTACAATGTTTACAAATAAGGACCCAAAAGTCATGTCCAAAGTTCGCTGGTGTCCAAGATCAAGGAGGTGTTCTTTATTTCTATGGAGCAAGAACTGTTTGAGGATACATGTAGACCCAATGTACAGTTAAGAAGCTTCTCATTCTGCAAGCATGTACAATTGTTTTGAATCACAATTTGTACTTTTACAACAGTCAGGGGGAACAATGTAATACAGTACACTACACAACTGATATGAAACATTTGTCCACTGTTACCATAAACCATCTTGGAGAATTAGTGACACTCTTTAACATCCTTTGATTTTTTCAGTCATTCCTGAAAAATTTCAACAATAGTGATTCATTTCCTCTGGTACAATTCTTGTGTTGAACAGATTTGAAATGAACATTTTTAAATAGGACTAGGCTTGTGCCCTTTCTTTGTGATTTGCTAATTAAGGTAATAAATAAAAGTTCATTGGAGTTAAACAATGACTTTATTTACAAGTTATGTTACTGGTAGTCAATCACAATTAATTTAAAATGTTTTCTTCTTGTAGACAGTCACATGGTATTGATTGAAACTTTGAGTTGTTACACCACTGGTTCTATTCAGAACCACCACAACTCATAAAGAGATTAATGTCATGTATATGGTGTTAACTGCGAACCTTACTAGAATGTATCTCCACCAAACAATGATTCAAATTCTGCTAATTTAAGAATTATTTTGTATAAAACTGGTCACTGTAAAACAACAACAACAACATCCAGCAAGATTGATCCTGATATTGATTGATGTTTTCTGTTGAATACATTGGCAAAGCAATGTAACTGCAGGGAAATAGTCACCAGGGGAGACAGTGTTTCTACAATAAACAGTTTGAGGGTGTATGATTTATTTGCATCATATAAAGACATTTAAATAAGCAAAAAAAAGTTCTACAGGAATTAATGCTGTCACAATGTTTGAAAATCTTAAGAGAGTCTGAGTGTGATTGCCTCTCATTGGGGAGACCCTGTAAAGCAGTTATAATGCAACAGGCTTGAACTTGGTTTCTTAATTTGTTCTTTTCAATGTGTTCTTTGATTTGGTTTTTCTTGTATTTTACAGGATACTATTCACAGTTTTGTTTTGTAGTTTGGTTCAGAGTTCATCTTTTTTAATAACATTTTTGTCTTTGATAAATGATGCCTAGTATTTTTCACTTTGTTTTGGAATTTATTTTAAAACGTTTCATTTGTTTAAAAACTGTTGTCTTTGATTTATGTTTTGTTCTTAAGTTTACAATTCTTTTAAACCTGCCTTATCCAACGTCCACCATTTCTCCAGGTTATACATTTTAATTTTTCTGGCACTGTAGATTAATATAAAGTAAATAATCTAATCTAGCTTTAAGTTTCTTTGGGTTTGCATGAGCTAGGAGTTTAATGTCCGATTGTTAACACTGGTTACAAATTTACACAATGACTACCAGTTTCTTCATTTCCTCTTTTGTTTAAAAGTGGAAATGGTCAAACATTTTTTGTAAGTATCAAAAAAGAAAACAAACAAATAAACAATTGGAATGTGGAGGTCGGATAAGGTAAATTATCTGTCTGCTCTATTTGGTCTCCAATAATTACATGTATGAAAATAGCAGTTGTTTTGATTTGCAAGGTTGCTACAGTTTTAATAAAATATTGTATATCATCTGAATTTGTTTGTTTTGTTTTCTTTTTTTGTTTGTTGTACCAACCACAAATTCACTGTTTGCATGTTTGATCTGAGTCAGTTGTTATGGTGTTGGATTCAGGCCTTGTTCTCATTCATAAACAGCAAGATTAATCAACAAAATATCGTGCAACTTTGTAAATAAAGATATAAGGGGGTTTAAAACAAAAGACCTTTTTAGAAGTTCTCAGGATTAAAACAAAACTTAATCTTATTTAGAGCCAAGAGCAGCCGATTCGCTGTATATCAAGCCACTAAAACTATGGTTGTGACGTTGGCCCATATTATTTTGGATTGGGCACGGACATCAATTGGGCGTACTCGCCTAAGCAACCACCCCCCCCCCTCCCCACCCACCCACCCTTACTTACACCATCACCACAATAGAGTTTACATTTTTGGTTATTAATATTGGACTTTAAACTGATCTTTGGCAGAGAACTTTGAAGACTCACAATTTCACCGTCATTATTTAAACAAGCTCAAGGCATGAGAGATCTGACTCAAGACATGAATCTCTCCCAGTGTCCGATTGCCCCAAAGACAAAAACAAATCTCTGGGTCTGATTCTCGGGCAGATTTAACAAAGGTTCTTTAAACTGAAACGAAAAAGAGAAAGAAAACAAAATGTACTTGTCGGCGAATTAATATTGGACAAATCCATTCAAACCCTTAGTTGAATCGTAAAAATGAAAAACCTATTTTCTTCGGTTTCCATTCGACATTACTTTCTGTTTTAATTGAACTGAGACCAGTCTAATGGCTCTGCTTACCGCCGAATTCTGCGCTTGCAATCACAATTTTTTGCTTACAGGACAAGCGCCGAATTTCTGCTGTGTAAGCGAAGATTGCCTAGTAACGTGCAGTACGCACGCGCAAAAGCACAAACTCCATGCTAAGCTCGTAATTCCCTTCTTCCGTAAGCGTATTCCGTATTCTTTGCTTACGGTAAGCAGAACCATGAAATCGGGCACTGGTTATTGGGCACGCTCCGTGGTCTAGTGGGAAACTTTTGTACTTAAAATTAATGATTGGGTTGTTGGTTCGAATCCTACCGGAATAGTTGACTGTGGATTGTTTTTTTCCGAAATCAGAAAACATTGATTATGCAGTACTTATCACAAATCGGTGCAGAGTATTTTTCAACAAGGGTTTTGTATTGTTTTCTTAATCACGGTACTGTCGTGTTTTGGGGTTGGGTTTTTTCAAAATTAAAACAACGACAGTACTAAGGCCAAAGTAGAGACTGTGAGGAAAATGAGTCGGCTGCATTAGTTATATCCTTAGAACCAGTTACTTTTTAATTGTGTTGCCTACAGGAACACGACAACAATGAGGAATGTGCCTGGTCGATGCCCCGAAGGAAAATTTACGTTTTCTATTAATGTACTCAAGGAATATTTTGGTAAGTTTAAAAGATCAACATTTCAAGCGATTCCTAAAACCCCGAGGCATTAATTTCTAGTTAAAAACCTGGTATGCACCAATGTACCATCGTATCTGCTATACGTTTCTTGTATTTTAGAGACCTCGACCACTTGATCACCTGTTCATGTATTTGACATAAGTGAAAATAAAACTGATTGATTGATTGATTGACTGATTGATTGAATGATTGATCGACGTTTACATTTTTCCCTGCTGGAAGCTTGACCTTTGGTTCAGTGATAATCAGTTTTGTGTTCTCCCTTTTTGTATCACCATTTTCTTTTTTGAAATCAATGTAACCATACCGAGGCTGTGAGGGAATCTAGTCTGGTCCCGTTATTTTGTCATTACAATAAAGTTTTTTGTAATGTGTGCCCACAGGAACTCCACCAGTGATGAAGATGCCCCATTAAGACTTATTAACATTCCAGGTCATCTATTAACAACAAGAACATTCACGAAATTAATAGTATTGCGTACAGAAATGGGAAATGCCCGCAGTCTAAACATTTTTTTCAAAGAATTGCACATGACGCCTCAAACGTTTTTAAAAGCTTGTTTTCGATACATGATTCTGACTCGACACGGGGAGACCCTTCATAACTGACAAAACTGTAAGATTTTTGAGCATTATAAGTGCGTTTCCGGCCTTAATTACTTTCTTTGCATGTCCTTGATAAAAAAATATCTCTATAAATTATGACGCATATATCAAATATCGTCAAATGTTTTTCCTGCCTGTGGTCACAGTGCATGCACTGGTCTCATCCCTTGACATGATTTCATACGGCTACATTTATGATTTCACTCTTACCTCTTTAAAGGCATGCCAATCGGATAGATGGAAACTAATAACACCATTTTGTTGATTCTGTACTCTGAAACCCCGTGTAACCAAACCGAGGCTGTAAGGGAAATTAGTCTGGCCCCTTAATGTTATCATTACAATCCGTATGTTTTAGTGTTGTTGCAGATAGGAACACGACAAAGAATGATGAAAAGTGGCCAGATTAAGGCTCAGTGGAAGAATGACATGTTGGTGGCTATGTTTGATACTGATGGGATAGTATGGTAAGTTAAACAAGATTCATGTTTTAAGCGATTCCTGAAAACCTCTAAAGGATTTATTTTCAATTGAATTTAAGTTTTTGTTGTTCCTTGCATTTCTGTATCTATTGTGGTTAGGAAAACGAGTCAATAAGGGATAGGGAAGAACAGCTTATCCCTTAACTGTTGACTCCGTAGCCGACGTGTGCTGCAGGGGAAAAAATCGCGCGCCGTGGCATCACGTTGGCCTCTTGAAAAAAGTAGATTTCTTTTATAACGCCCTCTGTTGTTGATGAGAAGTTTAAACAAAATCATGAACGGTCCGAGAGTAAGTTGAGGTAAGCAAAGTTTTTGTTATGGAAATGTACAGCTGTAATGTCGTATTGTTGCTAGTAAATCAGTAGGTTTAATTTTGTGTAATACAATGTTTTTTCTGCCAAAACTTTGAACAACTCAGTCACTTGCTTTTAAGTTAAAGTACGCCTACTGTTGACAGTGCACTAACATTAACAACATATGTATGTACATATGTACACTACATGATGCATGGCATACAGTGTTCAATGTGAAGTAAGGTACTGTACAACCATAGAGCAATGGTACAACTAAGTATATAGTCCGAGCACTGGACATTCCATGTTGGGTCCGAGTGAATGCTCATACACTGTATGTTTGTTGATACCACTTGGGACTGTACAAACGCCCTACATACAAGATTCACATCTTTGATAGAGGTAGAAAGAATGACCGGTGTAAAGTTGGTTTCACGCTTGACGTTCAATATTCAACATTCGAAGGTCAAACAAGTATCAGTTACTGGTTTGACATTCAGAATTCATTTGTGCACGAATCCGAAGGAACTGTATTGAAGCATTTTTAATATGTCCAGACCCCATGGGCCGGGCACCACCAATAAGTATAGAATTAAAGAGGAGGGTTCAAGCTTCCTCCATGGTCCAAGGAACACAGCAATGGCAACCTTGACCTGGCCCATGGGGTTTTAGTATTTTTTATAGATTTTTGAAAACAATAATATTTTAACGTACAAATATCCCATCGTACACATGTGACATTGTTATGCACTAAATTAGGGCATTTACTCCCCAATTTGAATGGTCAGTTTCACACGTCCAGACCCCATGGGCCGGGCACCACTGCGTATAGAATTAAAGACGAATGTCAAAGGAACACACCCATGGTCATCTTTACCCGGCCATGGGGTTTTAGTATTTGTTATAAATTTTTTGAAAGAATTATATTTTGACATGAAAATATCCAACCGTGCATTGGTATTATGCACTTAATCAACGGAATTATTCCCAATTTTAAACGGTCTGTTTCACATGTCCAGACCCCATGGGCCATGCACCGTTACGTATAGAAGTAAAGAAGAATTTTCAAGGAACACACCTATGGTCATTTTGACCTGGCCCATTTGGTTTTAGTATTTTTTATAAATAATTTTTTGAAAAATTAATATTTCGACATAAAATATCCGACCGTACAATGTTACTATGCACTTTAATCAAATGAAATATTCCCAATTTTGAATGGTCAGTTTTACATGTCTAAACCCCATGGGCTGGGCACCACTATGTATAGAATTACAGAGGAATGTCCAAGAAACACACCTATGGGCATCTTGACCCGGCCCATGGGGTTTTAGTATTTCTGATTTATTTTTGATCAATTAATATTATAATGTACGAATATACCTGCCATTTACACATTGTTTTGCACTTAATCAATGCATTTACTCCAAATTTTGAATGGTCAGTTTCACATGTCCAGACCCCATGGGCCGGGCGCAATTTTTTTTCCCAGCTCGGTAAGGCCAAAATTTGCATACCTTGCTCCAATTGGCTTGGGTCCGTAAGCATAAGCTTCATTACATTATATTAAATAGCAGCTGCACAGAACCGCTCATCACACATCATTTTTCGCAAGGCCAGTTTGCTACACAGTCTAGCAGCAGAATGTACACATCTGAGTTGAGTCAAAAGTTTATTTATTTGTCAGTTGGTTTGTCACGGGTGTAGAGGTCTCTGTTGCTGTTAATTTCGAAAAGTTAAATCAAACTGAAACAGTTTGAAGATGATACAAAATATACAAGCCCATTTTGGCTATCTGCTGCCTTGTCCAACACGACTTGAAAGGGATATACTGGCTGTCGCTTGTAGTATTATATAACTAAATAGGGTCTTTGTTATTATTATAATGGCAAATATTAGATATAAAAAAGAAACAAAACACACGATGTAAATGAGAAAATAACAATGTTTACACAAGTCTCTTGGAACAATCAAAAATGAGGAGAGTCAGGATAAGAATAATCTTGAAGGATAATTTAGGAGATGTTCAAGGGTTTCTTGAGGGGGGATGTCTAGATTTAGAAGGATGTCACACAGAAAATATATAATATCAGTGACATATAATTTTTCTAGAAGGTGGGATGAGGTAATGGGTCAACAGGTGAGTAATGGTCAGTACTGGGGACCTCGATGTCATAGCCTAAGACTATGTGTGTGGTGTGTTTGCTGGGAAATGAGAGTGAGCCTTGAAATTACAGAGTATGGGCCACTTGTTGACATGTATGATTATTGGGGGAATAGTGAATTTGGAGGAAATCGGCCTTAATAACTACATTCAATTTATTGGCTTCAGTTTTGGATCATAAACCAAGTAATCCTTATTCAAAGAAGGACGACAGTCATCTACAATGAGACGTGTACACTCACAGGCCATGATCGCACCGAGTATTGTAAAAATAATTGCGTACGGGACGCGACGAACAATCACAATTGAACATGCGCCATCAACGTTGAGTTTTACTCAGTCCTTAGTTTCCCGTAAAATTAGATAGTTGCTTTGTCATTGATAGTTGTTGCAGTTTGTCTTTAGCTGCAGATATCCACCCTCAATCTTTTTGTATCAGTTTAGTTTGATTATGTTTTTAACGATAGTTCAGTGGATTTATCTTTATTTCGATTCTGTTAGTCATCCGTCTCTGATTGTGTTTGGTGTTGTGTGTGTTCTTTTACAGGAATTATTCTTTGTTGTTTTTGCTGTTTTTCTTTAGTGTTTTATGTTTTTAATTGATTACGGGTTTTGGGATTAGTTTGAATCAGAGTTCTTCTTTGTTTAAACACAACTTTTTTTGATTGTTGTTGAGTTTTTAATCTTATTTTGGACTTTGTCTTTATTTTAACAACTCTTTTCTTAGATTTTTATGTTGTCCTTTAGTTTATAAATTTATTAGTTTTGGTCCTTTTGGCCGCCCATAGAGTTGTCCTATCCAGTCAGTATAGACCTTTCCACTGTTGATAAACAAACCGCGCTGGGTGGCATGGAAGGCCGAATGTTAGCAAAACACTCAATCGTGTTAATAGATGTTTCAACAAAATTTTAACACTTTCTGCAAACTTTCAACTAAGTAAAGTACCTCTCATGATTGGTTGCTTTGTTTCCAACAAATTCAACACTATTTTTGAATATTTGTGTAACATTGTTAAAAACTGTGGCGATCGTTTTTGTTTTGCATTTATGGCTTTCCATAGTTTTCCGACCTCGATTGGCAAAAACTCGGGCTGTGACGTTGCAATAGAAAATTCTATAATCAATGGCCTACACAGAATGCATTGTCATCAACCTCGTCCCCATAGTTTACTTTATTTTCAACAATCCTTGTACTGCTCGTCACACCCTGGGACGAGGTTGCATTGTCATGTGTTTCGCTTTCGCTCGTCCCCAGCGCCTTGCCTTAAAACCAAAGGCGCTGGGATGGCAAACGTATCGTTAACGTTAATGCTCAGTCCCATCATGCATCACACTTACACTGCAAGCACTGCACGCATGACGTACTTCCTGAACAAGAATCTGTGCAAGCTGATTAGCCCATCCCAGCGGTCCTGGATAGGCCGCTGGGGCCGAGCGAAGGCCCGTACGTCATGCGTGCAGTGCTTGCAGTGTAAGTGTGATGCATGATGGGACTGAGCATTAACAAGTGAGCGTGCTTGATATGTTTGCCCATCCCAGCGCCTTTGGTTTTAAGGCAAGGCGCTGGGGACGAGCGAAGCTGGGGCCGAGCGAATGTTTCGCTTTGCTGCGGTAGATCTTTCACAAGTATGTAACTAATTTTCCACAAATTGATATTATTTTAGACTTTAATAAAAAAGTAGATGTAAATTTAATATAATTTGCATCTAAATATTTTTATGCAGATTTTCTCTGTTAATTATTTTAAAAAATAAAATAAATAGTAATAATAATAATAGTAAGTTGTAGATCGAGGCCGCACCATTCACATCCACACGTGTGACCTTGTGAAATAAACAAGACCGCAGTGCGTTAATTGTCACGAACTAGAAATAAACTGTCAAAAATAAAAATGTGTGCTTCTCAGCATCACCACCGGAAGACTGGGTTTGACTGGTCCTGGGCAGCCAAGTACCCGTGGGCGCTCAATATTGGAGGTAAATTTATTTAAATAATCCAAATTAATTTCAGAAAAAGTAGGTAAATAAAAAGGACGGTTGATCTGAAGTGGACAGGCTTTTTCAGGCATTTGAATTTTGAAAGCACACAATTCTATGTAACAAGGCTGTTTTTTCTTTCTTTATTTTCTTGCAACTTCGATGACCAATTGAGCCCAAATTTTCACAGGTTTATTATTTTATGAATACATGCATATTGGGATACAAGTACAACAAGTGAGGATACTGGTTTTTGAAAATTACCAAAAGTGTATCCTGCTTTTATGAATGAGGTTAGTTGCGATAATCGTAACCCTCCATCCTCCCGACGGTCGGAGACCGGAGGGTTAGAGTCATGCAGTGCAAAAAAGTGGCGAAATTGCAATTTCGACTATTTTGGTCAGACTAGTCACCAGATTTTCCCAATTTTTACCACTTTAAAAAAACATGACACACATTCTAAAAACATGGATGTGATCATCAATGTGTCATGAATCCATTCGTATTACTCAAAACATCATTGAGAAAATATTTTAAGAAAAAAAGACAAAAACTTACCTCGCGATTCGTGACCTAGCAACATCTCGACCAATCAGCGTAAGCGAACTCGTGGTTGAGCGCATTTTGTTGAGTTGCACAATCAAAGGATATTTATGAGGAAAAATTTACAGATTGAGCGCGCATTCTGGAAAGCTGTTCCTGCAATTAATCAGCGCAAACTGCAAATGGTGCAAATCCGTTAAATACATTAACTGCGTGCACGCACAGTCGCACACGAGACGATCGCCACGCCTACACAACGGTTTGGTTTACGCTGATTGGTTGATTTAGGGGAAGTGCGGTCCATGGACATTTCGGTCAGTTTCTGGTAAGTTTTTGTTCATTTTTTCTTCAAATAATTTTTCATCGATGTTTAGAGTGTTATGAATGGATTCATTACACCTTGAAGATCAAATCCATGTTCTTAGAATGTGTGTCATGTTTTTTGAAAGGGGTAAAAATTTGGCAAATCTGGTGACTAGTCTGACAAAAATAGTCGAAATTGCAATTTCGCCACTTTTTTTCACTGCATTACTCATAACCCTTCGGTCTCCGACCGTCGGGAGGATGGAGGGTTACAATTATCGCAACTAGAATGAGGTATAAAAATACAATTGCTAAAACCGTACTTTTTCCCGAGGTGTTACTGATAGTAACTTACTGTAAACATGATTTAAATGAAAACAAGTACAATTGCTTGTTTCAAGTCATCAAGTGTTCAAATTGTTTGATTTGAATATGTGTCATTTTTTCTCATTCTAAGGTTTATAAACTCATTTTTGGACCCCCACTCCTTAATTTGCTTTGGCGATGGGTTTCTCCCACCCTTAGAAAAAATCCTGGTGAGAGCGCTGCATGAGTTGAAAAAGCAAAGCAACGCTTATTGTAGTGTTAATTATATGTTCTAATGATTCTGGGGGCGAGCTGCAATCCATCTGCAATGCCTGAACATGTCCACAAACTCTTTCCCAGGGTAACAACTAGTGGTGTATTGTCAGTGTACGCGACATGAGCACTACCAACAGAAGTAGGTACAAGAGCACGGCAACATCAGGTCTCGAATTATAGGCGGCCAGTGTCGTCCATGCCCTTAACTGGCCGTGGTGTCTCTCGAAAAAATACTCTTTTCACGGCCATAATGCCATGACCTTTTTCCCTGTTGGTTGTCGTCCCCTTTCTCCTGATGGCCATTGTGCCCGGCCTTTTAATGAAAGTTCAATTGACTTGAGGGACCAGTCTATAACAATTAAACCTTTGACCAACAGCGAGCGCTCTGTTGTTTCAAACGCCCTCTTCTGGTGGAATTGTTAAATAGTTTGCCATTGGTTGTATTTTGTTTAATAAATTTCATAACTTAGTGGCCTTCGTGCATTTTTTATTTTCATACTTTGGCCTTGGTGCCCTTTCTACTAGCCTTGGTGCCCTCCAAAATGTTGAATAGTCCGAGGCCAAAGTGGCCTTGCCCTAAACAAATTGTATCTTCAGTCCTGCACATGCATTGACGTAGTGGGGTAGCCCTGTGAATCCAAATCATGATTTGTTGAACGTTGCGGCGAGACCTGCCTTACACAGGTTCATAATGGAATCATTGTATCACATGCATCAGATAAAAGTAATGCATTGTGTATTCAAGTGGCTCTGAAACCTCTCGCAGTGGTTTCAGATTGTTTTTTTTTAAAGTTAGGCCCCCAGTTCATGCAGTTAGGCGTTGATGTCATGCCCTCGCTGTCATTCATGTGGAACATTGTCTGGTGCATGCGTAGTGCTATTAAGCCATGGACAGCATGTGTTCATCACTAGAGCCCAGTAAAGCAGCCATGAATGACAGCTTTGTCGGCGCACGCACACAGCTCCTCGGAAATCAAGACAGGAAATACAGCGTAGAGCTGCATTTTTTGGTATGAATTTTCAGTGTTTACAAATGATCTAGAAAAAATTAGCCAGCACTCATTTGCCCTATGTACAATAGCTACAACACTGAAGGCATGTTTTTCTCAGAATATGTTAATGTATGAACATTGTTAAACATCATCAAGTGTATCTTGCGTTTAAACACTAGTTTTTGTGTAATACCAATGTGTAATGAGCACTCTGAGTCTGGTGGTCAAATTCAGACTTGGCGTGTCGTGGCCAAGTGGATAAGAACACCGGACTGAAGCTCTGGTGTTTCTGATCAGCAGGGTGTTGGTTCGAGTCCCGGTCGTGACACTTGTGTTCTTAAGTAAGACACTTAACCATTATTGCTCGTCCTTCGGATGGGACGTAAAGCCGTAGGTCCCGTGTATTGTGTAATGCATGTTAAAGAACCCAGTGCACTTATTGTAAAGAAAATGGGTTTGCTCCGGTGTTCCTGGTTTGATTGGCTGCATATTGCGCCACAGCACCTTGTAAACCATTACATGGTGCTATGTAAAGGAACAGGTCTCATACTTCAAACATAGTTCTGCATACCTTGCAGGAAAAAAAAATACTGAGCGCAGTAAATTGTTTTCTAGATACTAGCGCTATAAAAATCTTATTATTATTATTACCAGTATGAGATCTGGGGTATCACTCTGCAATAATTCAACAGATCACAGATCAAAGTGAACCAAACTAACCAGCTAACTGGATTATCAAGAAGAAAATGAAACTTCAGGTCTATCAGAATAAATTATGACTTAATTTACAATGATTTGATTATTTGTACCCATTTTCCCCCAACATGTGAAGAGCCAATTAGAACCCTAGTATAAAATGTAAATATACACTGGACATCCGTGTCATTCCTCAGGATATTTTGTCACCGTTTTGACGAAGAGCCTCACTATCTTTTATTGACAAATTATTGACTGTTACAGTAAGGGGCCTTTATCTCAATAAATTAATTTTATGTTTTCACGAACAGCCATCAGCCCCGAAAACGCATTGTAATTTGTTGTAACCGAAGAGCTTAAAATGTGGCAAAACTTGTTTTTCATGTTTCACGAAGAGCCACCTATCTTGGCGCGCGTGATCACGTGACATGCGCGCCCCTTTCCTATGTTTAATCTGTTATCCAGTGAGGTGTTTAAGTAGGTCATCTCACTGTTAAGTTTTCACTAAGAGCCACGTGTCTTTGATTATTTTCTACGGCAATTAGCCAATATATCTACAGAAATGAGTTCGTCAATGGAAAGGTTAAACTTATACAGAATCAAATGATAGGTTTTTAACTGCAAACCGTGGCTTTAGTATTGCAGATTTTGAAGTTTTAAGCAAAGCGTAGCGTAAAATGTAAATCTCAAATAAGCGTTTGGACATAAGTGGCTCTTCGTGACAACGGTGGGATTTATGAGAACTTGAGTCAATAAGGAAGGATTTCGCCCAGCAATTCTTGCATTAGCAGAATATTTAGACTGAACATGTTTTGTGCACACTAAATGCTAACATTGAGTTAGCAAATGATGATTTTTGAGTAGCAACTAATACATTTTGCAACTGCGTAGTATTTTGCGATGACATACAAGGGAAATTAATCTCTGGTCAACAACATTGATATTGTCTTTATGATAGAACACATCCTATACAGTGACATCGGTGTTGGGAAAATGCAGACTGCCATGTCATGCTTTGATACAAAATATTAACAGGTAGGCCTACGCCATATTTTTTTCTTCTACCAGCCCCGACCTTACCTAACCTTGTTTTACATACAGTCAACCTACACATTCAAATGTAACAGAGACCAAAATATGCTATATATGTATACAAAGAGAAACAACAGTTTCAGCTTGCTAAATGAGAAAGGAAAATACCTTGTCTTTTTAAATTGAAGATGGCGCTAGTTTGTTTCCTTGCACTAAGAGTGCACCCTACTAAATAGGGAGAAAACAGAGCGATGGCCTAATTAATATTTTGTAGGCCCTCAAAATATTCTATACTAATTACCTGACAGATTGGAGGGCTAAAATAAAAAGATTGATGCTCAAGTGTCTGCAAATTTCCACAGGTGTAGGGGTTTTATATTTGAAGGGAGAATAACTCTGTGGGCCTTGAGACCCCACCTTTCAAATTGAGCAGAGGATAGAAGTTTAGGAGTCAATGGATAGTTTTCTATTTATTGTAAAAAGCTGTGAGACTTTTACATCTACATGTAAGTACGGAGTCCAAGGTATAAAGGTCCTGTTTATAACAAAATGTTGGGGTTTAAAGTTAAACTGATGGAGGAAGCTGAAGTTTTCTTCACATATTCCTTATGACCGGAATTAAATTGTTAACTTTATCATTGGGTACTGAGCTTTTAAAATGTGTGACGTTTTAACAAAAGATTTCAGCTGACTGGCTATCTACAAGTACAGTAGCATTCGATTGGTAAGTTCTATGATCAAGAATGAAGTCGATTGAAAATTACACCGGGGCAAAGAGATAGGACTGTATTGTTGCATTCTACCTCCATGAATGGTGCTAGGGCCAAGGATACAAATTGGATTGGCCCTATTTATGGGGCTTGCGCACACAGTGCTTACACTAAAATGAGGTTTAAAACGGAGCATGGATCTGCAATTTATTTTCTGGGAAATCGGTGATTGGTATTGTTGCCTACATAAATCACGACTTGTGCCCAAATCGGAAATATTCTACACAGTACATATTTAACCCTCCAACTGTCTGACCATTCAATCTCATCCACTGTAGTTTTTAAGTGAATTAGAATTTGAACATTTAAACTTCAAGCCCGGGGCAAAATTATATTTAAATGTCCACATTCTTAAACACCTGTCATTGTGACCTTCAGTGGACCGGGACTAACTGTGAACAAACAGAAAGTATCAAAGATAAACCAAGATAATTCCCAAAGTCCCCCTTGATCCACTGAGCGAAAACTTGTAGAAGTTCCCGATTTTGTCCTATCTACATCAAGGTGGTAGATATACAGCAGGGCAAGTTCTTAACAGAATGTACTACTAGTTTTCCAAATTTTCCAAACCTACTCCAAAGAAAAAGCAGGACAGATTCTTATTTTAAAGATGGATATGAACGAGATAATAAAATACGCTGCATGTTTAAATTCATGTTTGCTGGAGTGTAATAAAGACCTTAGTTTCACTAACATCCGTTGATGTCAGTTTTTGAATAATCGATATATCGGAAATTCAATATAGAGTACTCGATATATTGAGTATTTCCCGTGTTCAAGATGAAGCCTAAAAACAGCGCTCAATATACTGAAGAGCGACAGTTTAAAGGAACACGTTGCCTTCAAATCTCATGAAATTTTACTGTTTGGAGGTATTCCTTATACTTATTAAGAGTTGTTCTTGCAATAAAACACCTTTAATGTGTTATAATTAGTGAATGGATATTAAAAAAACAAATCCCGAGACATGTCCCGCGAAATGTATACGTTTTTCAAGCCGTCAATACGATCGTCGATAAAATAACAGTAACGGGTACCAGACCTTCGTACACCACACAAAGCATCTGTGTTACTAGGTTGGCCCCGCCAAAATCATACATTGTACGACAACCCTGTCTTCGCGTCGTCTACTGTACTGCAGCAGGCAGGGGGAGGTCTATGGGTGGTATGGCCGCGGGGCTTTGCTGCTGCTGGTACGTCCCTGGACGCCCGGACGGACCGAGACATGGGGACTTGCTACTTAATTATTTAACGACAACGTATGTTTTTTCTTTCTTTTTTCATTCATTTATTAACTGGATATTTATTGGAATACAATAAACTGATGGTAATCGTAACATTTTTAATAAAATAATTGCTCAGTCGTAGTTCAACAGCTGCGACTGGAAATAAGACTAATAGAATTTGTCCGCCATTTATGGGAGTCAAAATCTCCCATAAATGGCGGAGCGTTTTGTTTCGCGAAAGTTATTAAAAGCGAAGCATTTCTAAGGCACGTTTGTGTGGATCATTATATTCTACTTTTAAAACATCTTTCCGACTGTGTCATTATACATCAAACGCTTTTTATAGCCCAAAAGCGCGCAACAGCGCCCAACCCGAAGGCAACGTGTTCCTTTAATAGGGTTGCATATTAACCGGTTTTCTGCTTGATCCTCCGCGCATGTTGTCGGTCCGAACAATATCAAAATGCGCCCCCCGTGTTTATGTTTTTACAACTGAGATAAGAAATGATTACGGTTGCCGCTTCCGCTTGCTAGGCGAAAAAGTATCGCGGAACGCAGACCACATCGCAATCATGATGTACACAACGTGCAGCAACCCGTGCGACACACAAGCAGTCACATGTTTCCAATTTCAGGCTTGTAGTCTTTATTTTCACGTGACTTTGCGTGCTACAATAAAGCTAAGAAACATTGAACGCTAGAGGGCGTTTCAAAACGATACGATAGTACAAGAAATATACCAGTGCATTACGCGATTACGCGATAGCTTACAAAATCCGGTTACAAACGCCTTGACGAAAGACTATACGTTTCTGTGCTCGATCTGGAGAAAAGGTCATTCCCCGAACGTGCAATTATCGCTGGTGTCACGCTAACAGGGTATACAGCATTGGCGTCGCTGGTCCGCACGCAAATTTCGTTGACACAGTCTGACTAATGGATGGTTACGCTGGGGCTGTATGGCCGGTTCCTTTTGAGATTGTACTGTGTAAGCTGTCATGAACTGTATAGCGGCGGATCGCGGGTGATCACAGAGAACAACTTAACAACCACAGTTGGTCACCGAAGGTATTTTATTTAATAGGCCTACTCAAATGTTTTAAGCTACAAATAAAGACGGCAGCTTCTGTAATACTAAAGCCGTGAGGTTTACTGGATAATCTGACGCTCTTTCGGTGTTTTCGATATCATTTAGGAACATCGAAATTTAGATACATCAAAATTGTCGATACATCGAAAAGTCGATATTTCGATATGATTAAAAAAGTGACATCGGGGATATCGATGTCAAAATAGTATGAGTCTTTGAGTAATATCGATATATCGACGGACATTAAGTTTTACTTACAAAAAGTTTCAAAATTTCAGACATGTTTTTAAAAAGACAATAATTTGACATGAATCTGTTGCATCGCAGCGGCCGTTTCGCGAAATATGAGCGTGTCGTCATCACTTTATTTATATATCATGAATAAAACATTTCACTGGTTTTGATGACGTACAGCTGTAGATCGAGACTGGACCCTGTGCCCGTCCGTATATACATTAGTAGTATGAATACAACGTATATACGCTGTGAGGTGTATATGATGTACACACGCATACGAGTCCGTGGACTGAGACCCACACGGTCTATGCACATGTAGCAAATAAACAGAAACACTTTTCGACTGGCTGTGCACTGTCTGAATAGTTGGAATTTTTCCTGAATAGAAGAAGTATCTTTGGCGATAAAAAGACATGCAGTCTAGCCTCACTAATTTATTAAAAAACAGCAGACAGCATACGTACAGGTCAAAGTGCAATGTTCAGATCCTCTCTACGGTTATACATCATACAATCAGCTTTTTCACACAGCGCCGCCAGCGGTCAATATGCTGAAACGTTTTTGAAAAACCGCGGAAATTTGTCACGTAAGAGTCGTTTTTATTTCGAATTTTTTATCATTTCAAACTTCCAATATTAATTTTGTTTTGATAAAAATGGTTCGTACATACATTGTTAAGAAGGCTAAATTATTCTTGTTGCTTGGAATACACCGTTCATATCCATCTTTAACTCGATCAGTAGCCTCCCAATTACCAAGTTACTCCCTGGCTATAGATAATCAGCAGTTCATATTTGATCTTGGTGGTCTCCTGATTCATAATCTTCTTTGTGGCAGTAGATAAATAACAGGACAGTTTTTATAAGAACATTCTACACAGCAAGTACTATCATGTGTTACGACAAACAAAGTGGAAATTGAAATTCCTTTTTAAAACTCGTTCAACTTGTTTTATTTTGCTTATAGGTCTTAGCGAGTGCACAAGCAACCCTTGCTTCCATGGTGCGACCTGTATCGACTCTGTTGATTTGTTAGCTGCATCTGTACAGCTGGTTGGACTGGTCAATTTCGTGAAGTGGGTAAGTACGGGGGTTCATCTTTTAAGTACCTGTAGCTGTTGACCAGTGTTTGTTGCGATATTTTATGCCGAGGAACGGGTCATGGGTGTTTTCTAATGCTTTCGCCATAGTTGAGTTAAAACAATAGCAAATCATTCATGTGACTATGCTTTTGACACGTCAGTCAGTCATCGATGTTTTTCTTATGACCTCGGTGATCATGGCCCAATTTCATTAAACATGTAAGTAGCTGTTTTGTGCTTACGGAGCGTCCTTTAGCAGAATTTCTATTTCATAAAGCTGTTTACCGTAAGGAACCTATGCTGGCTAACCTGCGTTTAGCACACAAGTGGCATAACAATGCAAATCCATGCTGAACGTGCATGCGCGCCAAGACATTTTCTGCTTACTTGAGAAATCATGGTGAAAATTGCTTATGCTTATGCACACTTTTCTGCTACAGTAAGCACAAAAATTTGCTTGCCGGTAAACAGCTTTATGAAATTTACCAACATAGGGCTAGATAGCTCAATCGGTAGAGTGCTGGCACTTCACTTAATCTGGAGGTTGTTGGTTCCAATCCCGCTTTAGGCAATTTTTCTTTGTTCAACCCCAAATTATTTCAAATTTACCCAGTCAGTTTCCCTTGTGGTTTATTACTTGACATTTGAAATAAAAAAGTCGCATCCCCTCAAGGTGATCCCTCTCCTGCTGCTTCCCAGGTTGTATCGTAAACTTGGGTGTGATCCCTGGCTACTTGGTAGTTAATGGTTGTGTGGCTTCTGGCTGGCACCCTGAACAAAGATATTGACAAAATGGGGAGACTGCCATCAACATAGGGCTATAAGATAGCTCAGTTGGTAGAGCGCTGGCACGTTATTAGCAGTGTTCTAGCCAGAAAAAAATTATAGGGTAGGGGCATTTATAAAATGTTAAATTTGCGAGCGCGAAGCCTTTACGGCGTGGGGTCCGGGGCCCGCTGAAGGGCCCGGGAAAATTTTTTCGCTGTAGATGCTCTCTGGTGCAATCTAGGCCAGTCAGAGAAGTTTGTAACCCTTGTAAATTCATCTGAATTATTTTAAACCCAATGCAGAAACTGCATTATAAGTTAGTCCACTTAATATTTTGTGACCCTTTTTTGTGATAACAAATCTGTAGGCAAATAAATACAAATAAACAGCAAAGTTTTCATTAGGTCATCACTGGTTTTATTGTAAAATGAAACTGCACATAATTTAGAGAACATAGCTACTGTAAGCGGCTTGACACAATGTACTTCTTTTCAAGCAATACAGTCAAAGACTGCTTGAAAATAGAGCAACATGGTACTGTAGCCCATACTCCCGATCCAGATTTTTGCTTTAATTTGTGCTTGCTGCAGAGCTTACAAAGCATACCTAATTTAGAAAATAATAAATCAAAATTCAATTAATTTGGTATGAAGAGGTGGTTGTCGCATTTAAAAAAATCTTTAATTATTTTCGATAAATACCTTTACTGTCCATACAGTTACTGTCCATACAGTTACAAATTGTTCCATACAAACCTGTTTAATTGTATAAAAAGGTTTATTTAACTCTTTTTCATTTTATAAAAATAAATAAAAAAAATTATTTTACGTCGTGGTCCCGGATTTAATAAGCCGTTTTACAAACTGTTTATAAAATTTTTAAAAAAAAGCTCCCCCCCCAAAAAAAAAAAAAAATAAACCCTACATTTTGTATTCAATGCTAAGCCTTTGCTAAGTCTAAAAATAATCCTGTCTGCTTAAATATATATTTTATGAGATTTTTCATGACAGTCTAATAACAATGGTGGTGAAATTTTATGGGCTGAAATCTGTGCGATCCCCCGCCGAAACTAAAAGTTTGAAATGCGCAGCATTGCGCATGTGCCAGAACTTTTGCAATGCTTATGTGTATGCAATGCATACTAATACGCACGTGTCCACCATCACAAGTACACGTTCACACACACACGTGGTCCACCTGTCTGTCTGTCTTTTTGTCCCCTGTAGTATAGAATTAACATCCTCCCAAAAATCTCCTTTTTTTAAAGGATTACCTTTTTTGGATCTATTTAGAAAAATAAAATGTCCCCATAAAAAGCACCCAACAATGGCAATTTTGATGTACATAAAAACAAATTGCTCCCGTTCGTCCCCAACCCCCTCCCCTTCCCGAGTCCCTTTCCCCCCGCTCTCAAACCATGCTGACCAAGACTTTCCATCGCGCGCGCAGCGCGAGAGCGCCCATGAAAAAAACCCAGATTTTGACTGGTGCTTGGCCAATTTTCAGTGGTAACCTGATTCACGACATGCAGCCAACCTGCACCCACATGGCCATGTGCGACTAGACTAGCTACTGATGATCTTCGCTCGGCCCCAAGGCAATGCGCTGGGGACGAGCGAACTGATGATCTGCCGTGCGTTATCTGTTCTGGCAAAGATGTATCGCGTGTGGGGGTGTGTGAGGTTGCGTGTACATGTAGATATAATTACGTACATGTCGAGTTGGGCAACTTGCTTGCTTACACACATTGATCGTAATCGTTTTGCGGTGTTGCAATTTGGTGACGACGACGGCGTGATTTGGTAAGCTGACTTATGACGTATGGCATTGAGCTGCAACAATGTTTTGTTACAATTTAAAAAAAAAAAAATGTTGATCCACAATTTACCACAGAGAAAACGTAAAAAAAAAAAATCAGTTAATATTTTTAAAGCGTATCGATAGCGTATCGGAGGAAAAATAGCGTGTCGTTATTTTTCGTTAGCGTGTCGGCCCGGCACGCTATTTAATGCCTGGCTAGAACGCTGGTTATTAGTATAGTATAGTATGTTTTATTGTTACACATATATATATATATTTACACATATACAGTAAAACACACTTTTTTTTAGCGTGTCTAAAAACTTTAAATACAAATTTTAAAATGGACTAAAACCACGTGTAGGCTACAAAAACAAATAAACATTACATAAGTAAACGACAGTAAAAAAGTAGCAGTCCCATAATACGGAGGTCGTTGTTTCAAATCCCGCTCTAGTCAATTTTTCTTTGTTCAACCCCAAAATATTTTACTTGTACATGTACATGTTTTTCTCAAATTGTTTGTACATGTATGTTGCAGTTGTTGGCCCAATTTTTAATTTTCTTCCACGTTCATTACGAGATGAATAGGAAACAATGAAGAAATGTTCAGTTTTAGATTTTGGAGGAAAACCCCAAATTGGGGGAACCCATCCAGTGTAGGTACATGTATGTACTGAAAACCCAATCCCCATGGATGCCCCGAACGATCTGAAGTGGGATTTACCCCAAAGAAGTGAAAGGCTGGGAAAAAAACCACTGAGCCAGACTGAGTACCTAAATGATAATAATAATGGCAAATATACAACCTTTAAGACAAGGGTCTTTTGTCTTGATATCAGCCCCTGTTTGAATCTTGGATTCCCAGCCTCATTTGATTGATTTGTTTGTCTCATTAAAGACTTTGACAATTGCATGAGCTCACCTTGTCTGAATAACGGTACCTCTATTAACCAATTCAGAGCTCTTATGTGTGGACTGGAAATACATGTAGTTGTGATGGTTGTTAGTATACTAAATGAAAAAGTAATGAACCACAAGGGAAACTGACTGGGTAAATTTCAAATGGTTTTGGGTTGAACAAAGAAAAATTGACTCGAGCGGGATTTGAACCAACGACCTCCTGAACAAAGATATTGACAAAATAGGGAGACCGCCAACATAGAGCTACATGTAGATAGCTCAGTTGGTAGAGCGCTGGTACGTTAATCCGGAGGTCATTGGTTCAAATCCCGCTCCAGTCAATTTTTCTTTGTTCAACCCAAAACCTTATACTAAATGAAATTCAACAAAGGGATTTTCCCAAACCTCTGCTCTGGTTTGATGTTTGAAATGTATTGCAAATTCAGGCTCTGTTTTTTTTTTAACGTATACCAATTGGCTTAATGGCACTGTAACTTGTAAGAGCCTCAAATTTTGTAAACATACAGAAGTGGAAACCACTTTTCATATTTTTTGCAGCATGGACCTAGATTAATCTCCCATAGCTTAATAAAAGTTCTACGACTTTCGTTTATGTGTCCGAGGTATCGCTGAACAGCCAAATGTTAACGGAATTTTGTCAACCAAAAAAGAGAGACCAAATTGTTTTGTTTCAAAAATAAAAAGGCCAGAATCAGGCCCGTAACCGGGGGGGGTGGGGGCGGACGCCCCCCAAAAATAAAAAAATTAAAAAAAGGAGAAAACAATTTTTTGCCCCCCACATTTCCCCCCCACATTTGCCCCCCCTCCCCCCAAAATAAACCTGGTCACGGGCCTGGCAGGCCCTTAACCAGGGGGAGGCAAGGGGGGGGGCTCCCCCCAAAAAAATTCAAAAAAAAAAACATTTTTTAGTAAAAATTGGGCTTACATGGTAGCATATACATCAAAGCTTCAGGGGAAAATGGTTTCAATGTCATGTCTTTGCAGGAAAAATACACAAAAGAATTTTTGTGCCAACAATGTTTTATCATGAAATTATGTGTAAAAAAGTTGTGCAACATCAATTTACTACTGAATGGGGAAGATTCCAGTGTAACAAATCAATCTAATCATATTTATGTATTGATTGAACCTACACATTGGCTGCAATAGTCACAATTTGTGATTGTGATAGATTCAGACCATTAATCTGTGAAACTTTTACCCCATTAAAGCCTATGTAACGTAACTAACCAAAACTTCCAATTGTTTTCGCCTCTAAAGAAGGCATTTAATTAAAATGTTGGTATCTTGATTTTTCCTCCTTTGTACAATCCTTAATTGAAATAAGGAAAAACCTGTAACGTAACTAACCATGTAACGTAACTAACCGGGGTGTAACGTAACTAACCGACATAAAGACCATTAAGATGCTGCTAAGTTGACACCAGCACAAGTTTTCAACCATGTTGTAAAGTTTAAAGAACAGAGGGCAGCATGATACTATTCTTTTACCCACAATTCAACTTTAAGCACATGTTTTGCTTGCCATGTGCCTCATTGTCTATGCATATGTATGCAAGATCCATCATGTCCATGCGCAACAAGCCTGTCCTACAAAAGTTCAGCTACTTCAATTTTTGTGGTGAGAAAATTTGGGTAAGTTTGATGACAATATCATTACATGGTATAATCCATCTGAATTTTATTTTAATTTTTAAAGGGTTATCCTAAAGTTGTATTTCTCTACCAAACTAAATTAATGAGTTTGCAAACTAATGTGACGGGTGGAACAGATTTTATGTTCAGTGCTGTATCTACATCAATTCTTACACTGTACATCAGGTAAAGTTATAGGAGCTGCGATTTTCTAAAATTTTGATTGACTTTGTTCTTTATGTTAATGTCCATAGATCCACACAACCTAACAAAGGATAACATCACCACTGATGATGACGGCGCTGAGGTACCATCTACTAGCTACCCCAATGATGATCCAAGAAGTGTGGAGTCAATTCAGATAAGAGATTTCTTGGAGAAGTGGTTGCTGTTGAAAGTGGAGATTTCTAAGTGTCTGTGATGAAGCATGCAGGCAATTATTGGAAATGGCCCACTCAAAAATATTGTATCTTCTATACAAAGGAAGAAAATTATTTCGAAGCTACATGTAGGTGCGCCAGAAGTTGTCAACAATCGTGGGCATTTCAAATTTCTGATGAACTTTAAGATTAGCATCCATGACAAAGAGTCAAGACATGGAACTCATTTGAAATAACCTTTCTATTGTTTTGTTTTCTTTGGTATCTATGTAAGAGAGAAATTAACTTAGTTTTTCGTGATTTTTTTCTCATAAAATACTGCAAAGCTTATGAATGTAAAGAAAAAAGTTTGAATGTTAAAGGCATTAACATTTTGTACATACTGTATTACAAAATATTACTTTATTCTATTGTTTTTTGCTTAATTGATATGGATATGTTGTAGTAGTGCATATTATTTACTAATATAGACCAGATTAGAGCTGTGAGTGATATACAAAGGGTTTATCACAAATAATATTAGTCAAGGACAAAGTGTAACGTAACTGACTGTAACGTAACTAACCATGATTTATGGGCAATGCTTAGAACTGATCAGAGTTATTTTATTTATTTTTCTACCAAAACACTTGCTAGTACCCATGTAGTTATAGAAATAGTAAAATTTGTTTCAGCTGTATCCTGTTTGAGGAAACTTTTTGTTCAAAGAAATGCAATTTTTTTCCATGTCCCTTTTTTGTAACGTAACTAACCAAAATTAAACTGATCATAACAACTGAGTAAATGTGTCTAAAAAGTTGTATTTTTTTTGTATAATAGGTCTAGGAAAAATGTATCCATGGTACAAAAATGGAGTATTGATAGGCTTTCATATTCATATTGGAAACCACAGAGCTGTGCTAAGCAGCTAAAAGTGTAACGAAACTAACCATGGAATTGCCCATGTACATATATCTCCCTACTTGTAAGCCCATGTCTGGGATAGACAACGTCATCAGGGGGTTAGAGCAGATTCAACAGAGTGGTCCCTTCACACACACCCCCACCCCCCCCCCACCACCAAACAAATCTTAACAATCTGGACACACCTCATGCAGACCTCTTGAACCTAATATCAACAATCAACTTCAAACATTTTGCACATGACATGCTCATCTTCTAGCTTTATACAGCTGGGCAGGCCTCCTGGGATATACCCTCAACCCCCCCCCCCATCCCATTTTCTGCTACCTTGTGTACTACTACAAACGGTCAAACAACCTCCTTGGATATGCCTCCTACCCCCCCCCCTTGCCCCCATTGTCTGCTACCTTGAGTACTACTACAAAAGGTCAAACAAGAGAGTTTGTTGACCAAGACCGATCATTCTTATTGGCTAAAAGACAGGCATGGTTTTCTTGGCTTTTTACCCTCTGATCGTCTCAATAAAGCGTCTACACCTGCATAACAAATCTCAACCGTTTTACACCTGGACCCAAATAGTCTCTATCTTTGTGCCTACATGTACATGTACATGTTGTTGAATTGATGCAGAGATAAGCATTACACACATTACATGTAGATGCTGTCAAACCTTCCTTCAGACTTAGGTCAATGCCTGGTCCTACAACTATACCATGGAAATCAACCAGCCTCAACCTGCGAACCAGCGCAGAAAGTGTCTGAGGCTTACAAACAGCCTGATGCGAATAGTTTCTCCTTCAGCTATGCGTGGACCCACTCTACAAATTTGATGCAAAGAACATCCCAGACTCAGAAACTAGACACCCAAGGCAACCCAGGTTCCAGTCCAAGCTTACCAAACAAGCAAGACCACCTCACTGGCTCTTTTTAAAGGGAATTGCTATAACAGGGATTATGCAAGCAGCTTGTTGGAAAAACTCCTCAACCGTCACTGTGCTACATGTATTCATGCACTATTTTAATAAATACTTAAGATTGTACTGTGACTGTACTGATCTAATTTTGCCAAAAATAATAGAACAAACAGATAAGACCTCATCAAAATTTGCAATCTGGTTAAGATATTAACATCGTGTAACGTCCGAAACAACAACAAAGCATTGTCATTTTTACCATAAAAGCTTGGTTTGCAGTTCAGTGTAATTTCAGGGTTATGATTCGTCTGCAACCAAGTTCACAATTTGCAATTTTTTTCCATTACAAACGCATTATTGGGAAGTACGAACTGTATGTTGATCTAAACTAAATGGATCAAATTTACAGCACAATGAGTATATTGTAGTTGATAAAATACAAGGCAAAACTATTTTGGGGGTCATTTGAATACAGAGTTTGCATTTAAATGTTAACATGTTAGTACATTTCTGCCAGCAAATATACTAACAGACAAATGAAACTAAAGTAAAGCCATAAAAATGAAAAAGGTTGAGATGTTAACATAGTGTAAAGTCCGAAACACAGCAAGGGTTCCCCATAAAAATTATACGCCAATGTACTTTTTCTATACAAAAAATTCATGTAACTATTCTTTGTCATCCATTGTTAACATGTTATAAGTTTGACCTGAGAAAATCCATTTCTGATATACCAGACAAAAACTTTAAAAGGCCAAACCCAGTATTTTTGACTATTTTTGACTTTCAAGCAATGTCAAAATTATATTTTTTGTAATAGAAACTCAGTAATTGGCATAAATAATCTCTGATCCATGCTCTTCACATTAACATTTATTGCTAGAGTGGTTGTGAAACATGAGTTGGTTATCACACTTTTGAAATATGTAACAGATTGTAGTAAAAAAGAGAAATGTTGTTATGTTAATGGATGTTTCACAAGTTTAGAGATAGATTTAAGCTCAGACTTTAAAAATTTTTGTAAATATAAATAGTTTGGATATTAAAACTGTGTGTTTTAATTGTGTTGACATAATTTCATTTTTTACCCTCTTGGTTGACATATTTGGTATATGTTAAAAAAACCAGAGCCATCATACACTACTCCAAAATTTATGACGGAGCCCAAGCCAGAGCTGGAGCGCAAGCTTAGGTTTGGCAAAGGTTCTTATAGTCTGTTGTTCACAGATTTGTTGGTGTAGTGGTTCCTTTTGTTAGCCCTGAAAATGAAGGCACTGTAAAGTTTAGGTAATTATCAGGAAAAAGTGGAACAAAATATAAATACACAGCTTAAATCAATCTTAGACAAAATTGTGTTTAAAGTGCGTTTATAGTGACCTTTTCCCATTTAAACCCACTTTTGAAATCTAGTAGCTGATATATCAAAGGTAGCATACAAGTATTTATGGTTGTCGGTATTTTAATTTAAAACGAAAAAAAAGAGGATTTTTTAAAAAGCCGGCAGAGGTCGCAAAGTCTGTTTACCTTGTCCGCGTGACGTCATAAACATGAAAACAGCGCTGACTCAGTCTAGTACCTAGAATCGTGCACGGGAGATGCTACGTGGCAACAATCTCAAAGAAACATGCGTTAATTATCACCACTGCTTGTTAAATTACAACTCGAGAAAGTTGTCAGACTCCAATTAGGAATATTGGGAACTACATGTATCAGTGTAGACTCAGATAGATTCAGTGAGACTTATGGTAGCATTGGGCAAGGATAGTGACAACATTGAGCCGAACAGATGAAGAGGTGACTGCGGTGATTCAGATTCAAGCTTCTGGCAGAGCCGCAACCCCCCCCCATGAATTACATGCATGTGTACATTTACATCAAAGAAAAGGTCTGTTTTAACCATTGCCATTTTGACTTTTGATAAGACAGAGACCGTTGTCTCCCACCAAAACAACATCCAAACAGTCATGAGTAGGATGGTTTATTACCAGAGACCATACTAAAACCATGTGTGCTTATTCACAACCTCTCTCTGCCCTGCCTATTGATCCTTCATGAATTAGTTTCAAATTTCCCGCAATGCCCGACACACCACTAATAACGCGGAAGATTTATTAGGCAGTCTGCTCTGTCTCCTTCCTTCCTTCCCACACCCTCCTTCAACCCCCCCTACTAGCTTTCTTTTGTTTTGCCCTCTTTCATTTGTTACCTCCGCCTTTTCTATAAAGAACTGAACATGACGCCTCAAACTTTTTTTTAAAGCCAGCTTTTCAATACAGGATTCTCGCTCGACCTTTGGAGAATTTTCAATACATGTATCACAAAACCAAAAGCTTTTTGAACATCTTGAGTGTGTTCCAGTCCTACTTTTTTCTCGGCTTGTCCATTCAAACTTTCTACTATGATGCATTATACTGGTACTGGTACTAGGGTGTTGTGGCCGAGCGGTTAAGAACACCGAACTCAAGCTCTGGTGCTTCTGTTCAGCAGAGTGTGGGTTCGAGTCCCGGTCGTGACACTTGTGTTCCTGAGCAAGACACTTAATTATAATTGCTTCTCTCCACCCAGGGGTAAAATGGGTACCTGTGAGGGCAGAGATGGTTCTTGTGATTGAGTTAGCTTAGTAGTGCATATTTGTAGCATAGACTGTATACTCCCCAGGGAGCTGAGATGGTTTAAGGAATGAAACTAATGGCCCAGTGACCAGGGGTAATAATTGTGATGCGCAGTAGAGTATATTCATATAGGCATTGTGCAATACAAATGTTCGTTATTATTATTATTATTACTATCAAAAATGTTTTCTACGTGGTTACACTTGGTCTTGTCTCATGATTTGCCTGCACTCGGCCACATGTATGATTTCACTCCTCCCTATACATACAAGCTGTTTCATCGACACAGTCATCGCTGAAATAGGCCAAACATAATAATTATGGATGCTTTCGTTGTCAGCTTGAAGTCCAAGCGCGTGTATGTTGGCCTACCCTTTTGAGAAATGTCAACCAAAATACTTCAAGATTTTAAAACTTATTACGGGTACATCTGCCCACAGCAATTTGCAACAAAATCTCTGATTTTTTAGTGCCAAATTGATCGACCAGAAAAAATGAGCTAGGTATTTGCAACTGGCGATTAGCACAAAGCAATCGTGTCAATGCGTTGTGTGTTGCTATGCGATTCAACTTCAGAGTCACATGACTTTGTCGTTTCATGTTTTTGCATTTTTGGGGGTCACATGTATATCATTAACATAATGCCTGCGTTTCCGATTCAGGCGGACGCTGGATTCGTTGTTTCTTTTACATACATTTATGTAAACAAACAGATAATGGTAAAGTAATGTTTTTTTAAGAATCAGTAGGACTTGTTTTATAATGTATTCACTTCTTTCTCCCTTTACATAATCACTATAAACATACTTTAATATTGGCATAATGCAGATTTGTTTAGCATATTATATATATGAGAAATACTTTGTGTTTGTGAACCCTGTTTTGTTGTTTTCCTGTTGTATTTTCAAATCAGTGGTTGAAGAGTGCATTAAGACTTTCTTGTGTTAATCTTGACATACATGTAGATTTATTCACCAGTTTTTTTTGCCCGTTTTAAATTTTTTAATCAGGAACGGTGGCACATGCCATAGAGTCAACAGCTATCATGCGCGTGTGAGCTCAGCTGGAGTAGGACGCGATGTGAAATAGGTAAGAAAATAATTTCCAAACCAAAATTATATCCCCCAAATTATTTCCCCTTGCACTTAATGTGATGTACCCCCCCCCCCCATCCTATTGTGTTTTCATGTGTTCTTGGAATATCAAGAATTCTTCAGAGGACTTTAGGGTGTACTTCGGTATGAGATGAAAAGAGTAAATTAAAGTATGGGAACATTTCTTGGGGGGGGGGGGCATCCCCGCCACATATCGGACATGTTATAGTGCATCGAACTCTATTGATTGAACCATCAGAGTGTGGGTTTGATTCCCAGTCATGACACTTTGCAAGGCACTTGACCATAATTGCTCCTCATAACCTAGGTGTATAAATGGGTGATCTGCGAGGGCTGAGACAGTATTGTGTTGGATTAATCCCTTAAGTGCTAATATAAGCATCTTGGGGCTGATAGCTTGCCAGGAGATAGTTTGAGGAATGCTAGTACTGTAATTTCCTACATACAACACACTCAGCGTATAAGGGGCAGTACCCTAAAATCACTGAAGTATGATTCAAGTGTTAAATAAGGCGCACGGCCTTATAAGACCCAACACCATTTTCACACACAGGCTTGCCAGCCCATTTACGTTGGTTCATCACCACATAATATGGGGGGTCTTGTGTTGGGTGACACTCATCGTAACGTAAAGAATCCTAATTTTTTGTAAATTACGAACATGAATAAAATATCACTTCTGGTTTTTTTAGCTGTTCCGACCTGTTAGGGCGGAACAGCTATTGTAATCGTCAAGATTTTAATTTTTTTAGCTGTTCCGACGTGTAAGGGTAATTTTTTTTTTATTATTATTCTTTCTAACCCCAAACCCTTTTGACTTAATACATGACTTTTCTACTTGTCATATGCCACTCTTAGAATTATCAGAAGTAGACAAATTATATACCATATGAAAGCTTATGCCCTGACGTAAGCTGAGGTGTAATTAGATAAAGATGCTTAATTAATTAATCACGTGACAGCAGTGTGAATATTTAATTAGTCAATCTTCTGTCCATTATATCTCAAGAAGTATACATCCTATCTTCAAACTTTTTTCAGTTATGGACTTATCTTGTAATGTAGATGGCAATTCTGACCTAGCATTTGCCATCACGTCTTCATTACGTCACTTTTTGCGCGTTTTCTATCTGTGTACAAAACCACTGGCTCTAAAAAATAATGTTTAAAACACATTTCAGAACATTTCAGAATAAGTTACATTTTAGTTACATATAATACACAAATCATGTTTAAAACACAAATACTTTTACTAAGAGTTACTCCAGGCCTTTAAAAATAATCAAACACAATGTAGTTTCATGATAATTAACGATTTAAGATTGGTAAATCTGACCCCATGAAACAAACTCTGTATTGCGCAATCACAGCAATGCATCAGAGATTGTGCCGCTGTTATTCCTTACCGAAGGTGGACCAATTGGTTTGTACACAGCCAATTGGATTTGTGCGTGACCAACTTATGATATAAAAAGTTAGGGTGGTTTTCTAAAAAGGCATTGGATTGGGATAAGTTACAAACCATCTTGTGTCAAATTTCAGTAATTAAAAGCTTTAATAAGTTAATCTTTGCAGCACCATATCTCAAGAAGTACACAGACGAATTTCAAATTTTTTTCAGTCATAGACCCCTTGGGCATTGGAGATTAGGCTTAGGTAACCGTGACCCTTACTTCTGGGTCAACGGGAAGTGGGACCATATCTCAAGAATTATACAACCGATTTTCAAACTTTCTTCAGTTAAAGACTCCTTAGGCATTATATATTAACTTTGACAAAACCGTGACCCCAAGTTGACCTCTACTTCCGGGTCAACCGTAAGTTGGACCATATCTCAAGAAATATACAACCGATTTTCAAACTTTTTTCAGTCATAGACTCCTTGGGCATTGGAGATTAGCCTTAGGTAATCGTTGACCTCAACTTCCGGGTCAACCGGAAGTGGGACCATATCTCAAGAATTATACAACCGATTTTCAAACTTTCTTCATTTATAGACTCCTTAGGCATTAAATATTAACTTGGAAAATAGTGACCCCAAATTACCTCTACTTCCGGGTCAACCGGAAGTGGACCATATCCAAGAATTATACAACCGATTTTCAAACTTTATTTATATAACTCCTTGCATTAATTACCCTTGGTAATAGTGACCCCAAATTGACCTCTACTTCCGGGTCAACCGGAAGTTTGGACCATATCCCAAGAATTATACAACCGATTTTCAAACTTTTTTTCAGTCTAAACTCCTTTGGCATTGAAAGATTACTTAGGTAATAGTGACCCCAAATTGACCTCTACTTCCGGGTCAACCGGAAGTGGGACCATATCTTAAGATACTATACAACCGATTTTCAATTTTTTTTAAGTTTTTGACTCCTTGGGCATTAATATTACCTTGACGAAACGTGACTCCAGTTGACCTCACTTGGGTCAACTAGAAGTTGGGACCATATCTCAAGAAATTACAACCGATTTTCAAACTTGTTTCACTCATAGACTCCTTGGGCATTGAATATTAGCCTTAGGTAATCAT
Source organism: Pycnopodia helianthoides (assembly GCA_032158295.1). Lineage (NCBI taxonomy): Eukaryota > Metazoa > Echinodermata > Asteroidea > Forcipulatida > Asteriidae > Pycnopodia > Pycnopodia helianthoides. The sequence goes on along the minus strand of CM063252.1, from coordinate 21,716,723 downwards.
GACCCCAGTTGACCTCAACTTTTGGGTCAACGGAAGTGGGACCATATCTCAAGAATTCCACAACCGATTTTCAAACTTTTTTAGTTTTAGAGTCCTTGGCATTAAATATTAAACTTTGAAAACCATGACCCCAAGTTACCTCTACTTCGGGTCAACGGAAGTTGGACCATATCCCAAGAATATACAACAACTAATTTTCAAACTTTTTTAGTTTTAGACTCCTTGGCATTAAAATAAACTTTGAAAAACCATGACCCCAAGTTACCTCTACTTCCGGGTCAACCGGAAGTGGGACCATACTCAAGAAATACACAACTAATTTTCTAACTTTTTCAGTTTATATACTCCTTAGGCATTAATATTGACTTTGAAAAACCGTGACCCCATGTTGACCTCTACTTGCGGGTCAACCGGAAGTGGGACCATATCTCAAGTACTATACAACCAATTTTCAAACTTTTTCAGTTTAAGACTCCTTAGGCATTAAAAAAAACTTTGAAAAACCATGACCCCAAGTTGACCTCTACTTCCAGGTCAACCGGAAGTGGGACCATATCTCAAGAACTACACAACCGATATTCAAACCTTTATCAGTTAGACTCCTTGGCATTAATATTGACTTTGAAAAACCGTGACCTCTTGTTGACCTCTACTTCCGGGTCAACCGGAAGTGGGACCATATCTCAAGAACTATACAACATTTTTCAAACTTTCTTTCAGTTATTGACTCCTTGGTTATTTTAGCACATAATCCAAGCAAAACAACACGGAACAGCTTTGTGTTTGTTCACAAACACCTAATGTCTAGTTTATTATTATTATTAGCTGTTCCGACCTGTTAGGGCGTAACAGCTATTGTAATAGTCAAGATTTTTATTTTTTATTATTATTATTATAATTCTTTCATATGCCCCTCTTAGAATTATCAAAAGTAGACAAATTATATACCATATGAAAGCATATGCCCTGACGTCAGCTGGGGTGTAATTAGATTAAAATTCTTATATAATTATTCACGTGACAGCTATGTGAATATTTAATTAGTCAATCTTCTGTCCATCATATCTCATGAAGTATTCATCCTATCCTCAAACTTTTTTCAGATATGGACTTGTCTCGTTTTGTAGAAGGCAATTCTTGCCTAACATTCGCCACCACGTCATCATGACGTCACTGTTTTGCGCGTTTTCTATCTGTGTACAGAACCAATGGCTCTAAAAAATAATGTTTTAAAACACAACTTTTTAGAATAAGTTACATTTTAGTTATTTATAATACACAAATCATGTGCAAAACACAAATGCTTTTACTAAGAATTACTCCAGGCCATTAAAAATAATCAAATACAATGTAGTTTCATGATAATTAACGATTTAAGATTGGTAAATCCGACCCCATGAAACAAACTCTGTATTGCGCAATCACGGCAATGCGTCGGAGATTGCCTCGCTGTTTATTCCTATTCGAAGGTGAACCAATTGGTTTGTACACACCCCATTAGATTTGTGCGTGACCAACATATGATATGAAAAGTTAGGGTGGTTTTTCTTAAAAGGCATTTGATTGGGATAAGTTACATACCATCTTGTACCTCAAAAGATTTATTAGTATAAAAAACACATTTTTGTTATTGTGACGTCATCAGGTGTCAAATTACAGTAATTCAAAGCTTTAATCAGTTAATCTTTGCAGCACCATATCTCAGAAGTACACAGCCGATTTTCAAACTTTTTTCAGTTATAGACCCCTTGGGCATTAGGGATTAGCCCTGAGTTACCGTGACCCTATGTTGACCTTTAGTTCCGGGTGAACTGAAAGTGGGGCCATATCTCAAGAAGTACACAACCGATTTTCAATTCCTTTTCAGTTATAGACCACTTGAGCATTAAACATTGAACTTGGGTTTCCGTGACCCCATGTTGACCTTTACTTCAGGGTCAACCGGAAGTGGGACCATATCTCAAGAAGTACACACCCAATTTTCAATTCTTTTTCAGTTATAGACCCTTTGAGCATTGAAGATTGAACTTGGGTTACCATGACCCCATGTTTACCTTTACTTCCGGGTCAACCAGAAGTTGGACCATATCTCAAGAACTACACACCCGATTTTCAATTTCTTTTCAGTTATAGACCCTTTGAGCATCAAAGATTGAACTTGGGTTACCGTGACCTCATGTTGACCTTTACTTCCAGGTCAACCGGAAATGTGACCATATATCAAGAAGTCAACACTCGATTTTCAATTTTTTTTTCAGTTCTAGACCCTTTGAGCATTGAAGATTGAACTTGGGTTACCATGACACCATGTTGACCTTTATTTCTGGGTGAACCAGAAGTTGGACAATATCTCAAGAACTACGTCACAACTGATTTTGAATTTCTTTTAAGTTGTAGATCCTTTGAGCATTAAACATTGAACTTCGGTTACCATGACCCCTCGTTGACCTTTCCTCCCAGTCCAAACAGGAAGTTCAAATATCAAAAATCATATTTCCTGAACCACATGTCACAAAGTCATAATCTTTGTGATGTTTGCTGGCTTGATACAGAGCGTTTGATCAAATTAAAACAAAACGGAACAGCTATGTGTTTGTTCAAAAACACCTAAGGTCTAGTTATTATTATTCTCTCTAACCCCAAATCCTATTGACTTAACACATGGCTTTTCTACTTGTCATATTTCCCTCTTAGAATTATCAGAAGTAGACAAATTATATACCATATGAAAGCTTATGCCCTGATGTAAGCTGAGGTGCAATTAGATAAAGATGCTTAATTAATTTTTCACTTGACAGCAGTGTAAAACAATGAGGGCAAAGAATGTGGAATATTTAAACCATAATTCTTATATTAAGTAATATTATAAATGTTATACTAAAGGCAAGTTGGCAAGATAAACACATTTGTTGTTAGAGATGTGTATATTAAGAAAGAAATTGACGTAGCATGATTACGTACGGTATTACAAATACCAGTTGAAGTTGTTACGAAAAATTTGTAAGCTACATTTGTGTTGGACCATAAAGTAAGTGTATGGTGTGCAAGATAAGCACCACATAGACATAATTTTTAGTGTATTAACCGAATCATCGCCTTGATGTGTCTGTATTGAAGCCATGAGGTCATTACTATAATGCGTGCGAAAGACAAGACCCCATTGGCCAGTGGCGAAAGTCTTGTTTACTAATTCTTATGCATATGCATGTTAGATCCAGCTGCGGTCACTGTATACTGCACTGGCGCGCCTTGGATTAGCTGATTAATGTGATCATCCAGTGTTCTGTTTAATCATATAGAGAAAGGAATTCAAAAATTTACAGGGTGCAGTCACACATGATACATGTGAAAAAGAGTTTTAGCTAATAACATTATTCTAGTAAGCTTATTTTTAGTTTACTTAGCTTTGGTGCCTAAGCAGTGTATAAAATTTTGGGCATAACGGCAGCTTTTGGGCCGGAGCCGGCAGCCCGCAATATAAAAACATGGAGCGAGTGCAATAAACTGTACCTCCAAGATAAAACAACCAACAACGATAGCTTATTGAGGTCATGTTTTGTATAAATCCACCAACAATGATTCAATCGTTGTTGCAAAATGGAGGTGGGAGATGGCCAGTCCCGTATGCCGTTAACAAAAATATCTTCAGAAAAGCGTCTTCCCATGGTGTACAATATGCAACAATTTGCTTCTTTCAACCTCATTTAACAGTTTAATGTCATTCCTGCCCACATCGTCTAACTCCAGAGCTGACATTTTGAGGAGAATACGCAACATTTTAGATTTAGATATTACCAAAGTCTTCCCAAATTCACACAAAATGCCGAGGGCGAATGTCATCCAGACCCAATTTGTCGGCTGCAGTATTTAAGGCTGCAGGAATAATCATGCAAGGGCAAGGCCATATCTCTACTTATATTATTAGTATTTGTCCATTACACTGCCATATCACAATAAAATTTGGATATAAAACAATCGGATGAAAACGAAGACAAAAGTTCTCGTCTACAAATTGAATATATAAAATGGCAAACACCACGCAGATTATCGGTCCACTCGCTGTGACAATAACAACGGAACCGAATTCAACGGAACCATAACATACACATGAACGCCATTTTGTTGGTAACTACTCACATCGCAGGACGCTCAGCAAGCATAACACACGGTACAAAGGTCATATTGCATGTATTGAGGGAAGCTCGTGATTGGACGTCAAAATGAATCATTCATTTATTTCCCATTCTGCGTTGTCTGCAATAGGTCAGATGAAATATTTAAATATTCATGATCTGCATACCAGCATATCCGAGAGCCCCCCCCCATTTTCGTCCAATATTGGACGGTGAAAAAAGAGAAAATATTAAACCCGGAAGTTACAGACCCTACAAGGCTGTCGGCCTGATGGCCTCCGCATGCGGACAGTAATACGAGTGCGGATGACCTGCGCACAGTAGTAGTACGGGCGTTGTGCGATGTGATACACACATTACGCACAAAACTATGTATAGGCAACAGGTGGGTTTTACGGCGTATTTTTTGGAGTAAAAACTGTGACTGCCTTGAGCAAGGCTAGCCTGCTGTTTGCTTTGACTAGTTAACATAAATTGCATCTTAGCTTATCTATTTAATTTCCCAATGATTAGGTCATTCATTAGCTTTGCTTTGCATTTTATTTTGCCCTGTAATTTTCAAAAACCACTACGTTGGACTCCCAAGCAGAAGGAGTCCAGTATCGTCAGTATTATTATGGGGCTTCTCTGCACTGTAACATCTCTCATTAAAATTGCTGATTTGAAGAATTTATCACAATTGTGGGAGGGGGATTCCCTTTCATTAGCTGTTCCGACCTACTGTCAGAACAGGTTTTGTTTTCGTCAAGATTTTTTAAATTTTTATTAGCTGTTCCGACATAGTCGAAACAGGTATTGTTTGCGTCAAGATTTTTATTATTAGCTGTTCCGACCGACCTACTGTCGGAACAGGTATTGTTTTCATCAAGATTTTTATTATTTTTATTATTAGCTGTTCCGACATATAGTCGGAACAGGTTATTGTTTTCATCAAGATTTTTATTATTTTTATTAGCTGTTCCAACATTTTGTCGGAACAGGTATTGTTTTTGTCAAGATTTTTATTAGCTGTTCCGACCTGTTAGGGCGGAACAGCTATTGTAATCGTCAAGATTTTTATTTTTTTATTATTATTCTTTCTAACCCAAAACCCTATTGACTTAACACATGACTTTTCTTCCTGTCATATACCCCTCTTAGAATAATCAGAAGTAGACAAATCATATAGCAAATTAAAGCTTATGCCCTGAGCAAATTTTAGATGTAATTAGATTAAGATGCTTAATTATTTAATCACGTGATCCTCATTTGCATATTTAATTAGTAAGTCTTTACAGCACCATAACTCAAGAAATGCACGGGCGATTTTGAAACTTTTTGTAGTTATAGACTCCTTGGGCATTGAAGATTAGGCTTAGGTAACCGTGACCTCAAGTTGACCTCAACTTCCGGTTCAACCGGAAATGGGACCATATCTCAAGAATTATACAACCGATTTTCAAACTTTCTTCAGTCATAGACTTCTTGGGCATTGGAGATTAGCCTTAGGTAATCGTGACCCCATGTTGACCTCAACTTCCGGTTCAACCGGAAATGGGACCATATCTCAAGAATTAAACAACCGACTTCAAATTTTCTTCAGTTATAGACTCCTTAGCCATTAAATATAAATTTTGAAAAACCTCGACCCCAAGTTGACCTCTACTTCCGGGTCAACCGAAAGTGGGACCATATCTCAAGAAATATACAACCGATTTTCATAATTTTTTCAGTCATAGACTCCTTGGGCATTGGAGATCAGCCTTAGGTAATCGTGACCCCATGTTGACCTCAACTTTCGGGTCAACCGGAAGTGGGACCATATCTCAAGAATTATACAACCGATTTTCAAATTTTCTTGTTATAGACTCCTTAGGCATTAAATATTACTTTTGAAAAACCGTGACCCAAGTTGACCTCTACTTCCGGGTCAACCGGACGTAGGACCATATCTCAATAAATATATAACCGATTTTCAAACTTTTTTCAGTTTTAGACTCCTTGGCGTTAAAAATCAACTTTAGAAAACCGTGACCCCAAGTTTACCTCTACTTCCGGGTCAACCGGAAGTGGGATCATATCTAAGGAATTATACAACCTATTTTCAAACTTTTTTTCAGTTATAGACTCCTTAGGCATTAAATATAAATTTTGAAAAACCTTGACCCCAAGGTGACCTCTACTTCCGGGTCAACCGAAGTGGGACCATATCTCAAGAAATATACAACCGATTTTCATAATTTTTTCAGTCATAGACTCCTTGGGCATTGGAGATCAGCCTTAGGTAATCGTGACCCCATGTTGACCTCAACTTTCGGGTCAACCGGAAGTGGGACCATATCTCAAGAATTAAACAACCGATTTTCAAATTTTCTTGTTATAGACTCTAAGGCATTAAATATTACTTTTGAAAAACCGTGACCCCAAATTGACCTCTACTTCCGGGTCAACCGGAAAGTAGGACCATATCTCAATAAACATACAACCGATTTTCGAACTTTTTTTAGTTTTAGACTCCTTGGCATTAAAAATCAACTTTAGAAAACCGTGACCCCAAGTTTACCTCTACTTACGGGTCAACCGGAAGTGGGATCATTTCTCAGGAATTATACAACCTATTTTCAAACTTTTTTTCAGTTATAGACTCCTTAGGCATTAAATATTGACTTTGAAAAACCGTGAACCCAAGGTGACCTCTACTTCCGGGTCAACCGGAAGTGGGACCATATCTCAAGAAATATACAATCGATTTTCATAATTTTTTCAGTCATAGACTCCTTGGGCATTGGAGATCAGCCTTAGGTAATCGTGACCCGATGTTGACCTCAACTTTCGGGTCAACCGGAAGTGGGACCATATCTCAAGAATTAAACAACCGATTTTCAAATTTTCTTCAGTTATAGACTCCTAAGGCATTAAATATTACTTTTGAAAAACCGTGACCCCACATTGACCTCTACTTCCGGGTCAACCGGATGTAGGACCATATATCAAGAAATATACATCCTTTTTGCAATCTTTCTTCAGTCACTAACTCCGTGGGCATTGGAGATTAGCCTTAGGTAATCGTGAACCCCATGTTGACCTCAACTTGCGGGTCAACCGGAAGTGGGACCATATCTCAAGAATTATACAACTGACTTTCAAACTTTCTTCAGTTATTGACTCCTTAGGCATTAAATTTGAAAAACCGTGACCCCAATTGACCTCTACTTCCATGTCAACCGGAAGTGGGACCATATATCAAGAAAATATACAACCTATTTTCAAACTTTCTTTAGTTATAGACTCCTTAGGCATTAAATATTAACTTTGAAAAACCATGACCCCAAGTTGTCTTCTACTTCCGTGTCAACCGGAAGTGGGATCATATCTCAAGAAATATACAACTGATTTTCAAATTTGTTTCAGTCATAGTCTCCTTGGGCATTGGAGATTAGCCTTAGCTAATTGTGACCCATGTTGACCTCAACTTCCGGGTCAACTGGAAGTGGGACCATATCTCAAGTACTATACAACCAATTTCAAAACTTTTTCAGTTATATACTCCTTAGGCTTTAATATTGACTTTGAAAAACCATGACCCCATGTTGACCTCTACTTCCTGGTCTACATGAAGTGGGACCATATCTCAAGTACTATACAACCGATTTTCAAACTTTTTTCAGTTTTTGACTCCTTAGGCATTAAAAATAAATTTTGAAAAACCGTGACCCGAAGTTTACATCTACTTCCGGGTCAACAGGAAGTGGGACCATATCTCAAGAACTACCCAACCGATTTTAAAACTTTTTTCAGTTTGAGACTCCTAAGGCATTAATATTGACTTTGAAAAACCGTGACCTCTTGTTGACCTCTACTTCGGGTCAACCGGAAGTGGGACCATATCTCAAGAACTATACAACCGATTTTCAAACTTTTTTCAGTTATAGACTCCTTGGGCATTGGAGAATAGCCTTAGGTAATCATGACCCCATGTTGACCTCAACTTCCGGGTCAACCGGATGTGGGACCATAAGTCAAGAATTATTCAACCGATTTTCAAACTTTCTTCAGTTATAGACTCTTAGGCATTAAATATTAACTATGAAAAACCGTGACCCCAAGTTGACCTCTACTTCCGCGTCAATCGGGAGTTGGACCATATCTCAAGAAATATACAACCGATTTTCAAACTTTTTTCAGTCATAGACTCTTTGGGCATTGGAGAGTAGCCTTTGGTAATCGTGAACCCATGTTGACCTCAACTTCCGGGTCAAACCGGAAGTGGGACCATATCTCAAGAATTATACAACCGATTTTCAATTTTTTTTCAGTTATAGACTCCTTAGGCATTAAAATATAAACTTTGAAAAACCTCGACCCCAGTGGACCTCTACTTCCGGGTCAACCGGAAGTGGGACCATATCTCAAGAACTACACAACCGAAATTCAATTTCTTTTCAGTCATAGACTCCTTGTGCATTAGACATTGAGCTTCAGTTCCATGACCCCATGCTGATCTTTACTTCTGTTCCAAACAGGAAGTTCAAACAAATTAAAAATCATATCTCCTTAACCACATGTCATAAAGTCATAGTCACATGTTTGCTAGCATAATATTGAGCATTTAATTTATTTTTGATTTTTTACTCAGACATTCTCATCCACCCTCCAGGCCCGATACTTGAAAGAGGCAATGGAGGCATTAACAAGAGATTTTGGAAATACAAAGCATGACAATGTCAAAGGTTAGTTTCATTTTTAATTGAACCAAAAAATTCCTATGCCTAATCACATCCTTCATAACCATTGCTTTGAGTGTTACTTTTAAATGCTTTAGTATGGTCACATCTGCCTGTGAGAGAGTGCAAAGATGACGTCAGATGACTCCATGGTGGAAGAAGTATGAATCCAAAGATGTATTGCAGTCAGTTGCCATTGCATGTCTTCCAATTTCTCCGTGCCCCTGGTCAATGCCTCCATGCCTGTGGTCATCGCCTCCATGCCGGAATTAGATGCCTCCATTCTGGTGGTCGGTGCCTCCATGCTGGTGGACATTGCCTGCATGCCCCTGGTCATTGTCTTGGTGCCCCTGGTCATTGCCTCCATGCCCCTGGTCATTGCCTCCATGCCCCTGGTCATTGCCTCCATGCCCCTGGTCATTGCCTCCATGCCCCTGGTCATTGCCTCCATGGCTGTGGTCATTGCCTCTATGCCGGCAGTCATTGCCTCCATTCTGGTGGTCAATGCCTCCATGCTGGAAGACAATGCCTGCATGCCCCTGGTCAATGTCTCCATGTCTGTGGTCATCGCCTCCATGCCGGAATTAGATGCGTCCATTCTGGTGGTCGGTGCCTCCATGCTGGTGGACATTGCCTGCATGCCCCTGGTCATTGTCTTGGTGCCCCTGGTCATTGCCTCCATGCCCTGGTCATTGCCTCCATGCCCCTGGTCATTGCCTCCATGCCCCTGGTCATTGCCTCCATGCCCCTGGTCATTGCCTCCATGCCCCTGGTCATTGCCTCCATGCCCCTGGTCATTGCCTCCATGCCCCTGGTCATTGCCTCCATGGCTGTGGTCATTGCCTCTATGCCGGCAGTCATTGCCTCCATTCTGGTGGTCAATGCCTCCATGCTGGAAGACAATGCCTGCATGCCCCTGGTCAATGTCTCCATGTCTGTGGTCATCGCCTCCATGCCGGAATTAGATGCCTCCATTCTGGTGGTCGATGCCTCCATGCTGGTGGACATTGCCTGCATACCCCTGGTCATTGTCTTGGTGCCCCTGGTCATTGCCTCCATGCCCTGGTCATTGCCTCTATGGCTGTGGTCATTGCCTCCATGCGGGTAGTCATTGCCTCCATTCTGGTGGTCGATGCCTCCATGCTGGAAGACAATGCCTGCATGCCCCTGGTCAATGCCTCCATGCCTGTGGTCATCGCCTCCATGCCGGAATTAGATGCGTCCATTCTGGTGGTCGGTGCCTCCATGCTGGTGGACATTGCCTGCATGCCCCTGGTCATTGTCTTGGTGACCCTGGTCATTGTCTTGGTGCCCCTGGTCATTGCATCCATGCCCCTGGTCATTGCCTCCATGCCCCTGGTCATTGCCTCCATGCCCCTGGTCATTGCCTCCATGGCTGTGGTCATTGCCTCCATGCCGGTAGTCATTGCCTCCATTCTGGTGGTCGATGCCTCCATGCTGGAAGACAATGCCTGCATGCCCCTGGTCAATGCCTCCATGTCTGTGGTCATCGCCTCCATGCCGGAATTAGATGCGTCCATTCTGGTGGTTGATGCCTCCATGCTGGTGGACATTGCCTGCATACCCCTGGTCATTGTCTTGGTGCCCCTGGTCATTGCATCCATGCCCCTGGTCATTGCCTCCATGCCCTTGGTCATTGCCTCTATTCCCCTGGTCATTGCCTCCATGGCTGTGGTCATTGCCTCCATGCCGGTAGTCATTGCCTCCATTCTGGAGGTCGATGCCTCCATGCTGGAAGACAATGCCTGCATGCCCCTGGTCAATGTCTCCATGTCTGTGGTCATCGCCTCCATGCCGGAATTAGATGCGTCCATTCTGGTGGTCGATGCCTCCATGCTGGTGGACATTGCCTGCATACCCCTGGTCATTGTCTTGGTGCCCCTGGTCATTGCCTCCATGCCCTTGGTTGTTGCCTCCATGCCCCTGGTCATTGCCTCCATGGCTGTGGTCATTGCCTCCATGCCGGTAGTCATTGCCTCCATTCTGGTGGTCGATGCCTCCATGCTGGAAGACAATGCCTGCATGCCCCTGGTCAATGCCTCCATGTCTGTGGTCATCGCCTCCATGCCGGAATTAGATGCGTCCATTCTGGTGGTCGATGCCTCCATGCTGGTGGACATTGCCTGCATCCCCTGGTCATTGTCTTGGTGCCCCTGGTCATTGCATCCATGCCCCTGGTCATTGCCTCCATGCCCTTGGTCATTGCCTCTATTCCCCTGGTCATTGCCTCCATGGCTGTGGTCATTGCCTCCATGCCGGTAGTCATTGCCTCCATTCTGGAGGTCGATGCCTCCATGCTGGAAGACAATGCCTGCATGCCCCTGGTCAATGTCTCCATGTCTGTGGTCATCGCCTCCATGCCGGAATTAGATGCGTCCATTCTGGTGGTCGATGCCTCCATGCTGGTGGACATTGCCTGCATACCCCTGGTCATTGTCTTGGTGCCCCTGGTCATTGCCTCCATGCCCTTGGTTGTTGCCTCCATGCCCCTGGTCATTGCCTCCATGGCTGTGGTCATTGCCTCCATGCCGGTAGTCACTGCCTCCATTCTGGTGGTCGATGCCTCCATGCTGGAAGACAATGCCTGCATGCCCCTGGTCAATGCCTCCATGTCTGTGGTCATCGCCTCCATGCCGGAATTAGATGCGTCCATTCTGGTGGTCGATGCCTCCATGCTGGTGGACATTGCCTGCATACCCCTGGTCATTGTCTTGGTGCCCCTGGTCATTGCATCCATGCCCCTGGTCATTGCCTCCATGCCCTTGGTCATTGCCTCTATGCCCCTGGTCATTGCCTCCATGGCTGTGGTCATTGCCTCTATGCCGGTAGTCATTGCCTCCATTCTGGTGGTCGATGCCTCCATGCTGGAAGACAATGCCTGCATGCCCCTGGTCAATGCCTCCATGTCTGTGGTCATCGCCTCCATGCCGGAATTAGATGCGTCCATTCTGGTGGTCGATGCCTCCATGCTGGTGGACATTGCCTGCATACCCCTGGTCATTGTCTTGGTGCCCCTGGTCATTGCATCCATGCCCCTGGTCATTGCCTCCATTCCGGTGGTCGATGCCTCATGCTGGTAGACATTGCAGAGTAAATTTGCAGAGTGATCTACCTGTGAGTGAGTGCTTGGATGACCAGACGAACTCGGACCAATGAATGTTATTCTGGCGGGCGTTTCAGGTTGATTTAATAGGTAAAAGGTACATGTAAAAGCATCATGTCCACCTCAAGAGTTTAAAAACCACACTGACAATTCACTCCTTCCTTGCACGTTTCGATCAATCATTCCTGCATCTCATAACGCAAGATCATGTCACAACCATGCCACGCCATGTACACTTCAAACAATTTTTGTGAAATGTCATTTTGAGTTGAAGTTATAGAATGTGTCTTCTATTTTTGTTTTATTCTTTTTATGGTCTCATCTGCCTGTGAGAGAGTGCCAAGATGACGTCAGATGATTGTGTCCATGGTGGAAGAAGTATGAATCCAAAGATGTGTTGCAGTCAGTCGCCATTGCTTGTCCTTCAAAACATCCGGTATGTTTTTTCTCCTCGAAAGAGGGTAACACCAACATTGTAACAATCAACCTTGGAAATGAATTGTTATTTGTGGTGCTGGAACTCAGAAAAAATCCCTGCCAGTTCATGATTTGATTAAGAAAAATTACAATAAATTTCCCGACAACAAATCGTAAAACTAATGAGAAATTTTATCCAAGTGTGCTCACTTGTAACTGCTGATGCCTCTTTGCGAGTAGTTTTTATAATACACTGAAATTGAGCTTTTTATCACTTAGACCTTTTCATAATTTCATCAATCAGTTAAGAATTCAATATAATGTGTTTTTTTATTTTTAGGATACTGTGATGAAACTTTGTGATGCAGTTTGTCATCTGGAAACATCAATGGAGATTTGAGAAGCAGTGATTGACATCTTTGTTGGGAAAAATGCAACAAGTTTTAACAAGTGAAGGTTTGTTTTCTTGTATGACCCGTCATTTGTTTGGCTTGATGAAAGCTGGATTTTTTAAACTGGTCTTTATTTGCAATAGTTGTGTCTCGCAGCATCTATGCCCCTGAGAAATAAGTTGTCATTTTAGTACAAGATAAACACATTGTAGAATGTGGTCATCTTGTAGTAAACTGACAGCTTGAGTTATTTATCGAGGATATAGATACTTGTACTGGTTGTACTTTAATGAAGATTTTAATTGATTTGATGCAAATATAGCTTGCTTGGGCTTGGGTGTGTAATTGTAAAAGCAGAGGAGCATATCCTTATGGAAGGTTGAAGGGAATGAGTACACATCTCAATTTCTGGAATAACTCAATGTTATGGTAAATTTATACATTGAGTCTGAGTAGTCCAACTTGTTTAGGGTGGAGAGCATGTGTGTAAAACTTAGCTATTTAAGTTACATGTTGATCAGAGTACTTATATGTTTCGTTCAATCAAACCCAGAATTATCTTGACTCTACAAGACATGTCAAATCCAAATCAGTACTCACATGACTTACAAGTATTTGTGCATCTATTTTAGTACAATGAGGTGATCAACAAAGTTATTTATACAACAAATAATTTAGTTGATATTAATGAGGGAAAATACACTAGGTGATTTTTCCTTCCTGTTATTGATTTTGCAAATTAATCCGTGAGTGCAGACTGTGACTTAAAACTTGAACACAGTTTTGCAAATAACCGATGGTGTATCAAATCATTGTGAGTGATGTGTCTTCATTCTGTCACTGATCAATTCAGTTGCATCAAATCATTTACTTTGATCCTAAAACACAAGCCATATAATAATAATAATAATAATAATAATAATAACCAGACCTTATGTGTTTGTGAACATAACAACACATAGCTGTTCCGTTTTGTTTTAATTTGATTAAACGCTCTGTATCAAGCTAGCAAACATCACAAAGATTATGTCTCTGTGACATGTGGTTCAGGACATAATTTTTGATAATTGAACTTCCTATTTTGACCGGGAGGAAAGGTCAATAAGGGGTCATGGTAACCGAAGTTCATTCTTTAACTTGAAAGATCTATAACTTGAAAGAAATTGAAAATCGGTTGTGTACTTCTTGAGATATTTTCCCGCTTCCGGTTGACCCACAAGTAAAGGTCATCAAGGGGTCACAGTAACAAAAAGTAAATTTTTAATGATCAAAGGATCTCAGACTGAAAAGAAATTGAAAATCGGTTGTATAGTTCTTGAGATATGGTCCCACTTCCGGTTGACCTGGAAGTAAAAGTCAACATGGGGTCACAGTAAAGAAACTGAAAATCGGTTGTGTACTTCTTGAGATATTGTCCCACTTCCGGTTGACCCAGAAGTAAAGGTCATCAAGGGGTCACAGTAACAAAAAGTAAATTTTTAATGATCGAAGGATCTCATACTGAAAAGAAATTGAAAATCGTTTGTATAGTTTTTGAGATATGGTCCCACTTCTGGTTGACCCTGAAGTAAAAGTCAACATGGGGTCACAGTAACCCAAGTTCAATCTTAATGCTCAAAGGGTCTATAACTGAAAAGAAATTGAAAATCTGTTGTGTAGTTCTTGAGATATGGTCCTACTTCCGGTTGACCCGGAACTAAAAGTCAACATGGGGTCATGGTAACCCAAGTTCAATCTTTAATGCTCAAAGGGTCTATAAATGAAAAGAAATTGAAAATCGGTTGTGTAGTTCTTGAGATATGGTCCCACATCCGGTTGACTCGGAAGTAAAGGTCAACATGGGGTCACGGTAACGGAAATTCAATTTTTTATGCTTAAATGGTCTATAACTTAAAAGAAATTGAAAATCGGGTGTGTAGTTCTTGAGATATGGTCCAACTTCTGGTTGACCCGGAACTAAAGGTCAACATGGGGTCACGGTAACCCATGGTTAATCTCCAATGCCCAAGGGGTCTTTAACTGAAAAAAGTTTGAAAATCGGCTGTGTACTTGAGATATGGTGCTGCAAAGATTAACTAATTAAAACTTTTAATTACTGTAATTTGACACCTGATGATGGCACAGTAACAAAAATGTGTTTTTCATAGTAATAAATTTTATAAAGAACAAGATGGTTTGTAACTTATCCCAATCAAATGCCTTTAAAAAAAACCACCCTAACTTTTCATATCTTATGTTGGTCATGCACAAATCCAATGAGGTGTGTACAAACAAATTGGTCCACCTTCGGTGAATAACAGCGCACAATCTCCGACGCATTGCCATTATTGCGCAATACAGAGTTTGTTTCATGGGGTAAGATTTTCCAATCTTAAATCGTTAATAATCATGAAACTAAATTGTATTTGATTATTTTTATTGGCCTGGAGTAACTCTTAGTAAAAGCATTCGTGTTTTAAACATGATTTGTGTATTATATGTAGCTAAAATGTAACTTATTCTGAAATGTTCTAAAATGTTGTTTTAAACATTTTTTAGAGCTATTGGTTTTGTACATAGATAGAAAACGCACAAAAAAGTGACGTAATGATGACGTGATGGCGAATGTTAGGTCAGAATTGCCATCTACATTACAAGACAAGTCCATAACTGAAAAAAGTTCGAGGATAGGATGTATACTTATTGAGATATGATGGACAGAAGATTGACTAATTAAATATTCACACTGCTGTCACATGAATAATTAACTAAGCTTTTTTATCTAATTACACCTCGGCTTACGTCAGGGCATAAACTTTTATATGGTATATATTTGTCTACTTCTGATAATTCTAAGAGGGGCATGTGACAGAAAAGTCATGTGTTAAGTCAATAGGGTTTGGGGTTAGAAAGAATAATAATAATAATAATAATAATAATAATAATAATAATAATAATAATAATTTAAAATTTTGACGATTACAATAGCTGTTCCGCCCTAACAGGTCGGAACAGCTAAAAACTAAATCATTGACGATTACTAATAATAATAATCGGTTTTTATATAGTGCTTTATACATCCCGAAGGGCGTCTCCAAGCGCTTCCAACATTATTATCCCTGGTCAGTGGGCCATTTATTTCATTCCTTAAACCATCTCAGCTCCCTGGTGAATATACAGCCTGTGCAACAAGTATGCGCTACTAAGCTGAATCAATCACAAGAACCATCTCTGCCCTCACAGGTACCCATTTTATCCTTGGGTGGAGAGAAACAATCATAGTTAAGTGTCTTGCTCAGGGACACAAGTGTCACGACCGGGACTCGAACCCACACTCTGCTGAACAGAAACACCAGAGCTTGAGTTTGATGTTCTTATCTGCTCGGCCACGACACCCCACAATATTACATGTACATGATTGATAATGGTTAATCAAATAATCTGTTGATGTATTAATCTAAAACATTACGGTTTTCAAAAGTATAGTAAGCTATAAATTTACTTATTGATTTACAGAAAGTAACCCTAACCTCTGCTAGAAGAGAAACACCAGAGAAACAGCTGCAGTCAAGTCAAGTAATACCAGCCTACCAAATTAATCCATGAGTACCAATAAGGTAATTGTTATGGATTTTGGAGATTTGAGGCATTGCATGGTGAGGTACCGATGTATACTCAGTTTGCTGTTTACTATGCCCTTTAGATTGGTTCTTTGAGAACTTGTCTTGCTATTTATTCTGCTGCCGCAGAGTAGATTTTGAAATTCGGGAGACTACTTAGTTCTGACCAGATCTGTCCTGCTTATTAACTACTACCTGGGCGGGAGGTAGGAAATCGCCCGGTACTCCTACTTTAGCTTAGTGGATTGAGGGGACTTCTCGCTACTAACTTCACTGCAGAGTGAGTTCTTAATTGGTCTCAAAGTTTTGACTAGCCTTCTGTAGTTATTGTAAGGAGACTTGAAGAGTGATTGAGATGCTGGTCTCTTTACAGGGATTCAGCGGTTTCAGTGTAGAGTCAGCACTGCTCTGACTGGTTCTTCTGAAAGGAGAACTGTGGTTGAAGGGCCCAGAGGTATTGTGTGGGCTGCTTATTGTGTGTGAGTGCCCTGTGTACTGGAGCGTGTTGGTAGACTGTGGGATCAGCGCTGTGTGGGATATCAGTAGAGTAGGGTGGTAGGTTAGTGTGCCAAATATTGCTAATGAAATAGCGTATGTCTTGTGGAACAGTGTTGTGCTTATGGACCTCTATAGCTTCTCTGATGCGACAGGTGTACCAATGTTTCTCAGGAGCTATTGTCCGAGCTTGATCCCAATCTATGACATGGTCTAGATCAGCAGAGTGTTTGACAATGGCAGATTTGTCATATTCCCCTCTGCAGACATGGGCTTTATGTTCTCTAAGCCTTGTATTAAGGTCTCTACCAGTCTTGCCAATGTACACTTTAACCAGATGAGCAAGGAATTGAGTAAATTCCTGCTTGACTGCTTTAGTCATGCTTATATTTGTGGGTGTAGAGCTTGGTTTCCAACTTATTGGGAGTTCAGTAGTAACATAACAATTAACATAACAATTAAAATTTATAAGGCGCTATTCCATCAAGATCATAGCGCACTAGAAAGAAATTAACATGGAAAAAGGTGAGTCTTAAGGACTTTACGAAAAGCAGATAGAGTATTAGATTCCCTAATCACAGTAGGAAGATTGTAGACCCTGCTTCATGGAGGATACGCAATAGGAATATCTTTAGAGTTCGAATTCTGAAAGTTGTTGTTGGATAGGAAGTCAAAATAAGTTTGTTGTAATAGAAACAATTCACATGCAGTGTACAGTATGTGTAGAGTGCATTTTGTGGTCAAATCTCTCTACGTGAGGCAGTGTTACTCTTGGGATTGCTGAATGTACATGAACATCTCAGTGACTGAGCAGCGCACATTGTGTGTATGTTTTGTCCCGACTTTAGAATCGGACCCAATTGTGTTACTGCGTGTGTGTTGTGCATTGTTCCTATCACACTATCAGGCAACCCCAGCTGCAATCAATTCGGGACTGGTCCCACCTAGGATGATTTTTAAGTAGGAATTCATTCATTCATTCAATGGTTTATTAAAAAATCTATTCAATTCGCTGCCAGCAGCAGAATTACATGAACAGTTACATTATTAAAAATCTGGAGTAAAACATTACACTAATAATTAAAATGGCATTAAATCTTCATGGGTTTTAAGGCATTGCATGGTGGGGTATCAATATATAATCGCTTTGCGGTAACACCATGTGTATAAATATCTACTTTGCTGTGTAGATTTTGTTCTTTAGACAACTTGTCTTGCTATTTATTCTACTACCGCGGAGTAGATTTTCGCAATTCGGGAGACTTCTCAGTTCTGAAAAGAACTGTCCTGCTTATTAGCTACTACCTGGGCGGGATGTAGGAAATCGACCTGGACAACTACTTTAGCTTTGTGGATCGGGGGGACTTTTCGTAATTAACTGCACTGCCGCGGAGTGAGTTCTTTTGGTCTCAATGCTTCGACTAGCGTCAGGAGACTGAAGAGTGTAAAGCCCTTTTCACATGACAAAGTCAAACTAGGGTCCTTGGTCTCGGGCTCCAGTTGTTTTGACCAAGGACGTTGGTCAAACTCAAACAGGACCTTTCACATGGCGCAGATACCAACGTCCCGTGTTTCAGAACCTTTGTCTTTTGTGGTGCAACATTGTTTATTGTCCGTTTCACTGATATCCGCGCAGCTAGCATAACATCGCTAATGCATGTGTTGGTCACCATTCATTTTCCCGCGCTGTCGTGAATCGGCCCCTAAAAAAGATTGTGTTTTGGAACGAAGAATAAACGTGTACATGTAGTTGTGATCTACGCTCGAAACATTCATTCCGACCACCAAATTTCAAGAACATAAAAAGTAACAATCGATAATAAACTGGGGAGTGCATATTCTTACCGCTGAATGTTGTCATAATTCTGTCACGCATTCCTATTTTGTTGTCCACTGAAGTTTTCTATAAATCCGTGCTGTTCTCGATTATAAAAAACTTACCGATCGAATGCTACGTATTTCTAACTATCGTCTCGAACCCCATACTTCTATAGGAGTAGCCCTAAATTTAAAGTGCTAGAATTTGATAAGGGAAAATCAAATGATTTTCGAGGGAAAATCGAGAGTGAACTTTTCAAAACATCTCTCAACGATCTCATCCTGACAACTTGAAGGAGTCATGCACACACATTCTCATAGACACGTTCAAAGGTTTCTTTTCAACGTTATTGTATAACGGGGTCAAGCATTTTGATTTACTTGCATCATGTGTTACTTCTTGCGCGCATGCGTGGTAGCTCCAGCTACACCAGGGTCCTTCGTTACGCAAGCGGTGTTCATTCACACAGCACGCACGGACGATCGTGGTATAATTTACACAACGTTGTGTTTTTAAGTCGCTGGTGTCGACCATGGTCTTAAAAGGAATAGGGACCCGTGCTTATTTAAGCAGAGGTTGTGTTCTTAGGACCAAGGACCCCCTGCTTATTTTCCTCGTGTGAAAAGGGCTGAAGACATGCTGGACTATTTATAAGGATTCAGAGGTTTCAGTGTAGAGTCAGTCACTGCTCTGATTGGTTCTTCTGGAAGGAGAACTGTGATTGGCGGGCTCAGAGTTATTGTGTTGGTTGCCCATTGTGTGTGAGTGCCCTGTGTAGTGGGGCATGTCAGTAGACTGAGGGATACCATTAGAGTAGGGTGGTAGGATTGTGTGCCAAATATTGCTGATGAAGTAGCCGATATCTTGATGCACTGTATTGTGCTTGTGTATTTCAATAGCTTCCCTGATGCGATGTGTATACCAATGTCTCTCAGGAGCTATGATTTGAGCTTGATCCCAATCTATGACATGGTCTAGATCAGCAGAATATTTGACAATGGCAGATTTGTCATATTCCCCTCTGCGGCCATGGGCTTTGTGTTCTTTCAGCCTTGTGTAAAGGTCTCTACCCGTCCCGCCAATGTACACTTTACCACAAGAGCAAGGAATCCGGTAAACTCCCGCTTGACTGCTGGAGTCATACTTGTCTTTGTGGGTGTGTAGCTTCATTTCCAACTTGTTGCGAGTGCGGTAGTAGACCTTGATATCTACTTCACGGAGAATACGATGAATTTTGTGTGAAGTGTGACCAATGTACCAGGGTTCTCCACAGGGTCAAATTTTGTTCGGGCGCAAGCTGGCGGCGCCGGCCGCCGGGTGATTTTCAAGCAAGCAATGCTTATAATGTGCTAGCGCAAATTACGTGCAAGCGCAAATTAATGTGCAAGCGCAAATTAATGTGCAAGCGCAAATTACATTATAAATAAGGGTTCCTAATTCCCTTTACGTATGAAACTGGGCATAAGGCACGGTCCTCCTGGTAGTCTTTCAGAGCACAGTCTTTCTTTGATCAGACAGTCGTAATTTTTTTAAATATAGGATTCCACTTATCATTAAAATTGTATGATATTCAACCAGGCATGTGAGCGGGTCACGGAAAAAAACGCGGAAAATTGTATTTTTAGCAAGCGAAATCCGTGTCCGGATTTTGGGCCAGTGCTACAATCTGAAGAATATCAGGTTTTTTACTTCATCGTGGACGGAACATTAACAGAAACAACATAGACCACAATTCTTACTTGGTAACAATGTGTTGTTCGTCCTCATTTTCAATATGTTTTTGACATTACTTAGAAATGTGTTCCACAAGCGCGATGCGTCAATCACACACGTGAAAGATCGTGTGCACTTAGTCTTGGCTCAAGGTGTTGGCTTTCTTAATAGTTTTTTTTGTAAAGCGCCCTCTCTTGGTGGAACGGCATGACAACATGGCTATGAAGTGTTAAGGGAAATCGCACTTAACGACAAATAAACAACACAGGCTTAAATCAAAGACTAACACGGAGCATTTTACCGGGTCTAGCCCCCGACTCACGTGTTGAGATCAAATTGCAATTAAAATGATTCCAAATGCCAGGTTCCCTTTCTATAGGTGAGTGTTGTACAGTAGAATTACTTGTACTGCTGACAATTTTACCCGGGCGCAAATTTTTTTGTCTGGGCGCATGACGATTTTGTCCGGGCTCTACATTTTTTGAAAATTTTTGTTGAAAAACCGCGCGTGGAGAACCGTGATGT
Organism: Pycnopodia helianthoides; assembly: GCA_032158295.1. NCBI lineage: Eukaryota > Metazoa > Echinodermata > Asteroidea > Forcipulatida > Asteriidae > Pycnopodia > Pycnopodia helianthoides. The sequence continues at coordinate 21,695,803 of CM063252.1, read as the reverse complement.
ACAGAAGGACCGAAACGGGCATGTCCTTGGAGTTTGAAGACTGAGAGTTTTGTTTAGGAATAAACTCTCGTTTGTTCGGCCTGTACCCATTCTCTTTTAGCACTGTGTTAAGGTGCTCCAGTTCCTTTGGTAAATGCTCATCGTCACAAATAATGTGTGCCCTTCGGAGTAGGGTGCAGTTCACGGCGGCTTTCACGGAAGGAGGATGAAATGAACGAGTATCAGATAGCGGTCTGTGTGAGGTCGATTTTCTGTACACGGAGTGTGCAAGAGAACCATCAGCCCTCTTTGAAATGAGTAAATCAAGGAAAGGTAATGAATCGGATGTCTCTGTTTCCATGGTGAACTGAATGTTGGGATGTGGCCGGTTAAGGTGGCTAAGGAAGTCATCAAGATTTTCCAATCCATGTGACCAGATGAAAAACGTGTCATCCACATATCGAAGCCAAAGCTTGGGTTTGAGTCGAGCTGTTCCCAGTGCTATCTGTTCAAAATCTTCCATGAAGATGTTTGCTAAGACCGGGGAAATGGGTGACCCCATGGGGGTGCCCAAAGCCTGTTTATAGAACACTTCTCTCCATTGGAAGTATGTGGACTTCATGCATGTCATAAGTAGATCATGGATCTGGTCTGGCGTTAGGCTAGTACGGTTGGTTAGAGTTTCATCTTTTTCAAGAACCGATTTGGTGATTTGGCATGCTTCATCGGTAGGGAAGTTAGTGAATAGTGATTTGACATCAAAACTCACTAGTACATCAGAAGTCTGCAACTCAATTCCCTTGATGATATCGATAAACCCTGCTGAATTGGGTACATGGTGAGGCGTTTTACTCACAAGTGGATGTAAAAGCTTCGTTAAGTGCTTTGCGAGGTTGTAGGTTGTAATAGGGCGGAGTGGTTTCTCTGGTTTGTGGATCTTAGGTTGACCAAAAAATCTCGGGCACTTCGAGGCAGAAGGCCTGAGATGTCTGTATAGTGGAGTGGGTATGGCAGTGCTACGGTTCAGAGAGAGGAGCTTGGCAGCCAGCTTCCTTTCTACACACGGAATCGGATTCTTCTTCAGGCGGACATAAGTATCTGTGTCAAGGATACTTTGAACTTTCTGATCATAATCAGTACGATCCATTACAACTGTGGCATTACCTTTGTCAGCCTTCAGAATGTGTATTGAGGGATCCCTGCGTTAGCTATTGATAGCTTGGAATTCTGGTTTTGTTAGGTTGGATTTAGGAGGTTTAGAGTTTTTCAAGACCTCATTAATCTGGATACGGATATCGTTTGCCTTTTGCTTATCAAGCTTACAGATGGAGGGTTCAATTGCCTGAATGAACTCCTCGATTGGTATGTTGTTCGGGTAGTGGCAAAATTCATACCCAAGGATAAGACATTCGATTCCGTATCAGATAACTGGCGTTGGCTGAGGTTTACAACTAATTTACGCCTCATTCCATCATTATTATTATTTTTTGTTCCCTTTCTTCTTGTTACCCTTGCTATTGGGGTTTGTTTGTACTCGGTTATCAATAGATTTGAGTCGTTGGAATTTACGGATGAGGTTTTTCCGTGTGATTGCATCTGTATATGATATAGATTTATCCGGGAGGGCGGAAATCTTATCATAATCGGTAGTTTGCATAGCCGTGTGGAGACTAGCTTTGCACTCTGAAATTTGGAGATCTGTTTGGGCAAGACAGCTGCGGATAGAGGCAATCTGATTTCGGAGTAAATCTATTACACACAAAAATGGAGATGAACTGTTAACTCTAAATGGGAGGTGAACAGTTACATAATTAAAAATCTGAGAAAAACATTACATTAATGATTAAAACGGCATTAAAACTATAACACACAAAAACGGAGATGTTTATAAAACTGTTCACTCCAAATGGGAGGGATTCAAAGTCAATCCAAAGGACTGCAATCAGGGACCAATCCACTGCATGAACCAAAATTAAACCCAAGGCACTTAAAATTCGAATCCAAAAGATTTACCCCTAAATCTAAAAATGGACCGGTCCTCAACTAAAAATCCCCCATACCAACCCTTTAAACCCTCCCACTTAGAGTGATGAAGGCAAGGCAAGAAAGTGTAAAACACAAACATCGAACACCAAAATATCCCACAATTCATGTAGGGAATAATAAATAAATTAAAGCAAAACAAAAACTAGGCAAAATTGTAAACAAAGGTTTAAGCTTATTATGTCAATCATTTAAAAGCTAAACATGGCATGTTAACACAAATTGATACAACAGAAACTGAATATACTGAGCTGGTAATGAGAAATGACAAGTTAGGATCACAACTGAGAGGAAAAAAAGGTTTAGTGACCATCGTTCCACTTCTTAGTCATGTACATTAAAGGGCTAGTTTGGCATTGTTTAGTCTTGCAGAGGGGTAGAGAGAATTTATTGTGGTTTCTAAGATTCCTTTTGTGGACATCCTTTCTTTTTGGTGGGAGCCAACTACTAAACTTGTCTGTAATGAGCGATTGAAAGAAATCCTTACACAGCTGTTCTCTTCTTTCTGCCAAAGTATTGAGAATTCACTGAGCAAGAGCATTTTCGTAGCTCCAGTACTCTCTGCCAATCATTATCTTACAAGCTCTACGTTGGATTTTCTCTAGCATGGCACTTTCCCCAGTAGTGAGGCCAGGGTGCCAAGCAGGGGCAGCATACTCAGTAATGGGTCTAACGTAACCTTTGAAGATGGTATTGAGATCAACTAAGGGCATTTTGAAATGTTTTAATGTCTTCATTAGATGGAGTCGGCCATTCGCTTTCTTAAGAATGTCTTTGACGTGAGTATCCCATTTCAAGTTCATGGTCACTTGCAGTCCGAGGATCTTGACGGTATCATCTTGTTGTAGTGGGTGGGACATCTTTGATAGTAAGTGGAAGTTGTGTTAGGGGGTTCCTAGCAAAAGTGACTTCCATAGAAGCACACTTACTAGCATTCAGTTTCATGTTGTTGTTGTTAACCCACTCATCAAGATTATCAAGTATTCGGGGGAAATGTGTGAATTTGAACGCATGTTAATGAAATTGTTTTGACACATCTACCTACCCCAAACTTCGATTTTTTAAAACTGACAGACAATTTATTATACCCTATATACTGAAGAACAAAGTAATGCCTCAAATGAAGCATATATTTTAGATCAATGTATGTTCTCCCAGCTCAAGGAGTTTTCCGATTGGCCTACAGCATGCAACTTTGTAGTTGAGGAAAATTTATGCCATCTCCGCAGGCACGGAGGTCCGCTATCGAATTAACAAGACCGATAACAATAGAGAGCACAGACAATTTTGATTTTTAGTTATTCCTAATGACCCACCGACCCACAATTTTGAAAAAGGTAGAAATGATTATTCCGAATAGCCCCTAATGTATTTTAGAGCCATGTCGACCTCTTTCCTCAGCCAAGAGCCAGCGAATAACTATGCTGTAAAAAATTGCTGGACAAAAGCTCTCAGTCACATAAATATCCTGAAGAATGACTTGGATGCATGTTTACATTTTATACAACAGTTCTAATTGGCTCTTCACATGTTGGTGGGGAAAATGGGTACAAATAATCTAATCATTGTAAACAAAGTCATAATTTATTCTGATTGTTCTGAAGCCTTAAGGTTGGTTTTTCTTGATAATCCAGTTAGCTGGTTACCGTAATTTCCTGCGGATAAGACGCGGGGCGGATAAGGCGCAGTCCCCTAGAATCACCCCCCCAAAATCAAACGCCAACAGATAAGACGCATTGGAAGATAAGGTTCATTTTCAAAACAACAGAGCGCCCGCTGTCTGTCAATGGTTTTTGTAATAGACTGGTCCCTTGTTTAAGGACGTCTGGTGTTTGTGTACAACGGGTGCATACAGTGTTTGCAACCGATAAAGGGTCGCGATAGCGTGAACGTAAACAATTTACACTACATGATGAGTAGATTGCGCTGGACATACATTAAAACACGTCTCAAGCACATGATACATCGTCGGCTGAAAACTAAAACAAGTAAATTAACTTTCATTTAAAGGGCAACAGGGGAAAGGGCACGACAGCCAACAGGGAAAAAGGGCACGGCATTATGGCCGTGAAAAGGGTATTTTTTTGAGGGGTAACCACAACCAGTTACAAGGGCATCGACGGCACTGGCCGCCGTGTAATTCGAGGCCTGATGTTGCCCTACTCTTGTACCTACATCTGTTTGTAGTGCTCATGTCACGTACACTGGATAAACTACCACTAGTTGTTACCCTGGGAAAGAGTTTGTGGCTGTGTTCAGGCATTGCAGATGGATCGCAGCTCGCCCCCGGAATCATTAGAACATGAGGGGTGAGGTGACGCTGTGCGCTAATCCACAATAATTGTAGCCAATGTTGCCCTTTGTTTACGACAATTGAATACCATTGGCCTTGATTGATGAAAAATAATAATGATGACAATAATACAAATTAATTGGAGTTAACAGTTAGTTAATTTTTTGTTTTGCAGTTCTCACATATTTCAATAATATTTTTAAATGATTTTACAAAATGTTTATGCTGTCGGAGTTTGTTAATTTTCTCTTGGTCTCGGTCGGCCAAAGCTCTTGCCGGTCAGACCCAACCAGTGCAGACCGGCATAGCTACAACACTGCATGTCTTCACCCTGAGTGCTATGTTGTCCTTTTCGGCGAGCTGCTAAGCACAGTGAGCCTATGTAATGACAATTTCCGTCCGTCTGTCCGTCCGTGCACATTCAATACATGTTCAACTTTAAACATCAAGTTCCAACAATGAAGCTTTGAGGTTTTTTTTATGGATGTAAAAGCCCTAAGTGAATTAATAATACAATGACAGCCATACATTGTGTTTCTCAACATTTGTTTTACTGAAAAGTTTTTGGAATTTAAAAAGAAATGTTGTAGTTTGTTTTACGATGTTGAACATTGTGCACTCAGGACTTTATAAAAAACTTTAGACTAAACGTTGGATGTTTTAGAACTAAATTTGAACGGACTTGCTACAACACAACAGTCATGCAGAAATTGTTTAAACAAAAATAAAACTCTGTCACTGGTTCCAGTTGCATGAGCTAAAACAATGAAACACTTTAATGGTCATAACTCCTTATTGCAATGATGTACTGACTTGAAACTTGAATCAAATATTGCTACTTACATGTAGATTCAAATTTGCCACAAGAAAGCATTTTAATATTGCCTGAGGTACATAAGTTTATGAACAACAGATTCTAGTTTTCATGTGATGATACGTGGTATTGGTACATGTAGGCTTGTAACATACACTGTAGAATGGTATCAATGAATGAATGCAAGTTAAAACAGAAAGCGGTAGTCATTTGCCATGCCCAATCAGACAGTTTGGCATTATTTACTTCCTTATTTCAGCTCTTCTTACGTTACTCTGATCTTTTTTTTTATCTCAGGTGTCCTTCCTCATGTCCACCAGCATCTTGTAAGCCCATAACCATGGTAACCCAAGACCAACAAGATCCTAGTCAGTCTCAGACTCCAGGGCAGATGCTGAAGACTCTACCAGTGAAGCTCTGAAGACACTACAGGGAGAGTTGGAGATGTACAACGAATGAATGAGAGGTAAGCAATAATCTTGATTCACTGGGAACATTTATTCCATGTGAAAATCTCTTGTTGTGTCCAGTTTAAAGATCTTCTTGAATAAACAGTTCATTAATTAGAGGTTCTTCTTAAGTATTTAAACAAACAGGTTATGCCGTTATAAGTTGTTCCCCATTAACTAGGTAGGAACAGGGTTTCAAAGTAGTTTGCATTAATTTTCAAAGTACTTGGATCAAATTTGTTGTCGTTGAGAATATTCAAGAAAAGACTACAAATTCTCATGAGTTTGCAGTAGGATTTACTTTTCTCTTTTGAGAACAATAAATGAAAGCCTTTTTTTCTCCTCTGTGACTGGGCTGTAAGCCATGCTGATCATCAGCCATGGCATGCTGGAATTTGGAACTAAATTTGAGGCGGAACTTGTTGAGCTTTGAATAGTTTATTCCCACTAGACAGTGGGCTGGCTGGATACTCCTGCATTGAAACTGTCCCTGGTCCAGCCTGGTCAATTAATGTATTGCTCTGGACTATCTGGTACAATTGACATGTACCCCTTTAGTGCTCTGTCATGTCTGTGTAACAAGCATTGTTTGGTACATGTAGTTCACTCTTGTTTGAGCAGCCATTGAGTTAACTTGTTGCATTTTAACCAGCTTAAAATAAAAGCTGATCGGATCACACAGTACACTTTGTCTAATTGTCTTTTGTCCTAAAAAAGCTTCCTGCTGAGACCAAATAGAAACAACCATGGCAGCCTTGAGCTCTTGTAATCCTGGTTGTCAGACAAAAGGATGAATGTCTGGAATTGAGGATTTCTTGACCAACAAATTTGATGTACTTTTCAAAGGATGGTTTTACGTTGTGTTCATGACAGACAAGCTTATAGGAAAGAATTTGTCTACCCCCACCCCTAGATAATAAAAGAAAAGAACAACAAATCACGAACATGTATTTTTGTACACATGAAATGTGAGCACCTTGTGTGAAGAATTTGTACAAAATTTTGTGGGGAAAATACTTGAAGACAGAGATGAATACTAAATAAAAATATCAATAACTGATACACTTTCTGTTTTTCATTTCTTGTTGAAATTAATTTGTAGCTGTTCCGACCTTCCAGTCGGAACAGGTATTGTTTTCGTCAAGATTTTCAAAACGTTTTTTTACTATCCGCCAAAACGCCATAGGTTTAACACACGATTTCTGTTTATTGTAATTCTTAGAAACAGTAGAAATGACAGACTTGAGTCCTTTATTGAATCGAAGCTTAGTACATAACTTTATCAATAAATGTTATACTGTTTAATTTCTTAATCAATTAGCTGAGTTATAATGACATGAATATTTAGTTAGGCAATCTTGTTGACACCATATCTTCCAAAATAAACGTCCAATTTTCAAATTTTCTTCGGATGTTGACTCTCTGGGTATTGAAGTTGTGCACAGTGACAAAATTTTATATGTCACGTCATCGTGACATCTTTTACAGCATGTTTCGTATCCGTGTACAAAGTAATGAAGAACAGTATAAACTGGTACTAAGTCCTGAGGCCGTGTGCGCCCGATGCTGTCGTATTCTTTGTACTGTTGACATGAGACTACAACGATGGCGGACTTTGAACAAGTCTAATCAGTATATTCGTTAATACTATCACGTATCAAATCACAGCAAAGTGTTGAAGGTCTGATGGCACCGCGGTTAACCGCATTGATTACATTGCCAATGATCGCGGGTTCGAAATCCTTTGGGATCTTGACGATTTCAATTTATTTAGATCATACATTTTACATTTTTTTAACAATGAGAAACTTGTACCTACATTAAAACGAACAGCACCACATATTATTTTTTTCCTAGTTTTGGCTACTGAGAATTTCAATTTCCCGGAAAATAAAACGAGAATTATTTTTGGTTGGTGAGAGTTTCATCTTTTTCAAGAACCGATTTTGTGATTTGGCATGCCTCATCGGTAGGGACGTTAGTGAATAGTGATTTGACATCAAAACTCACTAGTACATCAGAAGTCTGCAACTCAATTCCCTTGATGATATCGATAAACCCTGCTGAATTGGGTACATGGTGAGGTGTTTTACTCACAAGTGGGTGTAAAAGCTTCGTTAAGTGCTTTGCCAGGTTGTAGGTTGGGGAACCTCTAGAGGAGACAATAGGGCCCACTTCTTCAAAGTAATGAAGAACAGTATAAACCCGTAGAAAACATGTTAAGATCCTTGCCCTTGTGCTTGCTACATTTAGAAATATACTCCCCACGAGGTAGTTGTTTTGCTTGCTGTTTCAGTTGAGTTTCCTGTTTTTCAATAGCTTCTTTCAATGAAAGGGCTGTAAGGTTTGTTTTCAGACCATCAATGCCATTTTCTTGAAGCAATGTTTCTTGTCTACACACTGGACATGAAAGTTTTGTAGTATTTGGACTATTCTGTTTGAGTTGTTGAAGGCATTCAAGACAAAACTAGAAATTTAGAGTTTGTAAAACAAACTCTAGGTGTGTGAAAGGATATGTGAAAGGGGTTGTTTGAGGGTGAGGTGACGCTGTGCGCTAATCCACAATAAATGTAGCCAATGTTGCCCTTTGTTTACGACAATTGAATACCGTTGGCCTTGATTGATGTAAAATAATATTGATGACAATAATACAAAATAATTGGAGTTAACATGTAGTTAATTTTTTGTTTTGCAGTTCTCACATATGTGACCCGCTCTGCAAAAAAGGCCCGTAAGTCGCGCTATCTCTTAGCACGCAAAAGGGCTCGTCAATGTTGAAAAGGTGAAAATTTCTTACTCGATGTGATTTTTTGTTTATCCCATTTTTGACATCGTTGATGTCCACTCTTTCATAATTTGTAAGATTGAATGTTCATTTTGATCAATAAAGTTGGAAAAAACCCGTGTTTTGTGTACAATTTGTTCGTGGTTTGTACGATCGGTGTCCGTGGAATCAGTGGAAAGTTGCGTCTTTTAAACATCTGACACGACATTATTTGAAACCCCCCTATTATAAATTTGGTATCATCTGAAAGCGGAGGACGTTGTCTTTCTAAATTTAGACATAGAAAAGGTCAGAGGTCAAGATTAAAAGCAGGGTCGGTAGATTTATTACACGTAGACATAGAGCGCTTGTTGCTAGGGGAGTGGATCTTTGCTATCACATGCACACAGTGTAGTGCACTCATTGGTCAATGCGCGCAATGTCGAGTGCGCGCATGCGCTGTGAACGATATCGGTTGTTTATTCGCTGTCAGGTGACTGTCATGTGACTGTTTATTAGGTGCGTGCCACACGAAAATTCAGCCAACTCAACCTCGTCCCCAGGGTGTGTCGAGCAGTTGTAAACAATGTGGTTGGAAATAAAGTAAACCATGGGGACGAGGTTGCAGTCAACTGTGTTCAACTCAACTGACCTGTACTGCTCTGAGCGAAAAGATTTTGAGAATTATTTACCACTTTTAGCCAAATAAATTAACTTTATTAGCCAACTGCTATTATATTTTGTATGGGTTCGAAGGATTAGTGTCTGACTGAAGCTTTGAATGATCCCCGTGATGCCAATCTTGTCAGGGAGGAGAGAGACATGGTTGGCTTCGTGGAAGATTACTTCGTTTACTTCCGATGTGAAAATGACGATGTGGAATCAGAAACCGATTCGGAATCTGATTCCACATCGCCATCGATGCCAACGGATCTCTTCTGGCCGACGAACACCGCGGAAAGGCGAGTGTATTCCAGTGCGAATAAAAAATTCCCCCTCTTTGATTCCTTGTGTTTATTTGTTTGTTCTATTTATTTGGGCAAGTTTTTAGCCCAAAGATTATTTCAAAGTAGATTAATCAACTTCAGATTTCAATAAGAAGGCAAACTACCTTGACTGTGCTAGATTTTAATGGAAACACTCGGGTTTTAAACTAAAGTATTTTTTTTTACCAAAATGTTACATTTTTACCCCAAAATAGTTTCAACCATGAAAATACAAGATGGCTGAAGGGTTTAATGAAGCAGCTTAAGCTGTTGCTTAAAAAAATACCGAAAAGTGGGGAAAAAAATTTTTTGCCAAAAAGCTCTTGTTTTCGCCCCAAAATATTCTATTTAAATTCATTTGGTTTTCTAAAAAGTCCAGTTGGCATTAGGATCACTTTAAAAAGTTACTAAAATTAAATTAAACTGCTATAAAATCGTCGTAATAATGACCAAGTGTGTTTTTGCCATTTTAAAGATACGAAAAAGATTGCGAAAAAGCACAATATGCAAATTAGTTTTTAAAAAGTGCGATGTAGAGCGTTAAATAAAATAACAAATATTTTGAACTTAATAAGTCATATTCAACAATTGGTGAAAATTTCAGACGAATAGTATAATGGGAATGTGCTCGTTGCTAGGGTCTTTCTTAAGAACTTTGTACTAAAATAATTTAAAATACAGTGTAAAGTTTACAAGGCTGTTTCTCCTCAACCTATTTTGACCAAAATGGCAATAATTTTTATGCAAATTATGGTATAACTCTGGACTGCAAAATGCTACAGACTTCTAACATACACCAAATTAAAGCTGAGAAGAGGCCCTTTCCAACCATGTATCTAACTCAAAAATAATTTTTTGCGACTTAAGGGCCTTTTTTGCAGAGCGGGTCACATATTTGAATAATATGTTTAAATGATTTTACAAAATGTTTATGCTGTCGGAGTTTGTTAATTTTCTCTTGGTCTCGGTCGGCCAAAGCTCTTGCCGGTCAGACCCAACCAGTGCAGACCGGCATAGCTACAACACTGCATGTCTTCACCCTGAGTGCTATGTTGTCCTTTTTGGCGAGCTGCTAAGCAGAGTGAGCCTATGTAATGACAATTTCCGTCCGTCTGTCCGTCCGTGCACATTCAATACATGTTCAACTTTAAGCATCAAGTTCCAACAATGAAGCTTTGAGGTTTTTTTTATGGATGTAAAAGCCCTAAGTGAATTAATTATACAATGACAGCCGTACATTGTGTTTCTCAACATTTGTTTTACTGAAAAGTTTTTCGGAATTTCAAAAGAAATGTTGTAGTTTGTTTTACGATGTTGAACATTGTGCACTCAGGACTTTATAAAAAACTCTAGACTAAACGTTGGATGTTTTAGAACTAAATTTGAACGGACTTGCTACAACACAACAGTCATGCAGAAATTGTTTAAACAAAAATAAAACTCTGTCACTGGTTCCAGTTGCATGAGCTAAAACAATGAAACACTTTAATGGTCATAACTCCTTATTGCAATGATGTACTGACTTGAAACTTGAATCAAATATTGCTACTTACATGTAGATTCAAATTTGCCACAAGAAAGCATTTAAATATTGCCTGAGGTACATAAGTTTATGAACAACAGATTCTAGTTTTCATGTGATGATACATGGTATTGGTACATGTAGGCTTGTAACATACACTGTAGAATGGTATCAATGAATGAATGCAAGTTAAAACAGAAAGCGGTAGTCATTTGCCATGCCCAATCAGACAGTTTGGCATTATTTACTTGCTTATTTCAGCTCTTCTTACGTTACTCTGATCTTTTTTTTTATCTCAGGTGTCCCTCCTCATGTCCACCAGCATCTTGTAAGCCCATAACCATGGTAACCCAAGACCAACAAGATCCTAGTCAGTCTCAGACTCCCAGGGCAGATGCTGAAGACTCTACAAGTGAAGCTCTGAAGACACTACAGGGAGAATTGGAGATGTACAACGAACAGGAAGCTCACAATGACACATGAATGAGAGGTAAGCAATAATCTTGATTCACTGGGAACATTTATTCCATGTGAAAATCTGTTGTTGTGTCCAGTTTAAAGATCTTCTTGAATAAACAGTTCATTAATTAGAGGTTCTTCTTAAGTATTTAAACAAACAGGTTATGCCGTTATAAGCTGTTCCCCATTAACTAGGTAGGAACAGGGTTTCAAAGTAGTTTGCATTAATTTTCAAAGTACTTGGATCAAATTTGTTGTCGTTGAGAATATTCAAGTAAAGACTACAAATTCTCATGAGTTTGCAGTAGGATTTACTTTTCTCTTTTGAGAACAATAAATGAAAGCCCTTTTTTCTCCTCTGTGACTGGGCTGTAAGCCATGCTGATCATCAGCCATGGCATGCTGGAATTTGGAACTAAATTTGAGGCGGAACTTGTTGAGCTTTGAATAGTTTATTCCCACTAGACAGTGGGCTGGCTGGATATTCCTGCATTGAAACTGTCCCTGGTCCAGCCTGGTCAATTAATGTATTGCTCTGGACTATCTGGTACAATTGACATGTACCCCTTTAGTGCTCTGTCATGTCTGTGCAACAAGCATTGTTTGGTACATGTAGTTCACTCTTGTTTGAGCAGCCATTGAGTTAACTTGTTGCATTTTAACCAGCTTAAAATAAAAGCTGATCGGATCACACAGTACACTTTGTCTAATTGTCTTTTGTCCTAAAAAAGCTTCCTGCTGAGACCAAATAGAAACAACCATGGCAGCCTTGAGCTCTTGTAATCCTGGTTGTCAGACAAAAGGATGAATGTCTGGAATTGAGGATTTCTTGACCAACAAATTTGATGTACTTTTCAAAGGATGGTTTTACGTTGTGTTCATGACAGACAAGCTTATAGGAAAGAATTTGTCTACCCCCACCCCTAGATAATAAAAGAAAAGAACAACAAATCACAAACATGTATTTTTGTAGACATGAAATGTGAGCACCTTGTGTAAAGATGTTGTACAAGATTTTGTGGGAAAAATACTTAAAGACAGAGATGAATACTAAATAAAAGTATCAATATCTATAATACACTTTCTCTTTTTGTTTCTTGTTAAAATTAATTTTTGTCTTCATTTCTCTACGGTGAGATTTCTATGATCATACAGTACATGTATACTCATCACTTTGTTATCTACTATATAACCAATCTCATTGATGAACTGTTAGTTTTATGTTTGCTATGCCCAATGACAAAAGTTTCAAATTCCATGTTTACATTCACAAGGTCAAGTTATTTACAAAATATAATTATCCTGACTATAGTTTATTACTTAATACCCAAATTGTGTTTCATTTTCCACTGAAATCAGACTTTGTTAGATGACAGTTTTACAAGAAGTTTGTTTAGCTTCATGTTGCCCTAAAGTTGACCTCAGGGTACACCTTCTTGTGGTCTAGCATAATGTTTATTGCTGTCTTTACTCATGCTGATAGATTTTAACTGATCCTTCTGTAGCCACAACCAGATCACCAGCTGGTGTGACTGTGAGACAATGTGGATTAATACAATCCATGATGATACATCCAATGCACTTGCCGTCAGGACTGTAATGACATATGTCACCTGATGGTGTGATTGTCATTAGTTCAGACTCTACATACATGTAGATGCTCCCATTTTTGTCACAACACACACCATAAGTTGTCCCATACCTCCAAGACTGATGAATATCTACTGAGAATGTCACTTTACCATTGTAGTCACTGATTCTAACTTACTGTCAGCCCAGTCGGTGTAGATGAGTTGCTGTTTGTAGGTAGTCAAGTATTGACCAATCCCTGGAGCAGGCAGTGTTCTAATGAGGGATCCATCTGGTTTGTACAGAGAGATCTCTGCCTTGTTACGATTACCCACTGCTATCAGATTGTTATCATCTACTGCAATACATGATGGTTCACTGCCTGGTTTGAACTGATGAAGGAGCTGATAATTCCTGTTGAAGATCTTGACTGTTCTTTTATCTAGAACAATAAGCTCATCATTCTTGTTCACAGTCACTCTGCTTGGTCTAGTAAGACCTTTGATTGAGTTGTTTTTGTGAGATGGCAATGGGTTGAGGATTGCTCTCTGTCATGTCTGCTGATATGAAGCTTAAACAGTTCTTATGTGACACAACAATATCACTATTGGAGTATGCACACATCATGTGAATTGAGAATAGTCTTAATTTCTGTTTTCAGTGTCCATTTATTTTTCAGCACCAGTCTCCCTAGTGATTTCTGGCCTTCTTTAAAGTCCATATAAGTCAATCCATCAGGTACTTTGGTTGATTTTTTCTCTCTGTATTCTTTGAGGTCTTGTAAGAGTTGTTTATGTGATGTTACATTCTTGATCCCTTGATGCAGGAGTTGATTAACTGCATCCTGCATGTGCTCTGATTTGTTTATCTCTTTGCTGTTTGTTGCTCGTGCAGTTTCCATTGTCTGGACTCTGTCTTTATAAATCTGTTCTGCCTCTTGCATCAGTTTCTGCTGCTCCTCTCTGATCCTGGCAACCTCCTTGGCAATCTCCTCATCAGCCTTCTTGGAGATTTTCTCTTTGGTGGCAGCAAACATAGAGTCTAATGTCTTACGGGATGTGTCTATTTCTTGAATAGCAATATTGAAGGTTTTGATACTCTGTCTTACGTTTGCTACAAGTTCTGTGGCATGTTGTTTGCATTTGTCTGAAGCTTCATTAATTTCCATTAGAGAATGGGATTGATGATCTCTTACAATGCAAGTTGTGCATATCAACTTCTTGCATGTGTTACAAAACATGATAAGATCTTTGTCAGTATGCTTGCTACATTTAGAAACAAACTCCTCACCAGGTAGTTGTTTTCCTTGCTGTTGTTTCAGTTCGTTTTCCTGTTTTTCAATAGCTTTTTTCAATGAAAGGGCTGTAAGGTTTGTTTTCAGACCATCAATGCCATTTTCTTGAAGCAATGTTTCTTGTCTACAAACTGGGCATGAAAGTATTGCAGTATTTGGACTATTCTGTCTGAGTTGTTGAAGGCAATGAAGACAAAATGAATGAGAACATTCCAGTAGTTTGGGTTGCTTGAAGCGTTCACTGCAAATTGGGCATTCAAGATGATCCTGACTAATGTCTGCTAGCACTGACTGAGCTGTTATATTTGATGACATTCTGATTGGAAGCTTGCTGAAATGTTGAGCTGTGAATTAAAAGAGAAAATTAACTCAATTAGATCAATGTCTTATACCAGTAGCTTTCTCATCAATGGAAGACTTGATTACATGGTCATATTATAATACTTGACATGTCAACAATTTGTACATTCATTGTTTACAAAATGAGACCTGCATGTGAAAAAAATAGTATTTATAATTTTGATTATTTACTTCTTGTACGTTTTACAAATGGACGTTCATTGTGTTTGCATTTTTGCAATTTTACAAAGAGACAAGTATATATTTCTATTTACCCTTACATCCTATAGGCCTTCTTGCCTACATGTGACCTCAATCTCCCAATATCCTTCTATCCTATGTCACTCCATACCAAATTGTTTAGACTGAGATAAAATTGAATGCCATGCTAGTGGGGCAGACAATACAGGTAGAATAACAAGCAATTTTCAAGATTAAAAAATGGCTGCCATTGTTTGTTTAATACTCTGCTTATATTTTTCAAGGTTAAATCTGTGTTGGCCCTTTAGACAAATTAATTTCTCATGATATACTCTGACTGTGTGCCCCATACCATGCTTGTAACATCGAAGGCACAATCCCATCACCCATCTGCCCTACTGTATGCCTGACCCAGTGATAAGCAACTGTCATTTGGGCCTACAGCCCTCAGTCCTTCTGAATCCTTTATTTCAACAAAGAGGATCTAGAAGGATTTGGGAGGGTTTGAAACTAATCCAATATTCAAATTATTTTAACTCTTTGTAAATGTCTTCATTTCATATGGAACAGCTCTTTACTCACTCCAGAAATAAGTTTATGAATGAATGTCCCTTGTGTTTGTGTTTGAACTATTCTAATACAAAGTCATGCTTGGTTGTAATAATTGGCCTGGTGTTTATAGCAAGTTGATTGTGTGTTCAGGATCCTTTCCAATACAAAGTCCAGCTTGGTTTGTAATAATTGGCCTGGTGTTTATAGCAAGTTGATTGTGTGTGCAGGATCCTTTCCAATACAAAGTCCAGCTTGGTCTGTAATAATTGGCATGGTGTTTACAGCAAGTTGATTGTGTGTTCTGGATCCTTTTAAATACAAAGTCATGCTTGGTCTGTAATAATTAGCCTGGTGTTTATAGAAAGTTAATTGTGTGTTAATGATCCTTTCCAATACAAAGTCATGCTTGGTGTGTAATAATTGGCCTGGTGTTTATAGCAGGTTGATTGTGTGTTCAGGATCCTTTCCAATACAAAGTCATGCTTGGTCTGTAATAATTGGCCTGGTGTTTATAGCAGGTTGATTGTGTGTGCAGGCACCTTTCCAATACAAAGTCATGCTTAGTCTGTAATAATTGGCCTGGTATTTATAGCAGGTTGATTGTGTGTGCAGGTTCCTTTCCAATACAAAGTCATGCTTGGTGTGTAATATTTGGCCTGGTGTTTATAGCAGGTTGATTGTGTGTGCAGGTTCCTTTCCAATACAAAGTCATGCTTGGTCTGTAATAATTGGCCTGGTGTTTATAGCAGTCGATTGTGTATGCAGGCATCCTTTCCAATACAAAGTCATGCTTGGTCTGTAATAATTGGCCTGGTGTTTATAGCAGGTTGATTGTGTGTGCAGGTTCCTTTCCAATACAAAGTCATGCTTGGTGTTAATAATTGGCCTGGTGTTTATAGCAGGTTGATTGTGTGTGCAGGTTCCTTTCCAGTACAAAGTCATGCTTGGTCTGTAATAATTGGCTTTGTGTTTATAGCAGGTTGATTGTGTGTGCAGGTTCTTTTCCAATACAAAGTCATGCTTCGTGTGTAATAATTGGCCTGGTGTTTATATTAGGTTGATTGTGTGTGCAGGTTCCTTTCCAATACAAAGTCATGCTTTGTCTGTAATAATTGGCCTGGTGTTTATAGAAGGTTGATTGTGTGTGCAGGTTCCTTTCCAATACAAAGTCATGCTTGGTCTGTAGGAATTGGCCTGGTGTTTATAGCAGGTTGATTGTGTGTGTGCAGGTTCCTTTCCAGTACAAAGTCATGCTTGGTCTGTAATAATTGGCCTTGTGTTTATAGCAGGTTGATTGTGTGTGCAGGCACCTTTCCAATACAAAGTCATGCTTAGTCTGTAATAATTGGCCTCGTGTTGATAGCAGTTGATTGTGTGTGCAGGTTCCTTTCCAATACAAAGTCATGCTTGGTCTGTAGGAATTGGCCTGGTGTTTATAGCAGGTTGATTGTGTGTGCAGGCTCCTTTCCAATACAAAGTCATGCTTTGTCTGTAATAATTGGCCTGGTGTTTATAGCAGGTTGATTGTGTGTGCAGGTTCCTTTCCAATACAAAGTCCTGCTTAGTCTGTAATAATAGGCCTGGTGTTTATAGCAGGTTTATTGTGTGTGCAGGATCCTTTCCAATACAAAGTCATGCTTGGTGTGTAATAATTGGACTGGTGTTTATAGCAGGTTTATTGTGTGTGCAGGATCCTTTCCAATACAAAGTCATGCTTGGTGTGTAATAATTGGCCTGGTGTTTATAGCAGGTTGATTGTGTGTGCAGGTTCCTTTCCAATACAAAGTCATGCTTTGTCTGTAATAATTGGCCTGGTGTTTATAGCAGGTTGATTGTGTGTGCAGGTTCCTTTCCAATACAAAGTCATGCTTGGTCTGTAGGAATTGGCCTGGTGTTTATAGCAGGTTGATTGTGTGTGCAGGTTCCTTTCCAATAAAAAGTCATGCTTGGTCTGTAATAGTTGGCCTGGTGTTTATAGCAGGTTGATTGTGTGTGCAGGCACCTTTCCAATACAAAGTCATGCTTAGTCTGTAATAATTGGCCTGGTGTTTATAGCAGGTCGATTGTGTGTGCAGGTTCCTTTCAAATACAAAGTCATGCTTAGTCTGTAATAACTGGCCTCGTGTTTATAGCAGGTTGATTGTGTGTGCAGGATCCTTTCCAATACAAAGTCATGCTTAGTCTGTAATAATTGGCCTGGTGTTTATAACAGTTTGATTGTGTGTGCAGGATCCTTTCCAATACAAAGTCCAGCTTGGTCTGTAATAATTGGCCTGGTGTTTATAGCAGTTGATTGTGTGTTCAGGATCCTTTCCAATACAAAGTCCAGCTTGGTCTGTAATAATTGGCCCGGTGATTATAGCAAGTTAATTGTGTGTTCAGGATCCTTTCCAATACAAAGTCATGCTTGGTCTGTAATAATTGGCCTGGTGTTTATAGAAAGTTGATTGTGTGTTCAGGATCCTTTCCAATACAAAGTCATGCTTGGTCTGTAATAATTGGCCTGGTGTTTATAGAAAGTTGATTGTGTGTTCAGGATCCTTTCCAATACAAAGTCATGCTTGGTCTGTAATAATTGGCCTGGTGTTTATAGAAAGTTGATTGTGTGTTCAGGATCCTTTCCAATACAAAGTCATGCTTGGTCTGTAATAATTGGCCTGGTGTTTATAGAAAGTTGATTGTGTGTTCAGGATCCTTTCCAATACAAAGTCATGCTTGGTCTGTAATAATTTGCCTGGTGTTTATAGCAGGTTGATTGTGTGTGCAGGTTCCTTTCCAATACAAAGTCATGCTTAGTCTGTAATAATTGGCCTGGTGTTTATAGCAGGTTGATTGTGTGTGCAGGTTCCTTTCCAATACAAAGTCTTGCTTGGTGTGTAATAATTGGCCTGGTGTTTATAGAAAGTTGATTGTGTGTTCAGGATCCTTTCCAATACAAAGTCATGCTTGGTCTGTAATAATTGGCCTGGTGTTTATAGCAAGTTGATTGTGTGTTCAGGATCCTTTCCAATACAAAGTCATGCTTGTCTGTAATAATTGGCCTGGTGTTTATAGCAGGTTGATTTGTGTGCAGGATCCTTTCCAATACAAATTCATGCTTGGTGTGTAATAATTGGCCTGGTGTTTATAGCAGGTTGATTGTGTGTGTCAGGTCCTTTCCAATACAAAGTCATGCTTAGTCTGTAATAATTGGCCTGGTGTTTATAGCAGGTTGATTGTGTGTGCAGTTCCTTTCCAATACAAAGTCTTGCTTGTGTGTATAATGGCCTGTGTAGCGTATCTTGGCTTAATAATTGGCCTGGTGTTTATAGCAGGTTGATTGTGTGTGCAGGTTCCTTTCCAATACAAAGTCATGCTTAGTCTGTAATAATGGCCTCGTGTTTATAGCAGGTTGATTGTGTGTGCAGGATCCTTTCCAATACAAAGTCCAGCTTGGTCTGTAATAATTGGTCATGGTGTTTGTAGCAAGTTGATTGTGTGTTCAGGATCCTTTCCAATACAAATCCATGCTTGGTCAGTAATAATTGGCCTGGTGTTTATAGCAAGGTTGATTGTGTGTGCAGGATTCTTTCCAATACAAAGTCATGCTTGTCTGTAATAATTGGTCTGGTGTTTATAGCAAGTTGATTGTGTGTGCAGGATCCTTTCCAATACAAAGTCATGCTTGATCTGTAATAATTGGTCTGGTGTTTATAGCAAGTTGATTGTGTGTGCAGGATCCTTTCCGATACAAAGTCAAGCTTGGTCTGTAATAATTGGTCCGGTGTTTATAGCAGGTTGATTGTGTGTGTAGGATCCTTTCCAATACAAAGTCATGTTTGGTCTGTAATAATTGGCCTGGTGTTTATAGCAAGTTGATTGTGTGTGCAGGATCCTTTCCAATACAAAGTCATGCTTGGTCTGTAATAATTGGCCTGGTGTTTATAGCAAGTTGATTGTGTGTTCAGGATCCTTTCAATAAAAGTCGCATGCCCTAAGTGATCGTGGCTGCTGTTCCAGTGTATCGTAAACTTGAGTGTGATCCTGCTAACGCAGTTATGGTGTACGGCTTCCTTGATGCACCTCGAACAAAGTAGTTGACAACAGGAACTCAATTAGGCTAGTAGTTTTCAGATGGTAGATGCGCAGTCGTTGATCCGAGGTTTTAGTTCAAATCCCGTCTATTCAATTTTTATTTGTTCAACCCCAAACAGGGGATCCTTTCCAATACAAAGTCATGCTTGGTCTGTAATAATTGGCCTGGTGTTTATAGCAGGTTGATTGTGTGTTCAGGATCCTTTCCAATACAAAGTCCAGCTTGGTCTGTAATAATTGGCCTGGTGTTTATAGCAGGTTGATTGTGTGTTCAGGATCCTTTCCAATACAAAGTCCAGCTTGGTCTGTAATAATTGGCCGGTGTTTATAGCAGGTTGATTGTGTGTTCAGGATCCTTTCCAATACAAAGTCATGCTTGGTCTGTAATAATTGGCCTGGTGTTTATAGCAGGTTGATTGTGTGTTCAGGATCCTTTCCAATACAAAGTCCAGCTTGGTCTGTAATAATTGGCCAGGTGTTTATAGCAGGTTGATTGTGTGTTCAGGATCCTTTCCAATACAAAGTCATGCTTGGTCTGTAATAATTGGCCTGGTGTTTATAGCAAGTTGATTGTGTGTCAGGATTCCTTTGCAATACAAATTTCAGCTTGGTCTGTAATAATTGGCCTGGTGTTTATAGCAGGTTGATTGTGTGTCAGGATCCTTTCTAATACAAAGTCAGCTTGGTCTGTAATAATTGGCCTGGTGTTGATAGCAGGTTGATTGTGTGTGCAGGATCCTTTCCAATACAAAGTCCAGCTTGGTCTGTAATAATTGGTCAGGTGTTTGTAGCAAGTTGATTGTGTGTTCAGGATCCTTTCCAATACAAACTCATGCTTGGTCAGTAATAATTGGCCTGGTGTTTATAGCAGTTGATTGTGTGTGCAGGATTCTTTCCAATACAAAGTCATGCTTGATCTGTAATAATTGGTCTGGTGTTTATAGCAAGTTGATTGTGTGTGCAGGATCCTTTCCAATACAAAGTCATGCTTGATCTGTAATAATTGGTCTGGTGTTTATAGCAGGTTGATTGTGTGTGCAGGATCCTTTCCAATACAAAGTCATGCTTGGTCTCTAATAATTGGCCTGGTGTTTATAGCAGGTTGATTGTGTGCTCAGGATCCTTTCCAATACAAAGTCATGCTTGGTCTGTAATAATTGGCCTGGTGTTTATAGCAAGTTGATTGTGTGTGCATGATCCTTTCCAATACAAAGTCATGCTTGGTCTGTAATAATTGGCCTGGTGTTTATAGAAAGTTGATTATGTGTGCAAGATCCTTTCCAATACAAAGTCATGCTTGGTCTGTAATAATTGGCCTGGTGTTTATAGCAAGTTGATTGTGTGTGCAGGATCCTTTCCAATACAAAGTCCAGCTTGGTCTGTAATAATTGGCCTGGTGTTATAGCAGGTTGATTGTGTGCTCAGGATCCTTTCCAATACAAAGTCATGCTTGGTCTGTAATAATTGGCCTGGTGTTTATAGCAGGTTGATTGTGTGTTCAGGATCCTTTCCAATACAAAGTCATGCTTGGTCTGTAATAATTGGCCTGGTGTTTATAGCAGGTTGATTGTGTGCTCAGGATCCTTTCAAATTAAAAAAGTCGCATCCCCCTAAGGTGATCCCGAGGCTGCTGCTTCCCAGGTTGTATCGTAAACTTGGGTGTGATCCCTGGCTACACGGCAGTTAACGGTTGTACGGCTTCTGACTGGCACCCCCGAACAAAGATATTGACAAAACTGGGAGACCGCCAACATAGGGCTAGATAGCTCAGTTGGTAGAGCGCCGGTACGTTAATCCGGAGGTCGTTGGTTCAAATCCCGCTCTAGTCAATTTTTATTTGTTCAACCCCCAACCAGTCTGTCAATACAAAGTCAGCTTGTCTGTAATTAATTGCCTGGTGTTAATTAGCAAGTTGACTGGTGTTCCAGGGATCCTTTCCATACAAAGTCAGCTTGGTCGTGTATATTGGCCTGGTGTTTAGCAGGTTGATTGTGTGTTCAGGATCCTCCAAATAGCTCAGTTGGTCTTAAGCGCCTGGTGTTATACAGGTTGATGTCGTTGTTCAGATCCTTCCAATACAAAGTCATGCTTGGTCTGTAATAATTGGCCTGTGTTATAGCAAGTTGATTGTGTGTTCAGGATACCTTTCCAATACAAAGTCATGCTTGGTCTGTAATAATTGGCCTGGTGTTTATAGCAGGTTGATTTGTGTGTCAGGATCTTTCCAATACAAAGTCAGCTTGGTCTGTAATAATTGGCCTGGTGTTTATAGCAGGTTGATTGTGTGTTCAGGATCCTTTCCAATACAAGTCACTTGGTCTGTAATAATTGGCCTGGTGTTTATAGCAGTTGATTGTGTGTGTCAGATCCTTTCCAATACAAAGTCATGCTTGGTCTGAATAATTGGCCTGGTTTTTATAGCAAGTTGATTGTGTGTGCAGGATCCTTTCCAATACAAAGTCAGCTTGGTCTGTAATAATTGGCCTGGTGTTTATAGCAAGTTGATTGTGTGTGCAGGATCCTTTCCAATACAAAGTCATGCTTGGTCTGTAATAATTGGCCTGGTGTTTATAGCAAGTTGATTGTGTGTGCAGGATCCTTTCCAATACAAAGTCATGCTTGGTCTTGTAATAATTGGCCTGGTGTTTATAGCAAGTTGATTGTGTGTGCAGGATCCTTTCCAATACAAAGTCCAGCTTGGTCTGTAATAATTGGCCTGGTGTTTATAGCAGGTTGATTGTGTGTCAGGATCCTTTCCAATACAAAGTCATGCTTGGTCTGTAATAATTGGCCTGGTGTTTATAGCAAGTTGATTGTGTGTGCATGATCCTTTCCAATACAAAGTCATGCTTGGTCTGTAATAATTGGCCTGGTGTTTTATAGAAGTTGATTGTGTGTGCAAGATCCTTTCCAATACAAAGTCATGCTTGGTCTGTAATAATTGGCCTGGTGTTTATAGCAAGTTGATTGTGTGTGCAGGATCCTTTCCAATACAAAGTCCAGCTTGGTCTGTAATAATTGGCCTGGTGTTTATAGCAGGTTGATTGTGTGCTCAGGATCCTTTCCAATACAAAGTCATGCTTGGTCTGTAATAATTGGCCTGGTGTTTATAGCAGGTTGATTGTGTGTTCAGGATCCTTTCCAATACAAAGTCATGCTTGGTCTGTAATAATTGGCCTGGTGTTTATAGCAGGTTGATTGTGTGCTCAGGATCCTTTCAAATTAAAAAAGTCGCATCCCCCTAAGGTGATCCCGAGGCTGCTGCTTCCCAGGTTGTATCGAAACTTGGTGTGATCCCTGGCTACACGGCAGTTAACGGTTGTACGGCTTCTGACTGGGACCCCCGAACAAAGATATTGACAAAACTGGGAGACCGCCAACATAGGCTAGATAGCTCAGTTGGTAGAGCGCCGGTACGTTATCCGGAGGTCGTTGGTTCAAATCCCCTCTAGTCAATTTTTGTTGTACAACCCCAACCATTTGAAATTTACCCAGTCAGTTTCCCTTGAGTTCATTACTGACATTTAAATTAAAAAATTCGCATCCCCTCAAGGTGATCCCGTGGCTGCTGCTTCCCAGGTTGTATCGTAAACTTGGGTGTGATCCCTGGCTACACGGCAGTTAACGGTTGTACTGCTTTTGACTGGCACCCCAGAACAAAGATATTGACAAAACAGGGAGACCGCCAACATAGGGCAAAATAGCTCAGTTGGTAGAGCGCCGGTACGTTAATCCGGAGGTCGTTGGTTCAAATCCCGCTCTGTCAATTTTTATTTGTTCAACCCCAACAGATCCTTCCAATACAAAGTCATGCTGGTCTGTATAATTGCCTGGTTTTAGCAGGTGATTGTGTTTCAGGATCTTTCCAATACAAAGTCAGCTTGGTCTGTAATAATTGCCTGGTGTTTATAGCAGGTTGATTGTGTGTTCAGGATCCTTTCCAATACAAAGTTCCAGCTTGGTCTGTAATAATTGGCCTGGTGTTTATAGCAGGTTGATTGTGTGTTCAGGATCCTTTCCAATACAAAGTCAGCTTGGTCTGTAATAATTGGCCTGGTGTTTATAGCAGGTTGATTGTGTGTTCAGGATCCTTTCCAATACAAAGTCAGCTTGGTCTGTAATAATTGGCCTGGTGTTTATAGCAGGTTGATTGTGTGTTCAGGATCCTTTCCAATACAAAGTCAGCTTGGTCTGTAATAATTGGCCTGGTGTTTATAGCAAGTTGATTGTATGTTCAGGATCCTTTCCAATACAAAGTCCAGCTTGGTCTGTAATAATTGGCCTGGTGTTTATAGCAAGTTGATTGTGTGTGCAGGATCCTTTCCAATACAAAGTCCAGCTTGGTCTGTAATAATTGGCCTGGTGTTTATAGCAAGTTGATTGTGTGTGCATGATCCTTTCCAATACAAAGTCCAGCTTGGTCTGTAATAATTGGCCTGGTGTTTATAGCAAGTTGATTGTGTGTGCATGATCCTTTCCAATACAAAGTCATGCTTGGTCTGAAATAATTGGCCTGGTTTTTATAGCAGGTTGATTGTGTGTGCAGGATCCTTTCCAATACAAAGTCATGCTTGGTGTGTAATAATTGGCCTGGTGTTAATAGCAAGTTGTTTGTGTGTGCAGGATCCTTTCCAATACAAAGTCATGCTTGGTCTGTAATAATTGGCCTGGTGTTTATAGCAAGTTGATTGTGTGTGCATGATCCTTTCGAATACAAAATCAGCTTGGTCTGTAATAATTGGCCTGGTGTTTACAGCAAGTTGATTGTGTGTTCAGGATCCTTTCCAATACATGTCATCCTCGGTCTGTAATAATTGGCCTGGTGTTTATAGCAAGTTGATTGTGTGTGCAGGATCCTTTCCAATACAAAGTCATGCTTGGTCTGTAATAATTGGCCTGGTGTTTATAGCAGTTGATTGTGTGCTCAGGATCCTTTCCAATACAAAGTCATGCTTGGTCTGTAATAATTGGCTGGTGTTTATAGCAGGTTGATTGTGTGTTCAGGATCTTTCCAATACAAAGTCATGCTTGGTCTGTAATAATTGGCCTGGTGTTTATAGCAAGTTGATTGTGTGTGCATGATCCTTTCCAATACAAAGTCATGCTTGGTCTGTAATAATTGGCCTGTGTTTATAGCAGGTTGATTGTGTGTCAGGATCCTTTCAAATTAAAAAAGTTGCATCCCCCTAAGGTGATCCCGAGGCTGCTGCTTCCCAGGTTGTATCGTAAACTTGGGTGTGATCCTGGCTACACGGCAGTTAACGGTTGTACGGCTTCTGACTGGCACTTCCGAACAAAGATATTGACAAAACTGGGAGACCGCCAACATAGGGCTAGATAGCTCAGTTGGTAGAGCGCCGGTACGTTAATCCGGAGGTCGTTGGTTCAAATCCCGCTCTAGTCAATTTTTATTTGTTCAAACCCCCAACCATTTGAAATTTACCCAGTCAGTTTCCCTTAAGGTTCATTACTTGACATTTAAATTAAAAAATTCGCATCCCCTCAAGGTGATCCCGTGGCTGCTGCTTCCCAGGTTGTATCGTAAACTTGGGTGTGATCCCTGGCTACACGGCAGTTAACGGTTGTACTGCTTTTGACTGGCACCCCGAACAAAGATATTGACAAAACAGGGAGACCGCCAACATAGGGCAAAATAGCTCAGTTGGTAGAGCGCCGGTACGTTAATCCGGAGGTCGTTGGTTCAAATCCCGCTCTAGTCAATTTTTATTTGTTCAAACCCCCAAACAGGATCCTTTCCAATACAAAGTCATGCTTAGTCTGTAATAATTGGCCTGGTGTTTATAGCAGGTTGATTGTGTGTTCAGGATCCTTTCCAATACAAAGTCCAGCTTGGTCTGTAATAATTGGCCTGGTGTTTATAGCAGGTTGATTGTGTGTTCAGGATCCTTTCCAATACAAAGTCCAGCTTGGTCTGTAATAATTGGCCCGGTGTTTATAGCAGGTTGATTGTGTGTTCAGGATCCTTTCCAATACAAAGTCATGCTTGGTCTGTAATAATTGGCCTGGTGTTTATAGCAGGTTGATTGTGTGTTCAGGATCCTTTCCAATACAAAGTCATGCTTGGTCTGTAATAATTGGCCTGGTGTTTATAGCAAGTTGATTGTGTGTTCAGGATCCTTTGCAATACAAAGTTCAGCTTGGTCTGTAATAATTGGCCTGGTGTTTATAGCAGGTTGATTGTGTGTTCAGGATCCTTTCTAATACAAAGTTCAGCTTGGTCTGTAATAATTGGCCTGGTGTTTATAGCAGGTTGATTGTGTGTTCAGGATCCTTTCCAATACAAAGTCATGCTTGGTGTGTAATAATTGGCCTGGTGTTAATAGCAGGTTGATTGTGTGTTCAGGATCCTTTCCAATACAAAGTCCTTCTTGGTCTGTAATAATTGGCCCGGTGTTTATAGCAGGTTGATTGTGTGTTCAGGATCCTTTCCAATACAAAGTCATGCTTGGTCTGTAATAATTGGCCTGGTGTTTATAGCAGGTTGATTGTGTGTTCAGGATCCTTCTTGCACATGAAGACATAACATCAACTTGGATTCTAGTGTGATTCATTCATTAGGTTTAAAGGTACTGGACACTAATGGTTATTACTCAAAATAATTGTTAGCATAAAAATGTACTTGGTAATGAGCAATGGAGAGCTGTTGGTAGTATAAAACATTGTGAGAAACGGCTCCCTCTGAAGTAACGTAGTCTTTGAGAAAGAGGTCATTTCTCTCTAAAATAATAAAAGACTTCTAGCTGAAGCCTTTTATTAAAGCACACAAAGTAATGCAACAAGGATGTGTTTTTTTTTCATTGTTCTCTGAGGACACAAATAACCACAACAGTACATGTCATGGGGGTTCCAGTATTTTTTAATTAATTTTATTTAATTAGGATTACATGTGTATTACAATGCACTTTAAATTAATGAAATATTTGACTGCTTCTTTAAATTATGTTTGACGCCTTGGTCCAGGCACCACTGGGTCAGAAGATGTTAGAGAGGTTCCAAACTTTACAAAATTATTATCTCTAGCCCGGTCATGGGGGTTCCAGTATTTTTTAATTAATTTTATTTAATTAGGATTACGTGCGTATTACAATGCACTATAAATTAATGAAATATTTGACTGCCTCTTTAAATTATGTTTGACGCCTTGGTCCAGGCACCACTGGGTCAGAAGATGTTAGAGAGGTTCCAAACTTTACAAAATTATTATCTCTAGCCCGGTCATGGGGGTTCCAGTATTTTTTAATTAATTTTATTTAATTAGGATTATGTGCGTATTACAATGCACTATAAATTAATGAAATATTTGACTGCGTCTTTAAATTATGTTTGACACCTTGGATCGACTGGGCACCACTGGGTCAGAAGATAATAATTTTGTAAAGTTTGGAACCTCCCTAACATCTTCTGACCTAGAGTGGTGCCCAGTCCAAGGCGTCAAACATAACTTAGAGGGGCAGTCAATACTGCAATAATTTTTAGTGCATTGTAATATATCTACATAATCTTACTTAAACAAATTTAATTTCCATTCGGGAAACGGTTCTGACACTCTTGCATTAACAATGCAATACGCTGATGCAAACTGAAACATGTACATTTAACAAACTTGGGGGTAGCCACCTGGCATGTAGCTTATCTAAAAGTTGATGAATATCGGAGTAACAAGCCCCACCACACCCGTTCCACCGCACTACGGGCCGACTGTCAAAATGCTGTGAACGATGGAGTCACCTATAATACATACATCACCTGCCATGTAAACAGTCAAACGAACGCAGTTAGGCACATAATAATGAGGGATAGGTTACAACACAATCTAAAGCAATTTGCAACGGTGATCTTGTCGACCGTACCACCGATCTGGGATATTATTAAATGCGGGCACTGCAGGAAAACTAAACCCCTGGGAGCACACAAGTCGCCCCTGGTCGTACCCTCAGCACCGCATCAGAACGCCAGCGGCCCAATGCTTGAATGTCAGTGAAGGGGATACCCGCCGCCGCTGCAGTTGTGGCTGCCCCAATACGGAATGAGTATGCCCTGATATGGGCATCACCCATACCGGAAAAAAACCAGGAACTTTTTTGAGAACAGCATTAAACTGAAACTGTGTGAGCGGGCTCCCATCATAATAACAGAAAAAACTGCTCTTCAAAAGTGGGCGAATGGCAACCTAGTCGCACAAGGCCTGTACAGGACAGACTGCCGGGTTATAGCAGAACGAACCAAACAGATTAGCTGTGGGGGGCCTGAAATGTTATTCTTAGAATGGCGAAAAGAGAAGACAACTAAGGCTGAGAGCTCACTTGAATTACAAAATTCAACATCCGAAAACATGAGCAAAGATTGTTGCATGCAATTACTAGATTTTGCCGTGAATTCCCCGAGCCGCGTAAAGCCGAAAAATGCACTTAAGAACACCGCCTTGAAAAGAGCCACCTCAAATAGCGAACTACAAACGCTAGGCAAGGCATGCAGTAAATGAGACAGCAGAGGCAGTGTGATGGGTAAACGCTTGTCCGCCCATGGCAAACGGCCCCTACGACAACCATCCAACAATTTTTTCCACCACATAATTCCTAGTAGGATCAGGCCAACCCCGAACTTTATGATAAAAACCCACACCCGACACATAAGTGGCAATGGTACTTGGAGCCAATTTCTGTAACGATAGCCCCGCTACAAATCGATGAATGTCTTGTGGCTACGCCGGGGTAAGTATCCCCACTAGCCCGCGTCGACATTGGAAGGCACAAAAAGCATTCCAGCCCACCTGATAAGTTCTATGAGTGTTTGGTGCTAGGGCTTGAGTTAATAAACGAGTAATCTCACCTCCTACCACATCGTGGGCAGACTGGGCAGACTGGGCAGAGGTTTATGTTTTAGATGTCATCTTTGAATAAAACTGTTTCCAACACACTTTATCAATATTTCAATCATCTTGATAATTAATCAGACTGATTCTATTGCATCTTATTGAAAATCAGAAAACTATTTGTAAATTGAATGGTTTCCTATGTTTTAATTAAAGAAATTCATAAGTATGTACTTTCATTGTTCTTTATGAATTGAACAATCCCATTTATGATTGATGTACTGCTGTGTGCAGCTAACTGGAGAAAAGTCTGGAGTAATGGTAGCCACATAAAACAACTAATTAAAATTGTTTAACAGATTCTAAAAATACATCCCAGGGCTGTTTTTTGAACTGTTTTATTTACAGGAATACAATATTTACTGTGCAGTTGTTTGATTTTAAAGCCTTTTAGTTTTCCCTTAATTTCATTACAGATTGAAGACATGATTTTGGTTATAGATGTAAAATGATTTCATCTTCATGTAAGTCCTGTATTAGTAACCCATAGTCATTAGCCATGCCCAATCACACTAAAGCCTGTGGTTTAGACAGTTTAACAATCTTTGAATACCTTATTTGAATAATTCTACTTTACTTTAATTCTTATTGATCTCAGGTGTCCCTCCTCATGTCCACCAGCATCTTAGAAGCCCATAACCATGGTAACCCAAGACCCTCAAGATCCTAGTCAGTCTCAGACTCCCAGGGCAGATGCTGAAGACTCTACCAGTGAAGCTCTGAAGACACTACAGGGAGAGTTGGAGACGTACAAGAAACAAGAAGCTCTCAATGAGAGGTAAGAACTATTTTTGAAATGCTGTGAACATGATTATCGTTTCACGAATTGCCAAAAAGTTACCTGGAACCAAACCTTAAAGTTTTGAGAAAACCATGTTTGAAGTTAAACTAGTTTTGAAATCATTGGTTTGTAGACTTTCGGCTTTGAAAGTCTACAAATCAGGGAATATACAGTGATGATCAAAGGTACATGTAGTTATCAAAAAAAAATACGAGTGAGAACGAGTTTCAGTAAGCGAGAACGAGATACCCATAATCAGCCTCCCCTGCATGGTCCCGAATGCAATTGCTCAGTATTGCTCGATTATGAAATGCCAAACAAACGAGCACTTTTGAGGGTTCACTGACCCATGAACGATTTGGTTTGGTACGTTCACACAAGTAGCTAACTTTGCTGCCAACTTCGCTGCTAGCGAACAGCATAACATTTTTGACTCTGTGGACGCAAAAGTAAGCTAACTTCCCTGCTAAACTCAGAAAGTTAGAAGTTGAAATTTCTGCTGCCAGCTCAACTTAGCAGTGAAACTTGATACAAGCAACAAAGAAAGGAAATTGGCAGTGTTTTTTTCTCGTGTGAACATAACTGACCTTAGCTAATGACTTCAACTCGATGTTACAGCGCTGTGTATTTTTTTCTCCTGGAGGGAATTGCACGTAGGCCTATACAGTTTTCTCTTTCTCCTCAGTTGCCGCCGAAATTGTTTAAGTTTTACAATTAAGTTGACATCGTCTATATTCCTTATGACAGCTAAATCATACTCATAACACAGAAAGATAATAAAGACGAAAGAATCAGAAATTGTTGGATCATGGAGGTTTCTACCTCCGTGGTTGGATCCATGTTTGTAATTATTTATCTGAACGATCGAAAAAACGATTCTACGGCCGGCCATGTGAAGTGATCAACCTCCTTCCCAGAGCAAGCAACGCACGTGATGTGGTACGGTGACATCGCACACTAAATAATGGGGACGAAATTGTTGCATTCAACTTGGCTAGTATAGTTATGGGCCATAGAGTCTTGCTCTATGGTATGACACAGTCAAAATCAAAATGCACTTCTCTTTTCGAATCGCAAACCTTAACAAAAATAAGAAACTTTTTATTTGTATTAAATAAGCTTTTCTTCAAGCCAACATGCACACATTTCTTCTACAAAACTATTTTCCGTGAATGTTTTGTTTTTTTTCTTGTGTTTTTTTTAAAACTAGGATAAATTTAAAGGACCTGTTTGTGTAAAGGCTTTAAAAATGTACGCATTTAGGTTGTCTTGTACCCGAGTCAACTTATTCATCAAGTAACAAATAATTGATGATGTCATATTTTCTGTTAACCTGTTAACTTTTGCAATTTTGCAAACGAATTGCTTTACTAGTTATTAATTTTTGTATTTATACTAATCAGTTTGCAGATGTTATGTATTTTTACTATATCATTTTTCAAATTAGACAATAACTGGTCAATGTAATGAAAACAAACATTCTGCATGTGTTTCTATTTTGAGAACATTAAGAATAAATGCCCTCATTGTACACCTTGACTCTGCCAGCCCTCGACCATACCCCCCTCCCCCCCCCCCGAAAAACATTACAATTTTTGTGTATGTGGACTCTTTAAGGTGTCTCTAGGCTGAGTGTTTCTCTATTACAGGTTTTTTTAAAGAGCCTATTCATGGTTGTTGTTCCCAAGTTTCTGATCAGATCAAACCGGACAGAATTCTGTGCATGATCCTCAACATGTTGCTTTGTAAAAGTGCAGAAGATTGCGTCAAAATCTCCTCCTTGCATTTACAGTTAGTTACAGATACATGTAAGTGTTAAACCTTAATGTGTGAATACCTACAGAATATTGTACTGAAAAATCTAGTGTAAATCATTGCAGCTCAGTGTTGGAATATATTGAAGGTAATTTTAGTTTCTACTCCACATTGAAATTTGAATTCCAAGTAAAACAATCCAATACATCAGAAAATGCAACCTATTAGCTGCTTCAACTACAGTTTAAGCATACTGCTTTACATGAACTATGTGTGTTGGAACTCATGAGTGTACCACAGACAGGCAACAATGGTAACTTGCTAAACTGAAAGTTGATATCAAGTTCAATATTCACCATACAAAACAACCAGACAGACAGACAACAATGGTACATGTAGCTACGTGTGTGTTTACAGTACAGACAAACAACAATGGTGGCTTGACACAAGTTCAATATTCACTACTTGGTTGAATGAATGTACCATGAGGTACCAATCCCATAAACTATCGCACTCGGGATTTGCCAACCTGACACACGCGTAGCACAGAGCATGACACAGAGCCACAAGCTCCCTGTACAGCATACATTCTACAGTCGCTTTTGTAGAGACTGGTTCTGCAGTTTTTCTAATGCTTCACGTCTTTGGATTGCGGCGGCAAACAGACACTGTGATAACTGTTATCTGCAATGTAATTCGCAAGTTATTATTAGCGCGCGACGGTCACGGTGTGGAGTTTGTTTGAAACATCGTGATCGCTGCATATCAACTAAAATAAAAGTGACAGAAAGAAAATATTTCATCGATCACAATCAAGGCCAAGACCTGATGAAAACTGTTGATAAAAAAGTTGTTAAGAATGCAGTGGGTGGAAATAGAATTGGTTAGAAAGGCCAGTTGACGAAACTGCGCTTGCTGAAGTTGTTTGAAGACTTGATGGCCTGCTGTGGTCAGGTGGTGTGAAGCATTTGTCAGTTTGTTTTACTATTTTCTGTGCAAACGTGAGCATTACTATTTTAATAAACAATGGGACAGAAACCACAGCATTTTGTTGAATTGAGGTGGAAAAGGTTCTCTTCATGCACAAGCTAGTGCAAATTGCGGTCCGATACATTTTTTAAATTTTTTTTTATTTTTTTGAAAATAAATATGATACTTTACTCTTTTTTTCAAGCCTGAATAAAATTCATAATTGTTTGACCTCTAAAGCAAGGCCGCTGTGCAATAGGCGATTTTCGCTGAAAGTATAAGTTTATACCATAATGTCATAATATTCCTCTTTTTACGTCTCGATGAGTTGTATGCCTAACTTGAAATTTCAGTTGTCGGCGGTGCTACTCTTTTTGGGAATTCAATGTTGGCATCTCTGTCAACATGTTGCTTTGTAAAATAAATTTAAAAGTGCAAAAGATTGCGTCAAAATCTCCTCATTTCATTTACAGTTAGTTACAGAGGTGTTAAACTTTAATGTGTGAATTCTAAATAGAAAATATTTGATTCCTACAGAATATTCTACTGAAAAATCCAGCGTGAATCATTGCAGCTTAGTGTCTGAATATATTGACGGCAATTTTTGTTTCCACTCCACACAATGAAATTTGAACTCTGAGTAAAACAATCCAATACATCAGAAAATGCAACCTATTAGCTGTTTCAACTACAGTTTAAGCATACTGCTTTACATGAACTATGTGTGTTGGAACTCATGAGTGCACCATAGACAGGCAACAATGGTAACTTGCTTAACTGAAAGTTGATATCAAGTTCAATATTCACCATACAAAACAACCAGACAGACAGACAACAATGGTACATGTAGCTACGTGTGTGTTTACAGTACAGACAAACAACAATGGTGGCTTGACACAAGCTCAATATTCACTACTTGGTTGAATGAATTCTTCGTATGTTGTACTTACCTGTATCAGTCAGCCAACTTTGGGGTGTACTCATGTACATGTACCTGCTGCATGACTCCAGGAGGAAATCAACCTTGGTAAATGTTTTGTAACATTTTGTGCCCAGCGCCATTTTAGGACGGACCAGCTCTTGTGTTACATGTAGAATTCTTTGTTGTGAATTCAGAGAGAAATTTGA
The DNA here is from genome assembly GCA_032158295.1 of Pycnopodia helianthoides. Classification (NCBI taxonomy): domain Eukaryota; kingdom Metazoa; phylum Echinodermata; class Asteroidea; order Forcipulatida; family Asteriidae; genus Pycnopodia; species Pycnopodia helianthoides. The sequence goes on along the minus strand of CM063252.1, from coordinate 21,662,939 downwards.
CTTCTTTTTGTGTTCAATAAAACAAGGGATAATTCTGACAGTACTGCAAACATATTTAGGACAGCTGACAGTGGTTAACAGCGCTGAGGTGAGTTCAGATCACAAACTAATTCTACTTTACTCAACACTTTATCTTGAGATAGGCCTAATATTATACAAAGATGCAAATACTATTTCATTTTTGTAAGTTTTATAATTTGTAATTTTGTAACTTAGATGATAATGATTCATCTTTGGTGTTGTACAATTGACACGCTTGTATGGTTTCTGAAATAATGTAAACAGATTAGAACCTTAGTGTATTAGCTGTTCTTTACTTTTTATATTTTATGGCAACTTTTTATAAAACTTTAATTAAAGTTTTAAAAAGAGTTGAAGTCATTAAAAAAAAATCAAATAATCACCAGCATTTGGCAAAGTACCATGTTATCATTTTATTATATTTTTTAATTTAAATGTTGTTCAACCTTTGAAATTTCAGTGTCCAATTCCTGATTCATTTTATAAAAACAAAAATTAAATTGACTGCGTTTTTACCTCAAAAGAGTAAGATATTTTATTGTGTCCAGGCATCCATACATGTTTATCAGCGCTTTGTGCAGAGTGCTCTCTGAATATGTGTGTTGAGCACAAACTTACTCTCAACTATGAATTTCTTCAAAGTAATCAGATCAGTCCACAATAGAGCATACCAGTGTCTAAAGAAACTTCAGACTCTGTAAATAAATGCCTTAAAGATCACAATTTGTCCATCTGCTGGGAAGTTAAACATCAAAATTCCAGTAGGTTTATGTTCATGTTATCCATGGATTTAGCTTCAATACTGTAGAGGAAAGTGCTTTGCAAACCATTGGAAAATCCCTCTTCCAATTATTACAATGATAGGAGACACAACACCTCCAATGAATTTAATGAAACAACTCGGTGTCTTTAGTTGTGTTGTGAAAAGCAATACTTCACCAACAATAAAGCACTGACTCTTCACTAATGTCGGTTAATAGATTTTATTCAAATTGAAAAATGTGCTACGTACTACAGTAATGTGGAAACCCATTCTACGTATGATTGTAATGTATGGTTGGTAATAATTTGATAAGAAGTTCCTTTTTTAAAAATCTTCAAACATCACAAGCTAGCGAATTAGACAGGTTAAATGTTTGTGTAACGAAAAACAACAACAGAGATTTCTGACAATGAGAACTGTACAAGTGTTTTTGTTTTAAACAGGGTTGGTCCTGGCAGCCAATCAGAAGAACAATCAATTTAATTTAATATTCATGACTCTTGTGACCTCTTTTAGTCAGTACCCACACATGCTGTGTGTTTGTGTATCGTTCATGTTCATGTATATGTATGTTTGTAAAAGGCAATGCATGGACAGCATTTCAAATTCAAGAATGACATCGTTACATAATCAGAAGGATCCACTAGTCACACAATTATCACAAATATCGATCAAAATTATAATCCAAGTTTTCATTAAGAATGGCAAGAAGGGTCAGGTAAAAGATGCTGATGTCCGTAAACTGTGCAAACTTTCACAAAGAATCAGTTCAGTCTTTATAAAAAAAATATTTTGGCCCTACCACATTTATCTATTCAAGCTGTACTACATATATGTTCTTTGAACATGTATTTGTTCTGATAACTTTGGTGGGGGGGGGTTGCCCTTGGGGAAAGTAAAGGTTGGGATTGTTTTGGGTGAAAAGGTCACAAGTCAAGGTCACAGTGGTGAGTGTCGATAAATAGTTTGAAACGTAACTCTAGTTAGAAGTGACATTTGGACTTGTAAATTGGGTTGGGGTTGCCTTTTGGGAAGGAAAACTGGGATAGTTTTAGGGGTGAAAAGTTCAGAGGTTGAGGTCATGGTGGTAAGTTGTAGCCAAATAGGTCCAGTTAAAACTACCATTTGGACTTGTAAACTGGTAAAGGGTTTTCTGTTAGATTGGGGAAAGAAAACGGGATTATTTTGGGGTGAAAAGATTAAATGTCTAAGTCAGGGTGGTGAGTTAAAGCCAACAGATCAAAGGCAAGGTTACAGAGCTCAGGTGCATGAACATGGCTTTGTGATATCGTTGGTTAGCTAGAATATAATAAGGTTGAGGGGTTTCAACAGCTTTAATTTATGGTCACTTATCAAGCTCTCAAATTGGCAAGTATCAAATGAAAGCTAATTACGTTTCCTGCTCCACCAGCTATCAATTTATTATTAAACAATAAACTCTGGATGCCGTGTTAGCACTGCAATTTTCCCTGGATGTGTGCTGGGGAATGACTGGAGCAAAGGCAGCCCAAACTGGAAAACCCAAACCCCAAAATGGAAAAAATATCCGGTGTTAACTGGTAAAAAAACAACTAATTAACCACAAGGGAAACTGACTGGGTAAAATTGACTGGGTAAATTTTTGATTTATTTGGGGTTAAACATAGAAAATCATTTACAACATGTATATACTTTACATGTAAACAGCGCCAATAAAGTATCTAAACACTTACAAATGGTAAGATTTATCGGAACATCAAATAGTATGCAGAACATTAATTAATTAATCCGATGCACAGTTATCTTCTGCGCACTTTATTGGCGCAGTTTATATCCTTTACATCAGTTTATATACTTTACATCTGTCATGGTGTTAGTCAGAGGGGTGTCTGGGTGTCTTGTAGGCTCCCTGGTTTGAATTCAGAAACCCAACTTCATCTTCAATTAAGATATGCCTCATGTCTTGATGTTAGTCATAGGGGTGTCTGGGTGTCTTGTAGACTCCCTGGTTTGAGTTTAGAAACCCAACTTCATCTTCAATTAAGATAAGCCTCATGTCATGATGTAAGTCATAGGGGTGTCTGGGTGTCTTGTAGACTCCTTGGTTTGAATTCAGAAACCCAACCTCATCTTCAGATTACATTTGCCTCATGTCATGATGTTAGTCATAGGGGTGCCTGGGTGTCTTGTAGACTCCTTGGTTTGAATTCAGAAACCCAACTTCATCTTCAGTTTACATGTGCCTCATGTCATGATGTTAGTCAGAGGGGTGTCTGGGTGTCTTGTAGACTCCTTGGTTTGAATTCAGAAACCCAACCTCATCTTCAGATTACATTTGCCTCATGTCATGATGTTAGTCATAGGGGTGTCTGGGTGTCTTGTAGACTCCTTGGTTTGAATTCAGAAACCCAACCTCATCTTCAGATTACATTTGCCTCATGTCATGATGTTAGTCATAGGGGTGCCTGGGTGTCTTGTAGACTCCTTGGTTTGAATTCAGAAACCCAACTTCATCTTCAGTTTACATGTGCCTCATGTCATGATGTTAGTCAGAGGGGTGTCTGGGTGTCTTGTAGACTCCCTGGTTTGAATTTAGAAACCCAACCTCATATTCATTTAAGATAAGCCTCATGTCGTGATGTTAGTCATAGGGGTGTCTGGGTGTCTTGAAGTCTCTTAATGTTAATTCTAATGAGT
>CM063252.1:21449527-21659379 GCA_032158295.1 Pycnopodia helianthoides | reverse complement strand
ACAATGAACTTGAATGTCAAAGGTCATCCAGCTAGTGCTGTCTGGATCGGATCGTTATCAATGATCGTGTTTGTATACAACTCTATGAGTACAGTGTGTAATGGATTGGTGAACATTGAACTTGATTGAACTTGAAGCTACATTGCACTATGTACAGTGTATACATTGTGTACTTTGGTTTCTAAAAATGCCCTCCACTAATAAAAGATGTTTAGTGAACTGAGTATTCACAGACTGAAAATGTACTTCTATAAATTGAGTCCAAATATTTAGTCTTTAAATTGACTGCACATGCAAAAATTGTGTAGAAAATATTTTCTATCTGCACAAAAAATAAGAGCTCCATGAAAATGTGGAGATATTTGTATCTTTTTATATCAGGAACAACTTGAAGAATGGGCTCATAGTGACATATGATGTATGTTAAAAGATCCAGAAAGTGGATTTACCTTGATGTTGTAATGTCAGTCTGCAGATTGCTGAAGCTTCAAACTTAATCTTTACTTTTACTGTAAAATATAAGAATTATTTCTAGTTTTAGTGACCATCATAGTGTGTACAAGATTAGACGAGTGACAGATATGAGACTTGTACTTGATTTCATAACACCCAGATAATCTGAAGGAAATGACATTCTAAAACTTTATACTTTACAGAAGATGTACTGAGGGTCCTAACCAAACAGGATTCCAGAATCATCAAACTAAAAGTGGTGTATATTTCCTGGCAACAATATTGCGTTACAAGGACCATGTTTTATATCAACATATTAGGACAAATGCTTCACATGAATCAGAACCAAACATATTTCTCTACAAGATGAAAGTTTATTTTCTGACTCGCCACTTGTCAGCTTTACCATAAAAAAGATCATTACTAGACCTGCAACTATGGCTTCAAAACTTGTTTAGCTTTTATTTAAAGTACAAATTAAAAAACTTTTGACAAGTATGAATAAATAATCATAATAAAAAACATGTTGTCAACAAACGTTGAACAACATAGTGCTCCTTGCTTTTGAAATGGCCTTCATTAGTAATAGTCAATATGAACAATTCACAAAGTTTCCTAAACATTTATTAGGTCTACTTTTTATTGAACACATCAATCAACCAGTTCATTTTGTTGCTCACATTCGTGAGAAAGAAAGAGAAAGGGTATATTATTCTGAAGGGGGTTCTTGCACATTCAAATGTGTTTGTTTATTGTGATTTGGCAAACCTAAAAACTGAGCACAGTTTGCCCAATGCCAAGATAATTATTCTGATCATGCTTTTTATGTTAAACTATGCAAATACAGTGTTGAATAAACTTCTGGCACATTTGAATTAACGAACATGGACTTTTAAAATCATAGCTCCAAACATTTTTTTAAAAGGTTGTACACCTGATTGATTGTTCCAACTAAGTACACATTATACTCTGACAATACTCAATAAAATGGAACACGAGAAACTCGGCTGGCGTTTTGCCACAGCTCGAAACTGGCTTTATTGAATCAAACGGGCCAATTGCCCAAACCAATGTCATTACTGAAAGGTGGATATTTTTCCCAATCAGTAAGTAATAAAACAATCGGGCAGGATTGCCCACACAAAGACAGATAAACAAACCACGGGCAAAAGGTGCCCAAGACATCAAGACCCGAGCAACGAGCGGCCCACAAAAATTACGGGCAACGAGCGGCCCACATAAATTACGGGCAACGAGCGGCCCACATAAATTACGGGCAACGAGCGGCCCACATAAATTACGGGCAACGAGCAGCCCACAAAAATTACGGGCAACGAGCGGCCCACATAAATTACAGGCAACGAGCGGCCAAATAACTCATGGGCAACGAGCGGACCACCAATTAAATCACAGGGCTGATCAAACCCCAACAATTGAGTTATGACTAATTTTCACAATAGTATACTTTAGCCGCTCTATGCACTTGTGATTCCACCGTTTGAACCAACGGTTGAAATAATTCTTAGCCCCGACTGAACCGACGGGAGCTAAAACAATGCTTACAATTTCGGCTGTATAAATTCCAATCACTACTCCTTTAATTTATCAGATTACCCGGATTAAGGCTAACCTTTTTCGAGACCTTTTCCCAAACAAAAAAAAAGGCCCCCTCGTAATTAATATAGTATCCCATTGCTATATTATTATAAATTCATACCTCTGATGATATGTGTTCTAAAGAAAAGCTGTAACAAAAGTGAGTTAAATTCAACTCTGGCACCCACTCCTAAATTCTGATCGAATTTTACTGTCCTGATTGGTCCACAGTATGGACCCCGTAAAGCCCCCCACTAAAAAACAACCAATCAGAAACAAGCCCGCGAACAATTGTTGACCCCATCGCCGACAGCAGGAGGCAATTTTTTCTTTCGTACCACACTTGAGACAGGGGGTCAACAGTGAAGGGATCTGGGAAAGCGCCCATACCTTATGCGTGTATGCATTGGCTCTAGTGTGGTACGGAAAACAAAATTGCCAGCAGGAGCTGCTGCATGGCTAAGTACCTGGGGAAAAGGCCCCCTGGGGAAACCCAGCAGACTTGCACTTCCCAAGGCCAAAGGAGGCAAGAGAGGGCGCCCTATCGTAAGTGTATTGCAGTGTCAGGGCTGTCCACCATACCTCAAAAAGGCTAATACCAGCAAGGCACAACTCATGGCATACCCACTGTACACAGTATCCAAACCAGAGATATGTTTTACTTACAAGCCATCCTTGGCAAATAATTTGATGCTGACGACTTGTGCATCAAATATTATATGCAAACACAGTAATACTTGTGTTGCAGCTCATATTTGGTACTTAATGAAGACCAAGGAAAAAAGAAATAAGGGAAATTAAAAGGTCTCCATAGGGGCATCCTTAAGACTGGGGTGCTCCATTAGAAACGCTGTGTACAAAGTCTATGGAAAGATGCTAAGATGTCCAAACAATGGGAGAACAAATAGAAGTCCTCTGTTTACTAGATTAACAAACATGTGTGTGTGTGTGTGAGTAGGTATACACATTCAAACCGGGGACCTATAACAAAAGAGGAAAATAGGGTCCCGGTTGGAGAAAGGTCCCCAGTTGGTAAATGTGTACAAAACCAATGAGAGCTGTTGCCAAAAGAGTACAAACAAAAGAGGGACAATAGGAGGTCCCCGATTGCAGGTGTGGGTGTGAGTACATTCTCTGTAATATTATCCAAGGCTTATGTTATTAAAGTACCCACCTCAGTCCAGTGCCTACTTTGTCTTGTTGATAATCTAGCCCTGCCAACATAGTAGCCCTAGTTAGCTTACCCCATAAATTGTTAGCTCTCCTTCTAGGTTATAAAATGTAGTACTGAATGTTTGGCTAAGAAATATGTCTTACCATGTAGGAGAGTGAGTCCATTGAACACAAATAGACCCACGATGAAGTAGACAGAATTTCCTTGTAACAAAACTCTACAATGTGATCATTGTACAGGGTGTTCTCATCCAAATTATCATGCACATTAAAACAACATGATACCCCCATATAAATTAGCAAAAATTAGCAACATCACCAACTGTTTTTTTTTCTCACTTCCATGCTGTATCCACAACTACAGAGAGTTTCAATTAATTTCAGTATTGGTTTAATTTCAAACTATCCAAACCCCTTCTAGATCCTCTTTGTTGAAATAAAGGATTCAGAAGGACTGAGGGCTGTAGGCCCAAATGACAGTTGCTTATCACTGGGTCAGGCATACAGTAGGGCAGATGGGTGATGGGATTGTGCCTTTGATGATACAAGCATGGTATGGGGCACACAGTCAAAGTATATCATGAGAAATGTATTTGTCTAAAGGGCAAACACAGATTTAACCTTTGAAAAAATACAGGTATAGAATAACATTCAATGGCAGCCATTTTTTTAATCTTGAACATTTCTTGTTTTTCTACCTGTATTGTTTGCGCATCCCTTTAAGGTCATCCCCAGGTTGTATCGTGAACTTGGGTGTGATCCCTGGCTATTTGGCAGTTACCGGTTTTATGGCTTCTGACTGGCACCCCCGAACAAAGATATTGACAAAAAAGGTAGACCACCAAGATAGGGCTAGGTAGCTCAGTTGGTAGAGTGCCACACATTCCTGGAGGTTGTTGGTTCAAACCCTGCTCTAGTAAAAAAAAATTTGGTTCAACCCAAAACTGTTTAAAATCTACCCATTCAGTTTTTCTTGATACATGTATTGTTTTAAATGACAAACCCAAGAGTGCGATTGCCCAAAAGCTGAATGTCTTTCTCATGACATACTCAGTGTGCCAAATGCTGTGCCTGTATAATCAACTTTTTAGGCACAATTCTCCCAAATCCCAATCTGCCCCACTGGCAATAGCATTGCACTCCAATCTTATCCCACTCCAAACAATTTGGTGTAGAGTGACATAGGATAGAAGGATATTGCAAAAAGGCCTGTACGAAGTAAGGGCAAATATTAATATGTTTGTCTTTTGTAAAATTGTCAAAATGCAACACAATATAGCTTTATTATAGTAAAAAAATTCCTTTTTTCAAATATATTAAAATTAAACATCGAATTAAAGGTCTCTTCAGGAGAAATTCAATGGTGCAAACGCCACTGTCATAGGTGCTTTCGTTAATGAGTTATGCCTTTCAAAAGACACCATACCCGAGGTACTCTTCTGGTCGCCAACTGAGGTAAAGAGATTGTTAAATTAAGACCCCCCGGACTGCTAAACATTTCAGCCCTATCTCTAACGTGCACTCAAAGGTTAAAAATGAGATTTTACCAAGTACCGTGATTGAATAAAACCTCCATAAAAAAAATGCGCGACCTCGCGCAGGAACAAAACCCAACTTTTCTTACTCAAAAATGGACAAGGATTTTACCGATATAGGTTTGACAGCATACCCCGCTGTCGCTGAATGTATAAATTCCTTTAAAATATGAAATTTGGTCAAAATTTGGCCAAAAACGGTAAAAAAAATTTGTAAAAACCAAATTTATTCACCGATTGAGACGGGAAAAAAAGCACCGTAGACTTTCCAATCCTCTAAGTCAAGAGAGGGCGGTATAATTGAAAATGGTCAGAGCCAATTTATCTCTCAAAAAAGTTTTAAAATGGCTGTGCTTGCGGTTGTCGCGTCAGTGACCATCTCTGAATTTTTTTGATGTGTGAAAAAAGTGAGGTAAAGTTTTGCCTTTTTTCAAAAGATTATGAAAGAAGAGTTTTTATTGACCGACAGGAGTGATTTGAAGCTCAGACAGCAAGTCAGTTTGAAGCAACATTAATTTGAAAAACCTCTTTTTTTGTGTGCGGCCAGAATAGGAAATGTCAATATCGCGCTACCTATAATATAGCTACACAATGTATCAATTTATTTTGTTTACAATTTGTAATACAAAAACGTAAACCAAAACAACTAGTTGAGCTATGATTTATAGATTAATTAGAGGCAAATTAGTTTGTAGTAGATACATATGGAATGCAAGGAACATTATTATCTAAATTTCAGCTCATTCAATCAGGTAAATTAATGAAAGATTTTTATAAAACTGTTCGCTATGTACCGACCCCTACCAATAATAGACCGTCAAAGAACGCCGGTGGCAGCAGTGCAACGGACGCAGGGACTCGCGTACCAGGTATCCCGAAACAAACATACTTCCAAGTTCCATTGCCACTTTGCACAAAGGAACCATTTTTTATGGCAACGAAACCCATTTGACTCGTAAGAATCTCACCTTAAATTGTCCACTTCCGTTACAGGCGAATCCACAGGGCGACCAAACAACTTGACTTTCCCAAGCTGTGCACATGCTTGATTCTTCAACTGTTAATTCAACCTCGTCCCCAGGGTGTGTCGAGCAGTACGAGGTTGACCGCTCGCAATTTTTGTTTCGTACCACACTTGAGACAGGGGGTCAACAGTGAAGGGATCCGGGAAAGCGCCCATACCTTATGCGTGTATGCATTGGCTCTCTAGTGTCGTACGGAAAGAAAAAAATCGCTGACCTCTCTCACCCTGGTATTGGATCATTTGCATATCCAAAAATTTTGGATCCGTATGCAAATTAGAATAGTCTGGCTGCTTTTCGAAATTCACATCTTCGTCATAGTCTTGTGGTCCGGTACAAGATTGAATAACTGTGTACGATGTAATTCTTCTAGACACTATGAATATGGAACTTATGCTAATATTGTAAAGTCGTTGTCCAATCAGGGTACAAGTAAGGAGTTTCCCTCCCAGGGTTTACTATTGTAAATATGGTTGGAAATAAAGTAAACAATGGGGACGAGGTTGCTGTTATTTAGACTGAAAACATCAAACTCTATGTGCGTTTGATGTGTGACGTTCAGGAGCTGGACTTTATATAGCGCCCTCGGGCGACTCTCAAACTTGTTGACAAAGTTTTATAAAGTTGTATTCAATAATATTGAAGTGATACTAATAAGCGAATGATACAAATGGTGAGAGAAATTCTTTGCATATTCAACTAAGGGCTGTGATCATTTATTTGGCCCTGTCCGAAATGTGGCCGGTTTGATCAACCAGAAGTAAAACCAGATTGGCTTACTTGCTAAAATTCAAGTCTAGCCTACTGGCAAGAAATTCTTTATTTCTTGGTCTGACTAAGTTTTAAAAGTCTTGAGCTTTGTTAGAGTTGAATTGAGTCTACAACACCAGAGTCAAATTTCATAGAGCTGCTCAACGGCCAATTTTGTTCTCACTGTGCAATTCCTCACTTCAAAATGCAGCTAATTGAAAGCATGGAAAGAGCATTCTAACCTTTTGGCTCCCACTGTAAGCAAATGAAATATGGTTGTGCTTAAGCCATTTTTTTCTGCTAAACTTTTGCTAAAACATTTTGCTTACAGTTCAGTAGCAATATGGAATTTGCCCCATAAGTAGAACAGTTTCACTAAAAACTTAAAAGCCCACCACATCAGTAAAAATGCTTTTAAAAACTTTGTTTACAGAGCGGTCACTAAAAATCCTATGTATTACAAAATCTGACTATTACTTTAAATAAATTTTCAAATGAAACTCATAACTATGCATAGTGGTACAGACTAGAATAGCACTCGGTACTAATGCAACAACATGGTGTAAATGCAAACCTTACCTGTACATTATAAAATCCAAATCATAAGTTTGTTTGTTTGTTTCCACATGTCACATGCTTTTAGTAGAAATGTACATACCAATGTATCAAGATACCAGAAGTTTTGGCTGGTAACTATTTTTCAGTGAGAACATTTGTTTTGTGCCAAGTAAGTTTGTGTGCGTCAGCGGTTCTTTGGAATTGGACCCTGATTCCATGGTGCAGAGAGAAAATTCGACAAGACAAAATTCCTTGAAGTTTTAAAAATTGCCTTTAAAATATAGAACCTACACTAGGAGGGCTGTGTGTGGCTGCATTGAGCAAAGTCATATTTTGAAAACATTTTAATGAAGTGTCTTCTTTCTATACAGTTATTATGTCATCATATTACAACATACATGTGTTTACAAATATTACTATTAAACAATGTTAAATTGTAGTAAAAATAAATATAGCTACTGTTATGGAAAAGTTGGTATAAAAATACTAATATACAAAACATTAAGCATAATACAAAGATTTGTCTCTAAAAATGGACTTCCCTAAAAATAGTAATTTTGAATGAGTTCATCATGTTGGAACTTGTAATTCAAATAAAATTTAAGACAGCGTACAGAATTGGTGATTTTCACAACAAATTAGTGTCTTAGTTTCAATCTGAAAGCTTCACTAATTTTAACATCAACTCTTCACAAAGCCCTCAGAGAAGTATTCCTGAAAAACTACTTCGGTTGAGAAAATAGCATTTTAAAACCCCAAACCCACAATCAAAATAAGCATAAATATTATCATACAAAAAAATCCTTGACAATGAAAAACATTAACTGTTTTTTTTTTTTTTTTTAAAGTCAGATTTGATCACTTTGTTTGGTGAAATTATCATAGGTTGGTTGTCTGGTATGTTTATTGGAAACTACAGGACGGAATTGATTGAAGCCCCGTAAACTAATGATGTAAAGTGGCTTTAAATCTGGAAAGGTGATTTTCTGTAATGATTATCTGAAATATCTTTGGAAAACAACAACCCGGAGGGGAGTGCTGTGTATGAATTCAGGGGATAGGAGTGGGAAATGTTCCCCACGCTGATGAACTGAGCCGAGGTAGTAAAAATTCAAATTGAGGATTGAAGCAAAATACACGCAGTCTGCCAAAACTGACAAGAATGCAGCGCTCATGAAAGAAACACATCTAATCAGCGATCATGTTCACACAGATGTTGAGGGAAAAGCTCATCAATGACACACAAAACATTTATTTGCAATCTTGTCCGGAAAATCTTCACAGCGAGGTTGTGATATTGGCATACAACCAGTGAGGTGGTCAGTGAAAGTAGTGAGTTGGGCCGGCTCATTACTGAATGGGGGGGGGGGACCATCGGAGGGGGCCTTGAACACACAATCACTCAGTAAACAGGAACAAGGACACGTTGAACAACCCCAAATCACAGTCACCTCAGTAAAACAGTGACATGACAGTTCCTATCCAACAATATTTCCACCAGTGACCAATTTGACATAACCTGTATGCAGACATTTCAGCTTACAAAGCAGGCCTTATTTCACAACCATTGCTTTATCACTAGCATAGCAAAAGGCTGGCTAGCATACCGGCAGTTCTTGTAAAGCAAATCCATTGTGAACGGCACACACACTGTCAAATCTTCTTAAAATCGAGTTTTGTTTAGGTACACTTATCTTCTGTAGCTAGCTTACCAGTAGATAGCTCCTGAATTTGGGACCAAATCGGCTAGACTTGGTGTACAAAATAAATGTCATAGTACAAATTATCCAATAAATATGATATAAAAATCTGTTTCAAAAACCGAGTACAAGGTAAATGTTAATAATGATTTTATTTAAGTTTGAATTTAACAAAAATAGACTACAAATTTTGGTTAACAGCATTTCAAATGTAAAAATCATCAATATCAAATGGAATACAATGAATATTTGGTATAACATATAAAAGCACTAGGCACAAAAAACTATTGTAAATACTGTTATTATTACATCTTTCTGGTAAATACACCAAGAAATTCTCAAAAAAAATAAATGGCACTGTAACTCAAATGGGCATTATGTAGAGGTGTGTTCCGCGCCGTGAAAGGGGTCATGTGCAAGTAAATTTCTCTGACATCAGCTTGTCAAGAAAGTATGAACTATTAAATTGAGCGCCACATTCAAATACGAGAGTTGTTTAAGCAGCATTTCCACATCTTGAGTCAAGATTTCAGCAAAGACATATTTTCTTTCGGTAATATTGATAATAAACTACACATCTTAGATATAGAAATAGCATGGAGTTTTATCACAATTTTCTCTTGGATTTATTGTTATGAGTTAATGGATTTTGAAAACCTTATTTATTTTATTACACATCTAACAGCACAATTAGCGCCAATAACAGGATGGATAGGAAATGAGACGAAACATTCAGTTTTAGATGTGGGAGGAAAACCCCAAATGGGGAAAACCCACGCAATCAGGTAGAGATTGAAAAACCCAATCCACATGCAAGGCTCCGGGTCTGAGGTGGGATTCGAACCAGAGTCCACAGAGGTGAAAGGCAGGGAAAGAAACCACTGAGCAAACGTGAGCACCAAGAGGTATAACTATGACTGGTGATAAAACCTACAATGACAGATCAAGATTAAACATTCGGTAAGCATTTTGAAATTTTGATAAGCACCCAACTTAAAAGAGCTGCTTGAGCCAAGCAAGGAGCCAATAAGGTTACCAGCCACAATACCATGTCACATGTACCATTGGTGTCCTGCTCATTTCTGCCAAGCAGAAAATGTTTAAGCAATAGTTTTGGCTGTAGCAGCTTTATAATATTGGGCCCTGGGGCCAATCTCATAGAGCTGCTTAATCAAAAAATATTGCTTAACAGTTTTCTGCTAAGCAAAAATAAGCAGGATACCGGTCACAGATGATACATGTGATATGGTATTTTGGCTGGTAACCTTATTCTGGTAAGCAAAATTTGGTGTGCTCAGCTACTTTTTGTGTTTAAAGGCCCTGTACACTATTGGTAAGATCGAAAAACACAAATGTTCACGGATTCACACATAACTTACATGATTTAAAGTAAGTAATGGTAGAAAGGGTTCCTTAAAATATTTCTGCCTAAAATGTCGCGTTTCTGAGAAATGAATAAAGCAATAGTTTTTTATCGCGCGCGATAATAAACTCGATGTTTGAAAAACAGAAAACACATAAGGTTTCTTTTCACTATTTTCTCGTGACCTCGATGATCAATTGAGCTCAAATTTTCACAGGTTTGTTATTTCATGTATATGGTTAATCACACAAAACATGAACTTTGTTTGCGACTGTTTTGTCAGCTCTACCAATCCTGTATAATACCTTTAAGCAGCTCTATAATAATGGGTCACAGAGCTGCTTAATCAGGGAATAATGCTTTACAATTTTCTGCTAAGCAAAATAAGCAGGATACCGGTCACAGATGATACATGTGATATGGTATTTTAGCTGGTAACCTTATTCTGGTAAGCAAAATTTGGTGTGCTTAGCTACTTTTTGTGCTTAAGCAGCTCTATGAAATTGGGCCTTGGTCATTGCCTTGGTGCCCCTTGACAAGTTCCAGTAGAAATGTTAAACTTCCCTCATAGAGATGCCCTTCACCAAGGAGAGACTTCCTTGCCCTGACGAGGAAGTATCAACCCATGTATCTACCACCAAGTTCCAGCTTAAGAACAACCACTCATGACATTTATCAAAGTTGATTAAGCTCATCTATAAGCAAGTGAATTACAAACATATTCATAAACACACACATTACTTCAATTAACAAGTTTTTCCACAACAAGTATAGCGACATAACCATTAAATGGATTAGTACAAAAATTGTTTTAAATAATTTGCAAGAACATATTCCTGTAATTAAATACCCCTACTGGAAGTAATAAGAACACTACATTATAAGAAATTCTTCTCCCTTTGTAATCGTGTTACTTTACAGATGTGTTGACGACTTGACAACGAATACTGTAAACAATTACGGTGTGCAAAAAATTGCAAAAACTATTTACAGTTTACTATTAAAAAGTTAGTATGTTGCATAACAAAAAGGTTTGATGACAAGTGGCGTGTCCTGGCCGAGCGGTCTAGTTTACTGGACCCAAGCTCTGGTGTTGTCAGCAGCAGAGTGTGGGTTCGAATCCCAGTCATGACACTTGTGCCCTTGAGCAAGGCACTTAGCCACAATTGCTTCATAAAAAGTTGGGAAGGTAGTGCATTCTGTTCTACCAGCCAGGCTCCTACTGGATGATACCTATACCTACATCCTTACAGACTGTGTAGGGGGTAACCCTGTTTCAACCCCAGGAGTAGGTGGCAACGTGCCCCTGGTGTCAGTTGATTAGGGTCGACAGCCCAAAACAGTTAAGTGTAGCCCTCATCTTGAAGCGATCGTCCGACCTTGTGAGTTAGGCGATATTTCAATTAAAAATTTAAAATAAAAATATAGTATCTGAATCATGAATTATTCATAATTTCATTTAAGCACCTTGAATATGTAATTAATTTCAAATTGATTTTCCAAAACTTGCAATGACTTTCTTGCTTGAAATATATTTAAGGTAATGCTTAATAAATTTAGATCATATGCAAATTAGCCTTAGCGTCCGTTCAACTGGTATTTTTTTATCATTTGAATTCATTGGAAACAAGTCCAACAACTACATCTAACATTTTGTTGTTTTGTTTGAGTGGAAGCTTTGCATTAAATAAAGTTCCCTGTAATTTAATCAACCCAATCTAGACCGTTTTTTTGCTTTTATTTTTCAATTTATTTACAGGGGTTTAAAAAACCCACAAAGGCTGGTGTGGATTGATGACTTGTCTGATGTTGCATTGTGAATGATCAGAGCACATTGGATAGATACTAATATTTACGTAAATGTAATGAAATTTAAAAACTGCAAACAGGCACAAAGTGAGGAAATTTGTTGGTAAGTTTGAAAAAATCATGAAATTTGCTTTGATGTCGGGTCATTGCCATTAGGTTAGTTACATATTATAAATAAAAACCCAACTTACGAATATCACGTCAGATTTATATCAAATTGCATATATCAGACCTCAAATACGAAGGGATCCTCTGGGATGCTTTTGGGCCAGTTTGTGTAATCTCGTCTCTCAGCCTCGTCAACAGAGTTCTGTCTGAAAGGGTTGGGAGCTCTTCGTTGCGTACTGGATGGCTTACTAACAAGAGCTGGTTCCTCCATACTGACTACAGTGACTGGACTCCTGGTATCCTCAAGCTGAGTATTCGCCCTCTTGTCTCTACCATCGGCCGCTTTCTGCATTCGTCTTTCTTTCCTCTCGGGATCGACCCAGCTTCCTTTCATATTCAGTGGCATCTTCTTGGACGATGGTTTCTCAGAGGAAGCGGCAGCGCCACTCGGCTGCCTGGTGACCTGCTCTGGTTTAGGGACATTTGCACCAGTAGCTTTACTGAATGATGACGGGGCTGCTGTGTACCGGGGCTCTAAATCGGCTCGATTCTCCTGAGGTAATCCTAACGAGTCTCGATTGGACTTTTGAGGTTTCGGTCTGGCACCCTGTGTACTGTACGCATCTTGTCCCTGTTGTTCCTGATACCTTCTTGCGTCCTCCCGTGCCCTAGCTTTGACATCTGCTAAGCTGTCGCTACTTTCATTGCGATGAAGTGATTGCGCACTATCCATGGGTTGTAAATAATCCTCATTCCCTTGTGCTGCACCACCTCCTAATCGCAGGTACTTGATAGAATCACCTGAAAATACAGTCGTTTTCAACTCATTATCAATATCAAGAAATTCACTGACTGTTAAAATAACTTCAGTACTAATCGACAGAAATACTTCCATCGAAAATACTGTCATAGTGCCATAATTTTCAGAACATTGGCGTGTCGTGGCCAGGCGGTCAAGCGCACTGGACTCAAGCTCTGGTGTTTCTGATCAGCAGAGTGTGGGTTTGAGTCCCGGTCTGGACACTAGAGTTCCTAAGCAAGACACTAACTTACACAGCTAGTTACTCATTAATTAAACATTCTATGACAAAAATAACAGCATATTTGCATGATTTAAGATACTTTTATGGGTGGTAGAATGTCAAAGTTTGATTGAAAAACAGTCTCCAAACACTGATTTCAAAAATAGTTTAACCTAAAAAGCAGTTTCCTCCAAATAGGAAAGTTTGGCTGCAGTGGCTCAATTGTCTCTTTGTGAAAATGGTGACGATACAATGCCCCTAGTAACACCCATAGAAACAGTCGCAGCCATAGCCAGCAATTTGGACATGGCTGTAGTCTGTTGTGGCACATACAATGGTGATGAAGGATAACAACCACGAGGCAAACAAATTAGTGGTTACCAGGAATCAGTCTTTCAAACGAGACTGAGCTACAAAATAATCGCTCCTAATGCTAGCAATATCCTGGCCCATCTTGTGAACAGTGTAATGACAGGGCTAATTAAATTGATCTAATATATAACACATTTTTATTGGTTACAAAACACCTTAAAATTACCTTTATGAAAGTTCAAGTTGTGACCATAATAAAGTTTGAGAAGTCAGCTTTGACTTGCTGGTTTGCAGTCATTTTGTCTGCAATTTTTATTTGCCATTCCTAAAATAGGTATTGAATCACATCCCAAAGTGCAAGGCATTACACATATTTAACCACCTCATGTCGAATGATGTCTTTACCTGCAAAATGTTTTTTGGACAGACTTACGGCAGACATTTTCGAACCCGGAACAACTTCACACTTTCCTTTAAAAAGATTTTCAGCCGGACGGCTGACGTTTATATCCACCCCAACTTTCCAGTGTGTAGCGTGCACAGGCAGGCACCTATCGTGTTACGTTTTGTTTCACCCGTACGAAGAGCGACAACAGGTTCTGGAAAACATGCCTTGTAAAATTACTTTCCAGGGGTATTTGTGTAACCTCCTCTTCCAGACCTTTGTCCCATTGTTGTATAAAATATGGCATACAAGATTGGACAGGCTGCCACCATTGTTCGTCATTATATTCGGTTTAATGGGAGGTAAGTCCGAGCGTCCCGAGATTCAAGTATACCCTGGCAGATTTTCGGCCATGGCTCACGGCCGAGGTTCTGCAAATCAAGGTGAGTGCACACTCAATTTTCTCACACGACAGCAACAAATCATACCACGGTCAGGCACAAAAAATCTTCAAAAGTACCAACCTGAAGTGGTTAATACAGGCAACTTCTAGGGTTAAACAGTGAAAAAACAAATCACAAGGAGGAAAATCATTGTGTTATAAATATGGGAGCTAAAGGCACAGTACACGTTTGGTAATGACTCTGAAAATTAATGGCAATAAAAACTTACTTGGTCTACAGCAGCTTTAGGTAGTATAATGAATTTTGAGAAACTTTTAACTATGAAGTACTACGGTTATAGAAAATATATCACTTTTTATTCCCCAAGATTTGAATCTGAGAAGCGTTTCTGTCAGAAACACTTCTCAGACTGTGTTTTCCTATTCGCTCCGGTTTTTCGGTGATATCTCAAAAACGCGACCACCTTTTGAAGTGAAATTTTCACAGGTTAGTTTTCTTGTATGTATTTACATTTATATAAGATTAACACAATCAATTACCAAACGTGAACTGTGCCATCAAGAGAGAAACCAACCTTCAAATCCTGGGTTATCTACTCCACTGGACATGGATGCAGATTTGCGTCTGTAGCTGTCCAACTTCTCTAGAGTAGAGTGGAAAGATGGCCGCCCTTCAGGTTGCTTCTCCCACACTTTAGCATCAGGTGATGTCTGAGGTCAAAGTTCAGTCACACAAAAAAGTGAATGGTTTAACAATATTTGTATGCCACATTTTAAAGTGGTTGTCAGACCTGTGCTCAATTCATAAAGCTGCTTAAGCACAAAAAGAAGCTAAGCACAACAACAAAATGCTTGGCAGACTAAGGTTACCAGCCAAACTACATGACACATGTATCATTTTGGACTGGTATCCAGCTCATTTCTGCTTAGCAAAAAAAACACAAAATTTTCTGCTTAAGCAGCTTATGAAATTGGCCAAGGGGCTAATTTCAATGGCTTTGCTTAGCATGGAGTTCTGTGCTTCAGACCAAAAGCCCTATGTGCTTTTACAGGGCATCGTAAGTGCAGAATTCCGTGGTAACCAGAGCCATGAAATCGGACCCTGGGCCGAATGTCACGGCATTGCTGATCACAAATCCTACGCTTAAACCTTGTATAGCAATGTTCTGCTATTGGTCAGAAGTACAAATTCATAAATAAGTAGCGCACGTGATTGGGCCTAGTCTGTAGAGTGTAAGCTGTAAGGAATACATTGTTTACAAACATCTAAAATGCATAACCCGAGAGTGGTTTGTTTAGAAGATAAACATTCCTCTAAAAATGCAAGTTTTGTCCAAGAAGAACCCTCTTGAACACTCTGGATGTACAAATAAAAACCTAGGGTACGTGTAGTTGATCTCCCATCAATTTCCTGGGGATACACTTCAGAAGTTTTACAGACTCTACATCACCACAAATAAAGAACTAGGGTAGTGGGTCTGGGTCTCCCCTTGGTCTAGAGGATCAAGCCCCCTGAACCTCCTGGGTATTACATTTCTAAAGACTCTCTACATCACCACAAATAAAGAACTAGGGTAGTGGGTCTTGGTCTCCCCTTGGTCTAGAGGATCAAGCCCCTGAACCTCCTGGGTGTTACATTTCTATAAACTCTCTACATCACCACAAATAAAGAACTAGGGTAGTGCGTCTGGGTCTCCTCCCTTGGTCTAGAGGATCAAGCCCCTGAACCTCCTGGGTGTTACATTTCTAAAGACTCTCTACATCATCACAAATAAAGAACTAGGGTTAGTGGGTCTGGGTCTCCCCTTGGTCTAGAGGATCAAGCCCCCTGAACTCCTGGGTGTACATTTCTGCCCCTGAACCTCCTGGGTGTTACATTTCTAAAGACTCTCTACATCACCACAAATAAGAACTAGGGTAGTGGGTCTGGGTCTCCCTTGGTCTAGGGATCAAGCCCCCTGAACCTCCTGGGTGTTACATTTCTATAAACTCTCTACATCACCACAAATAAAGAACTAGGGTAGTGGGTCTGGGTCTCCCCTTGGTCTAGAGGATCAAGCCCCCTGAACCTCCTGGGTGTTACATTTCTAAAGACTCTCTACATCACCACAAATAAAGAACTAGGGTAGTGGGTCTGGGTCTCCCCTTGGTCTAGAGGAACAAGCCCCCTGAACCTCCTGGGTGTTACATTTCTATAAACTCTCTACATCACCACAAATAAAGAACTAGGGTAGTGGGTCTGGGTCTCCCCTTGGTCTAGAGGAACAAGCCCCCTGAACCTCCTGGGTGTTACATTTCTATAAACTCTCTACATCACCACAAATAAATAACTAGGGTAGTGGGTCTGGGTCTCCCCTTGGTCTAGAGGATCAAGCCCCCTGAACCTCCTGGGTGTTACATTTCTATAAACTCTCTACATCACCACAAATAAAGAACTAGGGTAGTGGGTCTGGGTCTCCCCTTGGTCTAGAGGATCAAGCCCCCTGAACCTCCTGGGTTTTACATTTCTAAAGACTCTCTACATCATCACAAATAAAGAACTAGGGTAGTGGGTCTGGGTCTCCCCTTGGTCTAGAGGATCAAGCCCCCTGAACCTTCTGGGTGTTACATTTCTAAAGACTCTCTACATCACCACAAATAAAGAACTAGGGTAGTGGGTCTGGGTCTCCCCTTGGTCTAGAGGATCAAGCCCCCTGAACCTCCTGGGTGTTACATTTCTATAAACTCTCTACATCACCACAAATAAAGAACTAGGGTAGTGGGTCTGGGTCTCCCCTTGGTCTAGAGGATCAAGCCCCCTGAACCTCCTGGGTGTTACATTTCTATAAACTCTCTACATCACCACAAATAAAGAACTAGGGTAGTGGGTCTGGGTCTCCCCTTGGTCTAGAGGATCAAGCCCTCTGAACCTCCTGGGTGTTACATTTCTAAAGACTCTCTACATCACCACAAATAAAGAACTAGGGTAGTGGGTCTGGGTCTCCCCTTGGTCTAGAGGATCAAGCCCCCTGAACCTCCTGGGTGTTACATTTCTATAAACTCTCTACATCACCACAAATAAAGAACTAGGGTAGTGGGTCTGGGTCTCCCCTTGGTCTAGAGGATCAAGCTCCCTGAACCTCCTGGGTGTTACATTTCTATAAACTCTCTACATCACCACAAATAAAGAACTAGGGTAGTGGGTCTGGGTCTCCCCTTGGTCTAGAGGATCAAGCTCCCTGAACCTCCTGGGTGTTACATTTCTAAAGACTCTCTACATCACCACAAATAAAGAACTAGGGTAGTGGGTCTGGTTCTCCCCTTAGTCTAGAGGATCAAGCCCCCTGAACCTCCTGGGTGTTACATTTCTATAAACTCTCTACATCACCACAAATAAAGAACTAGGGTAGAGGGTCTGGGTCTCCCTTGGTCTAGAGGATCAAGCCCCCTGAACCTCCTGGGTGTTACATTTCTAAAGACTCTCTACATCACCACAAATAAAGAGCTAGGGTAGTGGGTCTTGGTCTCCCCTTGGTCTAGAGGATCAAGCCCCCTGAACCCTCCTGGGTGTTACATTTCTATAAACTCTCTACATCACCACAAATAAAGAACTAGGGTAGTGGGTCTGGGTCTCCCCTTGGTCTAGAGGATCAAGCCCCCTGAACCTCCTCAGTACATGGCAAGAGTTAGGGTTAAATAGAATACTAGAAGGGACTTCCAAGAAGTATTAACTCACATGTCATCGGGACAGTTGTCTGGTCTATCCAGTCGTCCACCAGCAGTGACATAATGAAGGACTTCTACGTTGGTTCTGGCTGGTAAGGCTGTTGACCCAACGTCATTACCTCCCATACCAACACACCAAACGACCTGCACAAATGTAATATTATAAAAACAGCGCTTAGAAAACTAACGAGCATGAGGTGCATTGGGGGTTTGTTCTGCACAACAACTTCAACATGACTGCAAGGCAGAAAGGGATTCCATGATTGCTTTCTGAAGCAGACATTTTTATCAGTCGATCAGGTCCCAGTCAGGGACAGGTTAGAGGAGGGATTTCTCAACCACTACATACCACATGTCAGATCGCACAGAGAAGACACCATCCACCCATGGTTGGGGGTGAAGAAGTGGGGAAGTTGTTTTGGGTAGGGGTGAGGTGAGTGGAGGGGAAGGATAGGGTTAGGGTGGGGGGGGGGGGGCGACAGAGTCAGTATTAATAATAATAACTAGTTCTTATATAGCGCATTTTCCGTTAACATATCAATGCGCTTTACATTAGTGCCCTGGTCATTGTGCCAATAGCATTCCTGTAATCTTTCTCAGCTCCCTGGGGAATATACAGCCCTGTGCTGCCGTGGCGCTCCGAAGGCTTTTTCATACACAATATCAACCTCTATCCTCGCAGGTACCCATTTATACCCCTTGGTGAAGAAAATCAATTATAGTAAAGCATCTTGCTCAAGGACACAAGTGTCATGACCGGGATTCGAACCCACACCCTGATGACTCAACCACCAGAACTTGAATCCGTTGTTCTAAACCGTTCGGCCACGACACCCTAAGGGTTAGGGGGGGGTTGATTTCTTAAACACTACACACCAAACATCAGATTGCAGTGACGACACCATCCATCAATGGCTGGGGTGGAGAAGTGGTGATCTTGTTAGGGTTAAGGGAGACGTGAGAGTTGGGGGAGGGGCACAGGGGGGCAGGGTTAGGGGAGGATCTACATAAAATCCTTCATACCACACGTCTGATTGCACAGAAGTGGTGATAAGTGGAAGGGATTAGAGGGTGGGGGTAGGGCAAGGGGCAGGGCTAAGGGAGGGACCTACAGAATACTACATGTACATACCACACGTCTGATTGCACAGAAGTGGTGATAAGTGGAAGGGATTAGAGGGTGGGGGTAGGGCAAGGGGGCAGGGCTAAGGGAGGGACCTACAGAATACTACATGTACATACCACACGTCTGATTGCACAGTGAAGACGCCATCCATCAACGCTTCTGGACACATCCATCTGACCGGCAACAGACCCTCTCCTTCTTTGCGGTAGTAGTCGCTCTTATAGATATCCCGAGCTAGACCAAAGTCACCGATCTTGACGACTCGATCAGGGCTGAGGTAATCCTTGACAGATACCAGGCAATTTCTAGCAGCTAAATCCCTGTTCAATGAAAAAAAGAAACAATCTTTGTTTCAAAGGAAAGCCAAGAACTGCGTGTGCCTAATAATGATTCTGTTGTTGACTTTTGGACTATTGCTGACTTTGGTACATGTGGCGTGTTGTGGCCGAGCAGTTAAGTGTGCATCGGACTCAAGTTCTGGTGCTTTACGTCATCAGGGTGTGGAATCCCGCTCACGACACTTGAGTCCTTGAGCAAGACAAAAAACTATAATTGCTTCTCTTCACCCAGGGGTAAATGGGTACCTGTGAGGGCAGGGATGGTTCTTGTGATTGTTTTAGCTTAGTGCGCTACATATTTGTCAGCACAGGCTGTATACTCCCCAGGGAGCTGAGATGGTTTAAGGAATGAAATAAATGACCCAGTGACCAGGGGGTAATAATGTTTGAGCGCCAAGAGCATCACTGAGTGACGAATTTGAGCGCTATATAAGAAGCCACTATCTTTTTTAGTTATTACACAATAACTGAATGGAATGGTGTGTGGAAGACTAGCTTACAATTTTCACCAAAATACAAAAAACACAAACAGTTCCTGGAATTTGCCGCATTCCTAGTAAACGTGAAAGCTGTTTCTTCTTTTGAGTTATGTCCCAACATCCCAAGTGAGAAGAATTGGAAATTGCCCCCTCCCGTCAACATTACAGCCTGCAACTGTCTGCCATGCTCGCTTTTTGGGAGTCAAATTGCAAGTAAAGCCTGTAAACGCTGCATTGTCTAAAAAGCGCACTACACTGTATAACACATGGGTACACTAATTCCCAATATGGCGCAACCAAGATTATTGTGATGATGACGTCAGCTAAAGTTGGTCAATAGATAGTATACATGTATCAGTTGAGAGTAAATGGATATCGAGAAAACTAGTTAGAAAAATAATTTTCAGATGTGATTCATTATTACGTCGGCTCAGAACTATAAGGTCCTTAAGTAACGTAATGGACAAAAGGTCGTTAACAAAATAAATTTAAAAGGTCTGAAAAAGACTAAATAAAATATAAAGATCAAAACTTAATGTTTCATTATGAAATCTATGCTTAGAATTCATGACAAAACATTAAATTTGTATTATTATGATGTTGATTTTCCCTTTTTCAGACCTTTTAAATTTATTTTGTTAACGACCTTTTGTTCATTACGTAACTTAAGGACCTTATAGTTCTGAGCCGACGATTATTAAATACCTCCGAGTTTATGCACTCTGATTTGTCAAAGACTGGTCACTTTGGGGGTGTATTAACATGTGATATAAAGACCGGCTCTGCGAACTAGCGAATAATAATAATAAATGGGCCCTAAACAAGCATATTGTTGTTTTTGTTGTGTAAAAGCTTGTATGCACTGTGCTTGATGTGTGGAGAACAATCTAATCAACTGTTTTCTTTGTGGGTATTTCTGCTTTTAAATTTTGGCCAGAGATTGAGGTGCCGTGTACATGCGCAAACCACGCAAACACGGTTGGTGGCTGGCCGCTATTAATGACCTTGCCTTTGGCTCGGTCCATTAACAGCGGCCAGTCACTAACCCGGTCATTACCACACAGTAAAGACCACGTCATCACACTGTTATTCCCTAATTAATGTAGTTCTGAGAATGCGTAAGCTTCTAATGTGTCTGCTGCCACCTAGCATTCCCAAGTATAAATGGTGTAGGCATACTCATATGATTAACTAGTCAAAGATAGCCTAAACATCTGACTTCACACTTCCAGGCTCGTGAATAACGCCAGATACCGGCCTTACGCGCCTGGCAGGATCCTGCCAGATGTACCTTTGACCTTGCATCCCATTCACATGGAGATTCATAGTCTTTTACTACACACATACACACATTGTAAATAAAACATACATGTATAAACATTAAGCACATGTACATGCAGCAGACGATCGAAAGTGGGTAGCTGACTAACCACGTCACTTCGGAGTGGACCAATCATAACACAGATACGGAAAGCATACATCACTGCATGTTTATCCAATGAAATCATTGAACCTGTAACCCAGTGCCTTTCTTTACCCTTGTGGATGAAGACAGGGGACCAGTCTAGTACGAAGATTGTTTACCTATGAACGAATTTCAGGCTTTCCAGATAACGGCATCCCTTTGCTACGTCCATGACGATATCAATGAGATCCAAGGGACTAAGACGACAAGGGGTGATGGATGTTCCACGAGCCCCACGAAGATAAGACAGAAGGTCACCTCCTTCCATTAATTCAAGAATGATGAACTGAGGGTCGTTATGAAGACATACACCGAGCAGGCTAAGGATGTGCTTGTCATTGAAGTTACTGCATTGAAATCATAAAGAATTAATGATAAACTGAGAGTTGTTGTGAAGACATACACCAAATAAACCATGGATGTGCTTGTCATTGAAGTTACTGCTTTGAAATCATAATGAATTAATGATAAACTGAGGATTTTTGTAAAACATACACCAAGTAGGCCAAGGATATGCTTGGCGTTGAAGTTACTGCATTGAAATCATAAAGAATTAAAGAATTCCATCTCTGTTGAACCCTTTCAGCCCCAAGAGCGACTATATTCGACGGTGCACTATACCCTGCTTGAGCCCCAAGGGCGACTATAGTCGCCCAAGATAACACACAACAAAGCACTCAAGCCTGGGCACAAAGGCCATTTGTTAAAAAGCTGCAGTTTTGTCCATGTTCACCCTCCATACCCAAGCTTACCATTATTGGAAAGAGAAAGATTGGATCTTTCCAACGACAGTAAAATAAAATAGTGTTGTTATTTTGCAATCGTTTCAAATTAGGGTAGAAAGATCCGAAATGCAAAACACCTATGGAGCGCCATTAGGTTGTGTGCAAAAAAGTGTTTGGGTTTTCAGAACACACTGAGGAAACAAAGACCTAGAACTTGAACATTTTTTGGCTTAAATGAAAGGAAATTCAATAAGTAAGACAATTTTTGTTACTCATTATGCTCTTAAATAAAATCTTCAAGGAAATAATAGAGTTTGTAAAATAAAACTTTGAACACCAGCTTCCTGTTGTGTGAGGAAGTTTCAGAAGTCCCCCATTGCTTTGTCCTTCGGATTGGGCATAAAGCCGTAGGTCCCGTGTGTAAAAGAACCCAGAACACAGATCGTGAAAGAGAAGGTGCTTGTGATTCTGCTATGGTTTGGCAGCAAATTGCGCCACCACACTCTAGTGGGCGCTTTCATTCATTCTTAACAAATCCCTAACCTGCTTGTTTCTCATTGTTCCAGTGTCTTGATTGGTAACTTATTGGTAGATATCTGTGCTATATATTACTTCAGTGTTATTGTCCTAATCATTAGTCTTAGGAACGGAAAGCAAGGTCTGATTTAGGCCCAATTTTATGGCTCTGCTTACCACCGAATTCTGGGATTGTGATTAACATTCTTCATTTACAGGGCAAACGCCGCACTTCTGCGCTAGCTGTGTAAGCGAAGAATGCCTAGTAACGTAGAGAACTCGTGTGCAAAAGCAAAAATTCACTGCTTACCTGTGAAATACGCTTGACGTAAGCGCGGAATTCTCTGCTTCCGTAAGCACCGATTCTTTACTTACAGTAAGCAGAGCAATGAAATTGGACCCCAGTAATGGGGTTTTGTGGCGTGTCGTGGCCGAGCGGATAAGAGCACCGGACTCAAGCTCTGGTGTTTCTGTTCAGCAGAGTGTGGGTTCGAGTCCCGGTCGTGACACTCTTGTCCTTAAGCAAGACACTTAACCATTATTGCTTCGTCCTTCGGATGGGACATAAAGCCGTTGGTCCCACGTGTTGTGTAATGCACGTAAAAGAACCCAGTGCACTTATCGAAAAGAGAAGGGGTTCGCCCCGGTGTTCCTGGTTTGATCGGCAGCATATTGCGCCACAGCACCTTGTAAACCATTACAATGTGCTATGTAAAGGAATAGGTCTCAAACTTCAAAAAGTAGCTCCACATATATACCTTGCAGGAAAATACTGACAGTTGAAGCGCCTTGAGCGTCACTGAGTGACGGATATGAGGGCTATATAAGAAGCCATCATTATCATTTATCATTATTATGGGTAGAGTTGGTACGATGGGAATGTAGTTTTGAATTTAATGATTTAGCATACCCCATCAATGAGGCCTCTTTCAAGAACTCTTCTTTCTCTTGGTCAGTTGCTCCTTGTCTCAGCGTCTGGAAGAAAAACCACAACAATTCAACTCATAAAACACTTTATAATACCAGCAACACTTAGATCTCATTTCTTCATAATCCGCCCCTCCCTTGCTCCTCCAAATAAATTTCTCCAAATCAATGATGCTAAACTTGAGGATGTTTTAGCGATATCACTTCTAGGAGTGACAATTCAAAACAACCTCAAATTGATAAGCCCAGCTTATCCTGAAAATGAACTATAAACAGTCAGCTTGCGGGTACAACCATGTGTCAAATCTCTTTCAGAGGAGCGATGGCTCTGAAAAGAGCCGGTGTGGTCTCGACACTTCGATCAGTATACTCCTTATTCTTGTTTTTATTTACCTTGACTGCTACTCTAGTCTCGCCTGAGTCAGTCCCGAGTATATCAACAGCAAGTCCCTCAAATACCTCACCAAACGCCCCGCTACCAAGAAATGTGATTAACTTCAGCCTCTCACGAGGGAAGATGGGCAACTCAACCTCGGCTCCGTCAGTTGTTCTGAATTACAAATAAATATGTCAATAAATCAAACAGTTTTAGATTCAGACCATTATTCAGACCAGGGGTTTGTTTTTCTCCCAAAGGCTTCCTCCTCAGGGACTTCTATATCCTCATTGTGTGGAGAATGTTCCAATCAGGGTAGATGTATACCCCAATTGGGTTAATTTGGATGTAACTGTCACCTTAATGTCTCCTTGGGACTTTTGTTATATACTAACTGATTGCATAGGGTTCCATTCAGGGTAGATGTGTACCCCAATTGGGTTAATTTGGTTGTCACTGTCACCTTAATGTCTCCTTGGGACTTATGTTATATACTAACTGATTGCATAGGGTTCCATTCAGGGTAGATGTGTACCCCAATTGGGTTAATTTGGTTGTCACTGTCACCTTAATGTCTCCTTGGGACTTTTGTTATATACTAACTGATTGCATAGGGTTCCATTCAGGGTAGATGTATACCCCAATTGGGTTAATTTGGATGTAACTGTTACCTTAATGTCTCCTTGGGACTTTTGTTATATACTACCTGATTGCAAAGGGTTCCATTCAGGGTAGATGTATACCCCAATTGGGTTAATTTGGATGTAACTGTCACCTTAATGTCTCCTTGGGACTTTTGTTATATACTAACTGCTTGCAAAGGGTTCCATTCAGGGTAGATGTATACCCCAATTGGGTTAATTTGGTTGTCACTGTCACCTTGATGTCTCCTTGGGACTTTTGTTATATACTAACTGATTGCATAGGGTTCCATTCAGGGTAGATGTATACCCCATTGGGTAAATTTGGTTGTCACTGTCACCTTAATGTCTCCTTGGGACTTTTGTTATATACTAACTGATTGCATAGGGTTCCATTCAGGGTAGATGTATACCCCATTGGGTTAATTTGGATGTAACTGTCACCTTAATGTCTCCTTGGGACTTTTGTTATATACTAACTGATTGCATAGGGTTCCATTCAGGGTAGATGTATACCCCCATTGGGTAAATTTGGTTGTCACTGTCACCTTGATGTCTCCTGATTTGGAATTTTTGATATACTTATTGGGTTAAAAGGTGAAAGGGTTCCAAACACGATACATGTATACCCCAATTGGGCTAGTTTGGGTGGTAATCACCTAGGCAGTGAGTCTTTGAGTCTAGTGGTTCAAAGCTTACAATCAGAATCACAATATTGGGGGAAAAAAGGGTTTAATAAAACCTGTATAACACACAGTTTTCAATACAATTTGTGTTTTTTCTTAGAAAATAAGGATGGAAAACTGGAGCCCCTAAGACCAAATTGCTACATCCATTTTTCAATAACGCCATTTTGTTCTCAGAAATGAATAGACCAGATTTGAAGTGAATAGGTAGAGTGCAGCACCACATCTTGGGAATCAGCTTCTCCTTCACATTAAAACCTCCAATACTATTCACTCAATCAAAAAGTTTCTCAAAACTCACCTCATGTTTAAAGCTTTTAGTTCCTCCTGAGTTTTCTGTTGGTCCCTTCCCCTTTTTGTTTTTTTGCTTCCTTTGTCACAGCGCCTTGAGCACCTTTTGGTGGATATGTGCGCTTTATAAGACTTCGTTATTATTATTATGTGTTGACTTACGTGACTGCATAGAGTGAGTTGTCTTTCTGTACGATGGTCATTGGGTATTGACGTAGTGTGGCCAGCTCAGTATCCGTTCGATATGAAACCGACACTCCATGTTTCCACTTGGCATTCTTCTTCATCTTACGACGAATAACTGCAAGAAATAACAATCAAGATTTCACCAAATGCTTTGCTTCAATAGGTCGAGTGTTGTCCTCGATTCACAATGGTCCTCCATGCCTGTTTGTCCCCTATTGATGATTTGAAATCCGCTGATTCCAGTCCCACGATACTTATTGTAGTCACAATGAAATCAGCGGTAAGCTTGGCCGGATTTGAACCCACAACCTAGTGATTGCAAGGATTTTTTGGCTTTTTTTTCTTTAAAGTCCTAGTAATGGTGCTGTGTGTGCTCCAAGCCTGTTTTTTATTCATGCAACTTTGTGATTGCCTACTAGCGCTGTTTGTCATGTTTGACCGTACCTGGCGGAAATGGGTTGTGTGTTTTAAAAAAAATGTCTAGCAGTCTAACCACTAGATCACGGTGACATAGTGACACGGTGACAAAGTTACTGTAATTCTCACAAAAAGTAATGGCAGTACTTTTCAGAGAATGCAGGTGTTCGTCCCATATCAATAAATTTTATTTTCATGGCTGCATGTCATCCTGATACAGCCATTTTGATTCTCTTCCATTCGAATCACAACAACCAAACTGAGGCTGGAAGAGAAAAACAGTCTGGTCCCTTTTTGGTATAATCAGAATCAGCATTTATTATTAGTAATGGACACAGGGAACGTGACATGAATCAAAATGTTGTACTTACTGACAGTAACGATGATGATGGCAAGTAGAACTAGGAGGACCACCACGGCACCTATTATAATGAATAGCATTATATCCGTAGATTCTTCTGCAATAACACAAAGTAACTCAAGTCATTAACCTTTTCATTACCCACACAGAAATGACTAAACCCAGTGCACAAAGGCCATTTGTTATTAGGCTGAAGTTTTCACCGTGTTCACCGTCCATACCCAAGCTTTCTCTATCATGCCCGATATGATTAACACTATTTTCCTGTTGTGCAGAAGTCCTCTAAAGAATTCATTAGATTCCAAGCACACAATGAAGACACATTAGGGGGATACACCTTGCCCCAAATCGAGCACAAAATGAAGCTAACAATGGTTGCAAAGAGAAAGGATCAGGGCAAAATTTCATGGATCTGCTTAATACCGTTAGCAAAGCATATACCATTTTATGGGATACAACATTGTTGCACTGCGCGACGATACGCTCCTGGTACTACATGAAGTTCAGTTCAATAAACTTCTGCACAGGAGAGTTGAAGGCATGCAACATTTGTTCATACAAACATGAAGGCATGCAACATTTGTACATGGAACATGAAGGCATGCAACATTTGTACATGGAACATGAAGGCATGCAACATTTGTACATGGAACATGAAGGCATGCAACATTTGTACATGGAACATGAAGACAGGCAACATTTGTACATGGAACATGAAGGCAGGCAACATTTGTTCATACAACATGAAGGCATGCAACATGAAGGCATGCAACATTTGTACATGGAACATGAAGGCATGCAACATTTGTTCATACAACATGAAGGCATGCAACATTTGTACATGGAACATGAAGGCATGCAACATTTGTACATGGAACATGAAGGCATGCAACATTTGTACATGGAACATGAAGGCATGCAACATTTGTACATGGAACATGAAGACAGGCAACATTTGTACATGGAACATGAAGGCAGGCAACATTTGTTCATACAACATGAAGGCATGCAACATGAAGGCATGCAACATTTGTACATGGAACATGAAGGCATGCAACATTTGTTCATACAACATGAAGGCATGCAACATTTGTACATGGAACATGAAGGCATGCAACATTTGTACATGGAACATGAAGGCATGCAACATTTGTACATGGAACATGAAGGCATGCAACATTTGTACATGGAACATGAAGACAGGCAACATTTGTACATGGAACATGAAGGCAGGCAACATTTGTTCATACAACATGAAGGCATGCAACATTTGTACATGGAACATGAAGGCATGCAACATTTGTACATGGAACATGAAGGCATGCAACATTTGTACATGGAACATGAAGGCATGCAACATTTGTTCATACAACATGAAGGCATGCAACATTTGTTCATACAACATGAAGGCATGCAACATTTGTTCATACAACATGAAGGCATGCAACATTTGTACATGGAACATGAAGGCATGCAACATTTGTACATGGAACATGAAGGCAGGCAACATTTGTACATGGAACATGAAGGCATGCAACATTTGTTCATACAACATGAAGGCATGCAACATTTGTACATGCAACATGAAGGCATGCAACATTTGTTCATACAACATGAAGGCATGCAACATTTGTACATGGAACATGAAGGCATGCAACATTTGTACATGGAACATGAAGGCATGCAACATTTGTTCATACAACATGAAGGCATGCAACATTTGTACATGGAACATGAAGGCATGCAACATTTGTACATGGAACATGAAGGCATGCAACATTTGTACATGGAACATGAAGACAGGCAACATTTGTACATGGAACATGAAGGCATGCAACATTTGTACATGGAACATGAAGGCATGCAACATTTGTACATGGAACATGAAGGCATGCAACATTTGTACATGGAACATGAAGACAGGCAACATTTGTACATGGAACATGAAGGCATGCAACATTTGTACATGGAACATGAAGACATGCAACATTTGTACATTGAACATGAAGGCATGCAACATTTGTATGACATGGCAAACATGAATGGCAATGCAACATTTGTACATGAAGACATGCAACATTTGTACATGGAACATGAAGTCATGCAACATTTGTACATTGAACATGAAGGCATGCAACATTTGTACATGCAACATGAAGACATGCAACATTTGTACATGGAACATGAAGACATGCAACATTTGTACATTGAACATGAAGGCATGCAACATTTGTTCATACAACATGAAGGCATGCAACATTTGTACATGGAACATGAAGGCATGCAACATTTGTACATGGAACATGAAGGCATGCAACATTTGTACATGGAACATGAAGGCATGCAACATTTGTACATGGAACATGAAGACATGCAACATTTGTACATGGAACATGAAGGCATGCAACATTTGTACATGGAACATGAAGGCATGCAACATTTGTACATGGAACATGAAGACATGCAACATTTGTACATGCAACATGAAGACATGCAACATTTGTACATGGAACATGAAGACATGCAACATTTGTACATTGAACATGAAGGCATGCAACATTTGTACATGGAACATGAAGGCATGCAACATTTGTACATGCAACATGAAGGCATGCAACATTTGTACATGGAACATGAAGGCATGCAACATTTGTACATGGAACATGAAGGCATGGCAACATTTGTACATGCAACATGAAGGCATGCAACATTTGTACATGCAACATGAAGGCATGCAACATTTGTACATGGAACATGAAGGCATGCAACATTTGTACATGCAACATGAAGGCATGCAACATTTGTACATGGAACATGAAGGCATGCAACATTTGTACATGGAACATGAAGGCATGCAACATTTGTACATGGAACATGAAGGCATGCAACATTTGTACATGGAACATGAAGGCATGCAACATTTGTACATGGAACATGAAGGCATGCAACACTCTAAATAGTCTCATCAGAGGCTTGGTTTCTCTTTTGCTATCCTTGTCTTTTCTGCTTGATCGATTCCTTTGTTGCTTTTGTGTAATTAAAGTTATCAGTACTCATTTTGTGGTTTTTGAGGCATTGCATGGTGAGGTATCAATGTATATTTGGTTTGCGGTAACACCATGTGTATATCTTCTTTGCTGTGTAGATTTTGTTCTTTAGAGAACTTGTCATGCTATTTGTTCTACTACCGCGGAGTAGATTTTCAGAATTCTGGAGACTTCTCAGTTCTGGAAAAGAACTGTCCTGCTTATTAACTACTACCTTCCGCGGACAGCAGGTAGTAGTTAACTGCAAACCGAATATAAATTACCCTACAGTGCTTCTATTCTGTGAAATATGAAAAGTGAAAAAAATAACCTTAAAGTAGAGAGTACTGACCTGGTATGATGAAAACCTGCGCCTGACTGGTTGCACTGTATGGTCCAATACCCTGACCTGATTCTGCAGCCACACGGAAAACATAGGCCTCTTGACTTGTTAGATTCACAGCTCTCCATAAACGCATTGCACCTTTGTACACCATCTTCCAATTGCCTTCATTTGGTCTGCACAGGAAAAAAAACAACAGTTTAGTCTACTAGTAAGGTTTGCAGTAACACCTTGTACATGAGTAGGATTTGAAACTTTGCATGTTAAGGTTTGCAGTCACACCATGTACACATGTACATGAGTAGGATTTGAAACTTTGCATGGTGGAGATGCAATCTAGTAAGGGTTGCTGTCACACCATGTACATGAGTAGGATTTGAAACTTTGCATGGTGGAGATACAATCTAGTAAGGTTTGCAGTAATACCATGTACATGAGTAGGATTTGAAACTTTGCATGGTGGAGATACAATCTAGTAAGGTTTGCAGTAACACCATGTACATGAGTAGGATTTGAAACTTTGCGTGGTGGAGATACAATCTAGTAAGGTTTGCAGTAACACCATGTACATGAGTAGGATTTGAAACTTTGCATGGTGGAGATACAATCTAGTAAGGTTTGCAGTAACACCATGTACATGAGTAGGATTTGAAACTTTGCATGGTGGAGATACAATCTAGTAAGGTTTGCAGTAACACCATGTACATGAGTAGGATATGAAACTTTGCATGGTGGAGATACAATCTAGTAAGGTTTGCTGTCACACCATGTACATGAGTAGGATTTGAAACTTTGCATGGTGAAGATACAATCTAGTAAGGTTTGCAGTAACACCATGTTACATGAGTAGGATATGAAACTTTGCATGGTGGAAATACAATCTAGTAAGGTTTGCTGTCACACCATGTATATGAGTAGGATTTGAAACTTTGCATGGTGAAGATACAATCTAGTAAGGTTTGCAGTAACACCATGTACATGAGTAGGATTTGAAACTTTGCATGGTTGGGATACAATCTAGTAAGGTTTGCAGTAACACCATGTACATGAGTAGGATTTGAAACTTTGCATGGTTGGGATACAATCTAGTAAGGTTTGCAGTAACACATGTAATAATCTCTCTATAAGTTCTTGCAAAGTTCTGAAAAGAACCGGTGGTTTAACAACTCAACAGTTCGATCAGTATCCTCTGATCGTCTTCAGGAGGAACATGTGTAAATCTCACATTCTGGTGGTTTTGATAGAACAAGTCAGTTTTTGTTAAAAAAAACAACGTTTCGATCAGTATGCTCAGTCTGTCTTCAGTAGAAAGGTGATAATTATGGTATGAATTCTTATTGTACTCACTTTGCTTGGAGTATGTACGCCAAATCTCCTGGGCCATTTGCAAGTGGCAAATCCCAAGTCACATCAAATAATGTTTTGGATTGCTCTATGATCTGTGGTGGTGGTATGGCTGATGGTAGTCCAGCTGAGAAAGGTAATAATCATATACAATTTGAATCAAGTGATGGAATAAAGATGAGGGGACAATAATAATAATAATTGGTTGAATTTCTGTTGTGCTTTCTCCAGGACCAGCCTGTTCAAGGGCGCATAACAATAACATTACACAACAAAAAGCTTATGCAAAAATACACCGGAAAAGAGTGGGACTTAAAGGAACATTACAGCATTGGTTTTTGCTAACAAAACAGTTGCTGGCAGTGTAAGCACTTTATGTAATCCACCATACACATAAACTGACAAACCTGTAGAAGTTTGAGATCGATCGGCCATCTGGGTCACGAGAAAATAGTGAAAAAACGATTACACATTTGCATGAAATCATATAGATTCAACAAGTGAATAAAACGCTCACTGAGCGATAAACTCCAATCGGAAAATTAGTTTTTTCATTTCTCATCAAATATGGCATTTCAGACAGAAATATTTCAAGAGATGTTTTCTACTATCATCATCATTAGATCGTGTAAGTTTGATGTAAATCTGTGATCAAAAAGTATATTTTACAAGTTTTTTTCTTACCAATTCTGTAATGTTCCTTTAAACCCACGAGCTTCGGATTAACGTGCCGGTGCTTTACCAACTGAGCTATCTAGCCCTATGTTGGCGGTCTCCCTATGTTGTCAATACCTTTTTTCAGTCAGAAGCCAATCAACCCACTGCTGTATAGCCACGGATCAAGCCTTTGTATGTACAAGTTTGCTATGAATGGTGAGATTTAGGAGTTGAATTATTTAGAGAAACTCTACAAACCTGCAGTCTCATAAGTGACGATTCTAATCAGATCTTTGGAGTAGTCATACATCCGTCCAGTACGATAGATAACATTAGCTCGTATATGATAGTGGGAGTACAGTAGCAGCCCAGATAGAGCTTGCCTATACATCACATTTCCTGTTGTATTAGTAGAATTGACACTCGTCCACAAATCTTTATCCTTATTGCTACTGGGCTCCGCCTGCAAACAATCAAGCAAATTCAAGTTCAGCGATGGGATTTGAGGTTTGATTTATACTTTAATCTGAATCATGTTGGTCATGACACTTTAGTTCCTTGAGCAAGGCACTTAACCATAATTGCTTCTCTTAACCCAGGTGTATAAATGGGAATCTGAGAGGGCTGACATACTGTTGTGTTGGACTAACCCCTCAGCACTTCTGTCAGCAGCTTAACCGTTTAGCACTTGCACAACAAGAAGCATTACTTCATTAACGAGGCACGGAAAGTGACAAGACTTTCTATTGTGCCTCAAAATCCTTGAATAACTTTCATTGTGATTATTTTTATGTGTTACAAAATTGTTCTAAAAGTTACTAAAAATATTCCTGAAAATTCCATTGGAAATATAAACTAAAGCCTCTACTACCTACAGATGAATTCTTTACCTAAAACGTTCAGTTAAATCTTTTCAAATCATGGTATTCCTTCTGTAAAAACGCCTGCAAGTTTGTCTTAAAAGCAATGACAGTTGCCATTACTTTGTACGTGGTGCATGAAATACATACACACAAAGAACAACTAATCGTAGTGTGTAGCACATGGGGTTGCATGCATGCGTTGTTGTTGGAGATTGGACTTCCGACCTTTGAACCTTTGAAGCTGAGAAACAACATTTTGTCTTATGTGACCATGTGTTATGGATCCTCGTAGTATTGAGACTGCGCTCTATCTTCAGCAGTGTGGAGCTTTTCAATGCATGTAAAACTCAAGATACAACTTGCCAAACTTCGAGGGCAGTTTCAGACGGTCTTAGGACTCAAGGTTTAAGGTTACATCAGTCTCACTAGCATGGACAGCGCGCCGTATCGATACATCTCGTCACTAACCCCTGGAGGGAAAACCAATGCTGATTGGCTACCAAGATTGACTGCTCTGCGCACACGCTTGTTAAAAACTTTGGAGCGCTTGTATGATACTTGTTTGGCGCTTATGCTAGGTACCCACTATCACGATTTGCGCCACGATTCGTAGTGATCTTATCAGATCTTATCAGATCTTGAGGTAAGTCGTGGCAATCGTGCTGATCGTAGCATTTTTTTGGACGATTCAAAAATTATCTACGATCAACGTGATTAATTTTCAATCGTGATCATGGCATCAGATCGTATTGGATCATAACAAAGCGCGACAGATCGCATCTAATCGTGGTGATTGGGATCAACCTTGGACAAGACAAACACTACGCTCAGTTGAGATGTGCTGGGTTGTAGTGTTCACTCTATAGTGTTTGGCGCCTAGCCAGCACGTGTCAAAATGCACATATTTGGACGTAATCCACTTCAAATGAATCCTGTTTTTACACGGTCACCCTACAACTTGACATGTCACAAGATCAAAGAAGAATGAGAGGGGACCAGTTGCTCTTTGACTTGTTGTCTCTGCGTCAACTCTAACACAGAATGGATCAACCACAAGACTAACTAAAATATCTGATATATTTGGACATTTCAAAGTCACACTTCCCGGGGTTATGATCGAGCAAGGCATTCTGGTAGAAAATGGCGCGGCAAGATCGTACACCACTGAGAACGAGGTTGAGGTTACATCATAGAAATAGAACCCGGAGAACGCCGAGTGCGTCATTGTGCGGGCGATTTCGTTGTGAGACCATTTTTATGGACGCACGTACGCCATTTTTTTTACGCGCGTATGGCAAAATTAGCATATTACGTGACTGTTCCATGCATCAAATCAAACACGTAGAAACGGTCTATGTGCATTGCCGTTTTGCCATACACGCGTGTCACGTGATGATCATTTTGCCATACACGCGTGTCACGTGATGATCATTTTGCCATACACGCGTGTCACGTGATGATCATTTTGCCATACACGCGTGTCACGTGATGATCATTTTGCCATACAACGCGTGTCACGTGATGATCATTTTGCCATACACGCGTGTCACGTGATGATCATTTTGCCATACACGCGTGTCACGTGATGATCATTTGCCATACACGCGTGTCACGTGATGATCATTTTGCCATACACGCGTGTCACGTGATGATCATTTTGCCATACACGCGTGTCACGTGATGATCATTTTGCCATACACGCGTGTCACGTGATGATCATTTTGCCATACACGCGTGTCACGTGATGATCATTTTGCCATACACGCGTGTCACGTGATGATCATTTTGCCATACACGCGTGTCGCGTGATGATCATTTTGCCATACACGCGTGTCACGTGATGATCATTTTGCCATACACGCGTGTCACGTGATGATCATTTTGCCATACACGCGTGTCGCGTGATGATCATTTTGCCATACACGCGTGTCGCGTGGTATCGATACGCCGCGTCCACAGACAACACAGAGGGCGGTCGAGCTCAGCGTTCTCCGGGTTCTATTTCTATGGGTTAAATGTATTTCAATGGGTAAAAAAACCAAGATGGCTGACCTTTAGGCCTACATATCCAGCGTAGAGGTACTCCAAGGTATGTTGCATAACGCTATCATCACTCGGTGAGATCCATGAGACAACTAACTCATCAGAGGAACTAGAGATGAGCTGAACGGACTGTGGAGGCTGGAAGGTGGTTGATGTCATGACTTCACTCAGACTGGAGACTTCTCCATTCTCGGGAAATGTCTCAATCTATAATAAACATGAAAGGCAAAGGAGGTAGGGTACAAGACAGTAGTTATGAATATGCAAAAATAATGAAGATATCAGTTATTTCGTCAGTTATTTTGGTGGAGTATTTTGAGTAACATACGTCAGAGCTGCCAACATTTACATGTTGCAATCAGGGAGATTTTGTACAATAATCAGGGAGATATTAAGGATTATATTCAACATAACAGGGAATAAGTTTCCATAATCAGGGAGATTTTCAATTTTGTTCATCAGATTACTGAAAGATTGGTATATTTTCAGAGAACTTTCTGCAGAATCAGGGAGAGTTAGCAGCTCTGCATGTGTCGCACATGTTTCCAAACCTACCTGGAAATGGTATTCCTGGGCACTCATCAAATCCCCAATATCAGCCTCAAATCCAACCTCCGAAATATTCCTCACGGCGGAGTTGTCTTGTACTCCTATAAACTCAGTTCCATTGGTCATGTAAGTGAAGCGTATATTGTAAGTGAGTTTTTCGATTGGTCCATTGGGTTCGGAAGGGCGGAGCCATTGAACTTTCACATTGTTTGGATCCAGGACGATGACGGTGACATCACGAGCTTCACTGGGTACTGTGGAAAAAGGTAACCATGTTATCAAAAAATTGACATTTTGCATGGATGAATGCAAACAGCTTTTATTTACACTAAAAGCCGGATTATCAAATGTGTAATATCAAACTTTTAGATGAGTGGAAAAATAAAATCTGGGCAAAAAAAATAACCGAGCACCGGTCACCAGGATGTGAACAGTATGGCATTTCAACTGGTAATCTGTTTTTACTGAGCAAGGTATTTCTTCTCTTTGTGTTTACCAGCATTCTGAATCTATCCCTGGTGCACTGTACTTGGGTTTTAAGATTAAAGACAAAGGGAAATGTTGAATACTTTTTTGTGATGTTCTCATTTTCCAATAGATAGAGCCCTCATGTGGGAAAAAAATTACAAGTCTCTAACCTCATGTTAAAATGGTTTAAATTTTCATTGTATTCAATACCCTTCCAGTGCAAAATTTGTCAACATCCAAAACATCCAACAACATCATTCTGAAAAAATTGGGTCAGTACATTTTTGTACGGGGATATTTTGGTTCATGCCTGACTTTTTCAGAGCGAAATTTGAAACATGGGTCATAGGAAATTTAAGGCTGTTTTGATTGGTTGTTTTGATAAGGGATTTATAAGGTGCTGTGGAGCATTCAGCAGCCACTGCCAGAAACACTGGGGTGAAACCCCTTCTCTTTACGATAAGTGTTACTGGGTTCTTTTACGTACGTTACACAACACATGAGACCTATGGCTTTACGTCCCATCTGAAGGACAAAGCAAGAATGGTTAAATGTCTTGCCTAAGGACAAAGAAAGACACAAGTGTCAAGACCGGAACTCAAACCCTCTGCTGATCCAAAACACCAGAGCTTGAGTCCAGTGTGCTATACCGCTCGGCCACGACACGCCACAGTTAACCAAAATAACACAGTTCAACACTACCAAGTTTAAGAACACATCAAGCGTTGATACCTTACCTCCAATGCCGGTCATGTAGATGGCTTCAGGACCTAACGTCGGATCACTAACAGTGTAGTAATTATGAGCTGATACCTTGACACTATACTCTGTAAAAGCGTCTAAGTTGTTCAGGAGAACGGAAGTCTCTGAAGTTGTCTGAAAAGAAAAGGAGTGTATACACTGATGATATTGTT
Organism: Pycnopodia helianthoides; assembly: GCA_032158295.1. Taxonomy (NCBI): domain Eukaryota; kingdom Metazoa; phylum Echinodermata; class Asteroidea; order Forcipulatida; family Asteriidae; genus Pycnopodia; species Pycnopodia helianthoides. Next base: position 21,622,744 of record CM063252.1, on the reverse strand, counting down.
ATACTTTTCAAAACTATTCTCCATGTCAATGACATCACACACCTGTTATTTACTCCGATACCACACTGCCCTCTTGGTTACAATTCAGCACCACTATGCTTCATTCCTGTAGTTCCTGTTACACAACCCCTTCCAACCCCCATGTTATCCCATCTTTTATAACCCTACACCCTTAACTTAGACCCCCCTTTATAACATAACCCCACCCCTCCCATCAACCCCTCCTTTTACACACCACTTCCCCACCCTTTCTTCAATTTAGCTAGTACCAGACAACCACTTTCAGCAAACTTAGGCCCTTTTTGATATCATGAGCCTAGGCCCCAGCCGATGCTCTGTACATGTAAGTTACTTTGAAAATGTGCACTTTTGGTACAGGGCTTAAGACAGTTGGACAGAGACTTATCTGGAGCCTAAGCCCATGCAGGGTTCTGCCCAGGATTTCTTTAGTGATGGAAATATGTTTCCCTGGAAACCATTGCAAGATGGATCAGTTACACCATAGAACACATAAATAGACTCAAATCAAAGAAGTACTCAAAACTAATGGCTTTGGATACCATTTTTACTGGTAAATACCCAATTTTACATTTCGTTGAAAACCTTTGAAAGGAAATTGCAAGTGTAATTTTAAAAATTGGAAATGTGTGGTGGTCGGAAACAGAGAAAATTCTGCCAGTGGTGGTTGGGGAATCCTGAGTGCCGGGCTGGTTTTCCGGCACCAACCACTGTGGGCAGAACCCTGACATGTCCCACAAGTCATACACAACTTACGAGCAGGTACAGTCACAATGCTTGAGTCAATTCTTAGAAGATCCTTGCCAATCACTTTGTAATTTCCTTCCTGGAAATGACTCTTAATAAAGCAACTTAATTTCGACGATACTTGCCAGCATCCCAAAACTCAAGAACCCTTAGGCGGAAAATCAAAATCCCTGAGTTTCATTGTAAAACTGAAAGAGTAAAAACTCAGTTTGTTACTTTACCTTGTTCGTAATTTTAAGAATAGTTTAATAACAATTTTTACCCCTTTGAAACCTGTTTTTCTCTGTTACTTTCTGTTTAGTTTATATATTTTCTGTACTGTAGCTTTCACAACTTTTAAGCCTACTGAAATTAATTTCCTTGTGCAATTTTAGCACTTCCGGTTGTGAATAATTTTGCTTTAAATTCTTTGTTGTTATTCCATTGTGAATTCTTCCATTTTGTGTAACTTTTATTGTAAAATTAATACATGAATTGATGCTGCAATAAATCCTACAGCTTCAAAAACTCTTTGGAGAATGTCTGAGAAACAAATCTGACAACTTACCTTAGTCAATGGCAGCGCGCCTGTCTCCATCTTCCCATAATGCAGTGTATACATGACAGTTGCCAAACTAACCCCAATGCATTGTGGTAACACTGCAATGGGAACTAAGGTAAGGTTCAAGGTGCTGGTTGTGCTGGACACCAACTGGGCTTGTTGGGCGTAGTTTTGGGGAGCTAGGCAGGCCGGATCTTCAAAAACAAGTCAAACAAACATTTTGTAGCGTTAAAAAAAGTAGAAGTGGAAACCATGCACAGTAATAAATCAATCTAATCATACTCTCTTATGAGTTATGGTTCTGCGAAGTACCGATGGCATAACAACTTTGGTCTTCAAGGTATTCAAGTTGAACATTGTCTCCTTCCAAATTTCAGCACAACTTACAACCCTCAACCGCTCTAACAATTATAAAAAAGTTGAACCTTTCTGGTGGCCGTTGGTGCAACTCGCTATCAAGTACATGTATATTGTTATTTATAGTTTATTGATTGAGACAAAACACACTTCTTTAACTTGTATTAATCAGCGGTCATGTTCAAAGCTATAAAGTAAGAAACAACTCCAATATGGCTGACCACATGGCAACTGCCTATAGTAACTAAACACAAGAGGGCGGTATAACAATTATTGTAACATATTAATACCCTTTAGAGACCTTTATTTCTGTATAATCATCACCAGACGCCCAGACGCTATGTTGAAGTGAATCTATTTCCACTGAAAGCCGCTTTTTAAAATAATTTTGTGTACAAACACTTAATTTCAAGTTTTATATTTCCTTCACTCCACTATTACATGTGCTTGCCATTATTTTTCACAGAAGTATAGAAATCAATCTGGAAATTCAAATTTGAATTTGAAATTTTGAAAGAATTAGGCACAGTTGTAGAGATTGTGTCTTTTCATTTCTGGATGATCATCGCCATACGCCCAGACATGGTTTTATTGTTGATTTTTAATAATTCAAATAACAATAATAGGCATTTATAAAGCGCTTTTACAGGGAGATCAAAGTGCTGAACAAGAATAGAAAAATAACTACGGTGCAGTGAATAAGAAGTGTTTAAGACGCTTCCTAAAAATAGTGATAGATGCTGAGGGAAACGCCGTTCCAAAGTTAAGGGCCAGCTATTGAGAAAGACCTAGCGCTGAGGGATTTGGAACTTAAAGGAATGTTAAGAAGAAGTTTGTCTGCAGACGATCCAAGTCCCGCCCTGCCCGCTATTGAAAAGCGATTCTTGTAAAAGTGTCTGAAAAAAAGTATATGTAAAAAGAAAATTTGGTTTTGTTTTAGAAACATAGACACAGTGTGAAGATGGGAAACATTTCAAACTGTCAACTCAGGTCATGACCTTTACTTTGACCTTTATGGTTGAGTGGAAGAAGGTCAGATCTTGCAGCCGTTTGCGGCCGCTGTAGACATTTCGGTACAAGCCACTTCAGGCTGCTATAGTCTCTAAAACTTTTCTAAAAACCGTTCCTATCTTAAGATATTTTTGTAAGGCGCTAAGATCAATTGAAATTTGCAAGCAGGAAAGGTTACAAAGTCAGTTACCAGGATAAGGCTGTAGATTATCCCCAAAGGCAGCCAGAACCGGTACTTCATCAGTGGGTACCACCTCTGACCTGAAATCTTGACCTGTGACCTTATCGGCACTAGCTACGATGCCTTGGTTGTTAGTCCAGTAGACCCTGGTCTGGTCAACGGTTAGAGAGTCTGGAGGTAGACCTGGAAGAAGAGAATGAGGGTCAAATTGTCAATGCTATAGAAGGAATTATTGACTCATGTCTTCTAATAAAAGTGGATTTTTTTTTCCTGCTGCTTTTCAACTGAGCATCAAAGCTCACCAGGCCTTAACCAGTCTAGACAACATCTCAACTCCTTAGGAGTATGCAGCACCGGCAACCCAATGAGCTAATCGTTTACATCAACAATCTCTACTATTTGCTTTATTTGTTCTTTAATTTTACAATGAGGGCCATAACCAATTAGCTACGTTGAATGGGTTACCCTAATTAAATACGATTTGATTTTGAAACAGAACGAGAATAAATTGTTTTATTTATCTTATCGGGGTTGTCTGAGAATAATTCTAATTTATTTATACTGGGTAATATCAGCTCAGCATGAAAAGCACCACTGATGTTCGGTCAATCCACAAAAATATCACAAGAACCATGTTAAAAAATTGTAATAATATTGAGAATGCATCCACGCATCGTCCCGAATATGAAAAGATTTGACGTACCAGGCTGAGCATGATCAGAGGCCCTGACAACGAGACGACATACGCATCCATCTAAATCAGACGCCCACACATCCCCCGTAACACCATCAGCAAAAAACAACTCAGCATTCTCAGCATCGGATTGGTCCATAGCCACGGCTCCGCTTGGCGCTACACCGTCACTACAGCTGCAAGCCTCACGCCTACGCCTCCCACCCTGGGATCCTAAGAGAGGTCGTGAACTCTGACCTTGTAGGTCAGAGGTCATTAGAGTTTTACCGCCTCCGGTGCTTTGCTCAGTCCAGTAAAGACGGCTGTGAATAAACACACAGTGATAAGAAGCATGGTTACTCAGGTTGCAATCTGAAAGCTCACATTTTATAAAATTCATACTCGTCCAATCCATCAGAGAAAAACTGTAGCATGATACTTGGCCCTAAGAAAAAAGTAGGAGAATTCTGTTCAGCTAACCTACATACAGTACATGAAAAGGCTTTTATAGACTTTGGTTCAGGCTACTAAAAGGCAGGGGATACTTTTGGTCATTACTCAAGAAATACATTACTGTGAGGGGTCTAAAGGGCTAGGAATGACCGGGATTGTGGGGAGTATTAAGCCACTTCCCATCCATGAAATGTCCCATATGGTCTGCGTCTCAAACACCCTCTCCTAGTCAAACTCCTATCTGCCCGGCTTCACGTGCCGATCCCTGTTGCGAACTGTGGGCAGAGGTGTGCAGGCGGGTTTCTGGCGCCTTAAAACCAGATAGCTTGGGGTAGATGGGACTCGTCAGCCATGGAAGGCAGCTCATCTAGGAGAAGGTTACTCTGATTTCGAACCCGGGCAGGTGGGGCTCGTAATCGGATTGAGCAAAGACGTCATCGTCAGACACGACGGACAACCTACTACATTACTGTGAAAACTTACTTGGTAAGGAGCACCTGAGAGCTGCTGATGGTATAACACATTGTCAAGAATCACGCCTTTAGTTTTTTAATAGATGTAATAATTTACATTGGGGGATAAAGAAGAACAGGCCTGATACTTCACTGAGGCTAGGGAGGCAGTTGCCTCCGTTGCCCCCTGGTCATTGCCGTGGTGCTCCTTAAAACGTTCCCATAATTTAAAAAAATTTCCTACCTACCTTTTTGTAGGGTCAACTACAACTCCTAGATACCTAGATGTTTCATTCTCGGCGATTGTTGTCAGCGCTGATTCCGTTGAAACGGTTGTGTCATATTTATAGATTTCATCATCGTGTGTTAAATAGACACAGCGTGATAGCCAATCCACTGTTAGACCACTTGAGGACGGCAGATCCGAAATTGCAAAAAGCTGAGGATAGAAATAACGACAGAATAAAGACCGTCACAAAAGCCTTCGATTGCACTGATATCTCACAAGAAAATGACTTACTACCTACTGTGAATTATTTGTATGTTTATACAATGACTTCACTTGAGCAAGGATGACTTGCTGGGTCAATTTACGGAGCTTGAAAGCGAAAAGTTCCAGTTTGTTAACGTTGTCTTGCGCTATAGGTAACCACATCCAAACGTCTCAATGCTAACACCAGCTACAAACACTCCTACCTACCTCTTGTTCATAGAAAGGAACTATAAATAAATAGTGAACTTGCGTGTAAATCATGGGGTGTTGTGGCCGAGCGGTAAGAACATCGGACTCAAGCTTTGGTGTTTGTGTTCAGCAAAGTGTGGGTTTGAGTCCCGGTCGTGACACTTGTGTCCCTGAGCAAGACACTTAACTATTGCTTCTCTCCACACAGGGGTAAAATGGGTACCTGTGAGGGCAGAGATGGTTCTTGTGATTGATTTAGCTTAGTAGCGCATATTTGTAGCACGGGCTGTATACTCCCCAGGGAGCTGAGATGGTTTAAGGAATGAAACTAATGGCCCAGTGACCAGGGGTAATAAGTGTGAAGCCCTTTGAGACGCCCTTTAGGTGTGTAAAGCGCTATATAAAAACCGAATATTATTGTTATTGTTAAATCTCTTTTGTGAGAGTGGTGGCTCTGAAAACAACACTTACCTCTTGTTCGTTACTGCCATCAAAGTTACTGCTCTTAACCATCATCTTGGTCTTATCAGCCCAGATGAGGAGTTCCTCTTGAGCAATGAATGCCACAGCGGCCATTGAGACACTCTCACCACCAAGTAACTCTGTAGTTGTTCCAGTGTCTGTGTCTGTTTGTGTTATACCATTAGGCCCGATGGAGAAGAGAACTGGAGGTGGGGTGGAGGCTGTAAAGTAAATGATGAAACCATGCGTTAAATACAGCTTGGATTGATCATCAAGTTTAATATAGCCTGTGGAATTTGAGCTAAGGACCTCTCCGTATTGGCGGCTACAGCTGTGGCTAAATCGCCGCATCATGCGCTGAAGTATAGGACTTCCTTAGCAACACCCTTAGCAACAGTCATAGCCGTAGCCGCTAATTCCGATACGGCCTTAGAGTAAAAGGAATATTCAGGACTGGTACCCATCGGGTGAACGCCATTATTAGTTTCAATTTGAAAGCTCCCTGATTACAAAGCTCATTCAAGATCCAATCCTCAAGAAAAACATTTCCATCTGAAATCTTGTCGAAGTTGCAGAGGCGTATATATTTATTTTCTTCTGGGTGGGGGCAGACTGGGGGGCAAAGAAATCATCATATGCTATGCAATATTGGCATTCAGTGTAAATAAAACGTTATCTGTTTAAACATTCTGCTATGCAACGTTCCCTGACAGAGCTAAATCGCAGCACTCCAAAAAAAGAAATAATGGAAATTTTAATCCTACGACCGTTTCCTTTCCTTTATTATAATTAGCTTAAAAATTTGCAGACTGATTTGAATAAAAGTTGTTGTTTTTGCCATATGATTCATACAGTACAAATCAATATTCCTAATTTATATTTCTTTGATTTCATTTAGAATGGCTAGAGGGGACAAGAGCCTTGGGGGTGGGGGCTCAACTCAACTGTTGCGTAGTTTGAACGATCTCCTTGAGCCTGTATATGATGCAAAATTAACACAGCTCTGTACTCTAATAAAAGCAACCATTGTGCGTTAAAAAAAAAACAAGGAAAAGCTTCATTTGTGTATGACTTACCATTGGTTGATACATTTAGGAGTGCAGTTGCTGGTCCGCTACCAATAGCTGTAAATCCTTCCACCTACGCAAATCAAATATTTATATAACACTCATCAACATTGGATACATAATGTACATTTGATATCGATAAAGTGAAAAAGGAGTTAGTGATTCATAACCAGCTACATGTATGATGCAGAGGAAATTGCATTTTAGATCTATCAATCGCATGAGATTGCAAAATTATAAACCTGTTCATTTGTCTGACAAACCAGGATTGTGATAGATTCAATGGATGCCACGATGTCATCCTTTTGTTCTCAGCACCAAGGTCAGTGGGAGATACCAGTGTGCCATCAGCGATGGCATACAGCCAATCGGTATGGTAAAAAAAGGGGTCTTTCGTGCAAGTTTTCTCTGGCGTGTCGTGGCCAAGCGGATAAGAACTTCGGACTCAAGCTCTGGTGTTTCTGATCGGCTGAGTATGGGTTCGAGTCCCAGTCTTGACACTTGTGTCCTTAAGCAAGACACTTAACCATTATTGCTTCGTCCCTCAGATGGGACGTAAAGCCGTAGGTCCCGTGTGTTGTGTAATGCACGTAAAAGAACCCAGTCACAATTATCGCTAAGAGAAGGGGTTTGCCACAGCACTTTGTAAACCATTACTTGGTGCTATGTAAAGGAACAGGTCTAATACTTCAAAACGTAGCTCCACATTATACCTTGCAGGAAAAATACTGAGCACTTTGAGACGCCCATCGGACGTGATAAAGCGCTATATAAGAACTGTCTATTATTATTATTAAATACCAGTTCCAAATACCATAAGAAAAGTAAAATCTGTCCCAAGCCAATATGGGTCATCAGGCCAGTGTTTATATCCGGTTTCATCGGCATTAAACGACTGAGAATGTCTCTATTTCCCTTGGACTGGATGCCAGTCCATCACCGGTTACCACTGGCTCTCACTGGTACCCATTTGTACTCCTCGATGGAGAGAAGCAATTATGATAAAGTTCCTTGCTCAAGGACACAAGTGTGGCGACTGACCAGGCCAGAATTTGCATCCATGCACTTTCTTTAAATCACAACTTAAAGGTACATGTTGCCTTGGATCGGCCGAGTTGGTCTATAAAAAGTGTTTGTAACCGTTTGTTATAAAATGCATATGGTTCGAAAGATGTTTTAAAAGTAGAACACAATGATCCACACAAATATGCCTTGAAATTGCGTGGTTTTCATTTTACATCGTGAATTAACACGGTCGGCCATTTTGTGAAGTCACATTTTTGACTCCACAAAATGGCCGACCGTGTTAGTTCGCAAAGTTAAAGGAAAACCACGCAATTTCGAGGCATATTTGTGTGGATCATTGTGTTCTACTTTTAAAACATCTTTCTAACCATATGCATTTTTTTTTAAACGGTTACAAACGCTTTTTATAGACCAACTCGCCCGATCCAAGGCAACGTGTACCTTTAAGTCTACTGCCCTAGACTGCCCGGCCACGACACGCCAAATACAACAACAATTGTTATCTTCACTTCATTTTATCAGGGTTTCATCTAGTCTTGGTGCAAGACGTTCTTGTTGAGTCACTCAACACTACACCTCACACAACGCGACTATTCCACCGATAGAGGGCGTTCTGTTTAAGCCGCAAACCGTTGAGTGCGATGATGTGTGTGTGGTGGTGATCTGGAAGTTTCCGAACAGCGCCCGCTATTGTTCGATAGTCATGCGCGGCCGCGGAGGATAAGAGCGCACTAAATCGCGATAGTTGGGTGATAATGAACAACAACGTCTTGCACCAAGACTAGGTTTCATCTTGACAACATGTCCCATGTTATATAAAGAAAAACTCTCAGGTTGGGGTTCAAAAATTGAATATCCAGGCTGGTATTAATGGAAAGCCGGATTGAACTGATTCAAAACCCCTTTATGAAATTGGGTGCTGATTCAACGAATCAGAAACTCACCTGAAAATAGTAGACAGAGTCTGGTTCCAAGTTGTCAACTCTAAACTCCTTAGTGTCTTGACTAATGGTAGTCATCATTAGAGAATCAGCAGACGATCCCCAGTGGATTTTATATCCAAGTAGGACACCATTGACTTCAGCCACGGAGTCCCAGCGGAACGTAGCGCTGTAGTTACTCAACCCAGTGTAGATGTTCTTATCCTCAATTACAAAGGCTCTGGGATTCTGTGGAACTGTTGGGACTGAAGAATAGGGGGAAACAAAATACAGACCAGGTCAACTTTGTTTTACAAAAAGATATTTTACAAAAATACTTTTTCATCCTCCTTCGCTATACTGATACGCATGAAAAACAGACTACCCTTATGAATGAACTAAATATTAGAATTGGATTCTATTCTGCACATTTATTTGAAAACATGGGATACAGACCAGGGCCCAATTTCATAGAGCTGCTAAGCACAACGATTTGCTTAGCACGAAATTTCCTCATTGATAAAAACAGGATTACCAACCAAATTTCCACATGATTTTCAGGATAAGCAAACAACAGCTGAATACCAGTAATAAGCAATATGCAACACATGGAAATTTGGTTGGTAACCCTGTTTTTATCAAGGAAGAAATTTCATGCTAAGCAAATTGTTGTGCTTAGCAGCTCTATGAAAGTGGGCCCAGGTCAACTTTGTTTTACAAAAAGACATTTTTGCCAATCCATCGCATTAAGAAGAGCAAGCACAAGCCCCGGGACTCCGACGTCATGAACCACACCTGGCGTTAACACACTAGTAGTACAATGACAATCCTTAGGGTCAGAGTCCAGGGTAAAGTTATGTTGTTGCCAAGGCAAAGTGACATTGACAAGAGTCAAAGAACAACCACAGTAATTCTATCCGTGATGATAGATTCAAGTTTAATAATAAACAACTGTTCTTCCTGCGCTATACTGATATGCATGAAAACAGACCTACCTTCATGAATGAACTAAATAATAAGCATTTGATTATTTTCTGCAAATTTATTTGAAAACATGGGCTGCGATGTGGGCGTTCCCCAGAGCATTATAAATAAAATAAATTACATAAAGGGAGGCGCAACAGGTAGATTTTTTTCGGATGTTTTTCTTTAATAATGATTACAAACTATTACATTGCAGTTAGGCACATTTATATCAAATACTGTTTTTAATTTTTTTTTCGCAAATTTGACAGTGAAACCATCACAACCATGTGGGTGTCATTGTCATTGTCATTATTGTTACCTGACATTGGTGACTGTCTTGTCACTGTGACTTCCTGTGACATGTCCCAGTGAGTATAAGCCATTAGTGTTATTGACAGAGATTGGAATGGATCACTGCCTCTGACGTTGTAAACGGCGTCCTGTGGATAGAAACACAAAACGACAAGATGGCCGCTCAAGTTAGTTCCAGAAACATGACCATAAACAGGAGAGAGTTTAAACGAGTAACACATTCAGGCCTGGATCATGATCGAGGCCGACTCTTACCCACTGAACAACAAATTTAACATGCAACTTCAATAGAAAATCAAAAAAAAAACAGTCATCGTAAGTAGACATGCAAGTACTGATCGAGAAAATGATAAAATGACTTAGCGGAAAAAACTATACTGTGTTATTCCATTTTCTATTGCACTAGCTTATGTTAACCCTGTGTCAACCATTTAGTAACTCAACATCCAAACTGTTAGATCCTATTTATGGTTGTATGCCTGATCCCATGTCAAGCATGATTAGTTTACTAGTGCAGTCCTCAGTCTAACAGAACCTACCAAAACATGTAGATGTATAATGACGGGTGAGAGTGATTAGGGTTCAAAAACAAAAACCAGTTGATCAACTTTAAAGTTTCATGTCATCGTAAACAAAACAGAAGTACTGTAAATATTCTTTAAAAATTGACTACTTATTAGTTGACCTCTGGATAGTATATTATCTTATTTTTCATATGCATTTTTGCTTGCAATTACTAAATTTTTGAACCAATAGCAGTTTAGGTACTCCACTACAGGAGGGTTATACCTCCTCTGGATGTTACCTCCATTTGTACCTTAATTATTACATTTTTCTATTATACTATTATAACTGTTGTTTTCTAATGTATTTTCAAGTTGTGCAAACGGAACTAAACCAAACAAACAAACAAAAAAACTTATATACTATGTATTAAAATCAATAACCTTGCCCCCGCCCCTCTGCCCAAACCCTCCGCCCAAACCCTCCGCCCAAACCCTCCGCCCAAACCCTCCGCCCAAACCCTCCGCCCAAACCCTCCGCCCAAACCCTCCACCCAAACCCTCCGCCCAAACCCTCCGCCCAAACCCTCCGCCCAAACCCTCCGCCCAAACCCTCCGCCCAAACCCTCCGCCCAAACCCTCCGCCCAAACCCTCCGCCCAAACCCTCCGCCCAAACCCTCCGCCCAAACCCTCCGCCCAAACCCTCCGCCCAAACCCTCCGCCCAAACCCTCCGCCCAAACCCTCCGCCCAAACCCTCCGCCCAAACCCTCCGCCCAAACCCTCCGCCCAAACCCTCCGCCCAAACCCTCCTCCCAAACCCTCCGCCCAAACACTCAGCCCAAACCCTCCGCCCAAACCCTCCGCCCAAACCCTCGTCCCAAACCCTCGTCCCAAACCCTCGTCCCAAACCCTCCGCCCAAACCCTCCGCCCAAACCCTCCGCCCAAACCCTCCGCCCAAACCCTCCGCCCAAACCCTCCGCCCAAACCCTCCGCCCAAACCCTCCGCCCAAACCCTCCGCCCAAACCCTCCGCCCAAACCCTCCGCCCAAACCCTCCGCCCAAACCCTCCACCCAAACCCTCCGCCCAAACCCTCCGCCCAAACCCTCCGCCCAAACCCTCCGCCCAAACCCTCCGCCCAAACCCTCCACCCAAACCCTCCGCCCAAATCAATAACCTCGCCCCTGCCCCTCTATTCAAACCAGGGCTCGAATTTGACACTGGACCGCAGGCCCGAGGCCAGTGATTTTAGCATTGGGCCAGTAAACTCATGACGGACAAATCTGGCGGTCTTGTGTTTTCAATTCAATAACAGTTCCTGTACCTCACTCTATAATATCTTGAGCAGAAACAAATTATGTTCAAATGTTGACTTTGAGTAATGATTTGAAATATACTTAATACCCTTACAGACAAATGAGGTAAATCTTCTCTTATATGTCTTAGTGCTTGTTCAATTAAATGAAAGTTAAACTGTGCAAGGAAGTCTTTTCTCAGTTTGAATCTGGTCTTCCAGTAAACATTTTGAGATACAAGCCCTGTGGCCTTGTGGATTTTCCCCCCAAATTCGAGCCCTGCAAACCCCCAACTAGTTACTACTCATTCAGTACCTGTACTGTAGCGCTTGATGTAACACCAACAGCTGTCACACTGATATCATAAAGTACTGTTCCATACGTGACTTCGCTGCTTGCGTTCCATGTGATATTGAAGTTATGCCACAATCCTGTAATCTGAATGGAGTCCTCTGATATGGTGGATGGGATTACTGTCGGTACTGATGTAAAACCATCTGAATAACACACATGAAAAATCACACAATTGTAATTAAGGTTTTCCCGCCAATTTCAACACAAACGCACTCAATTATAAAACACCCGGCTCATTCAATTTTGTTTGAAGATAAATGCTCCATTGCTTCAGCATTCAACAGTCAAAAGGAGTAATTCAATTTTAACAATTCAGCATTTACTGGTCATTCCAATTCATTAGGATGTAAAGACCATTCAATTTCATAAAATGCAGCAGCAAGCGGCTGGACGGCCATTTAGTTTCATCAGTTGTAAATAGGCAGTAGAAATTTAACTGAAGAATGGTGAGAATGTAGTCTTGAACGTCTATAAATGAAATAGAATGACTGAAATGAACCTGAATGGGAAAAACGGAATCACGCAGGCACAAAGACGAAATTGGATTCAATATTGGCTCATAAGAAACCCTAGTTTGAATAAATCAGGGAAACATGAATGAATTTGATTGCGCTTAAATGAAACTGAATTAATTTTTGCCGAAGTTGACCTGGAAAACCTATAATTGCATCAAAGATGAAAACTGTTATTTGTGTATGATGTGTATTAAGCACTGCAGCTTTCCAGGGACCTATTTTATTGAGTCGCTTAAGCACAACAAGTAGCTAAGAAAAAACTAAATTATGCTTAACATGACCTGAAGAAACTGAGTCAAAAGAGGGCGCTTTCAGATGATTGTGCAGAGCATGCAAATTTCACGGCCCATGAGGTGGTAGGTCACATAATTCGCGCAATTTTGAAACTTGCGTGTGATAGTTTGAAACTGCAGCAGGCAAGTTCAAAACTTACGCGAGGAGCTAGTTAAAGAAACATTACATAATTGGTTTTTGCTAACAAAACAGTTGCTGCTGAAACTGCAGCAGGCAAGTTCAAAACTTACGCGAGGAGCTAGTTAAAGGAACATTACATAATTGGTTTTTGCTAACAAAACAGTTGCTGGCAGTGTAAGCACTTTATGTAATCCACCATATACATAAACTGACAAACCTGTAGAAGTTTGAGATCGATCGGCCATCTGGGTCACGAGAAAATAGTGAAAAACCGATTACACATTTGCATGAAATCGTATGGGTTCAACAAATGAATAAAAACGCTCACTGAGCGATAAACTCCAATCGGAAAATTAGTTTATTCATTTCTAATCACATATGGCATTTCAGACAGAAATATTTCAAGGGATGTTTTCTACTATCATCATCATTAGACCGGTGTAAGGTTTATGTAAATCTGTGATCAAAAGTATATTTTACAATTACCAATTCTGTAATGTTCCTTTAGCGTTCAACATGGATAGATGTTCAATGCAGAGTTGAGGCGAGCTGAGGCTAAACTGTCTGATTTTTCCAAACTTGTAAAGGTTTCTGGATGTTTTTAATGTAAAGGTATTTATGAATTGGAATAAAAGAGTGGTGACTCAGTCATAAAATGGCCATTTAAAGGCACAGTACACATTTGGTAATGACTCTGAAAATTAATGGCAATAAAAACTTACTTGGTATAAGAAGGACAGCAGCTTTGGGTAGTATAATGATTTTTGAGAAACTTTGAACTTCGAAGTACTACGGTTATGGAAATAAATCACTTTATTATTCCCCAAAATTCGAATCTCAGAAACGCTTCTCAGACTGTGTATTCCTGTGGGGAATATTCTTCCTGCGTGGAAATTATTTGCTCCGGTTTTTGGTGATATCTCAAAAACGCGACCACCTTTTGAAGTTAAATTTTCACAGGTTAGTTTTATTGTATGTACCTACATTTATATAGGATTAACACAATCAGTAGGCTCCAATTAACAAACGTGTACTGTGCCTTTAAAACCTTGCAGGGTCATGGCCGTGCACGGCAAGGTCCTTTATCACACGGCCACAACCCTGCCCGTTTTAAACGGCTATTTCAGACCTCGTAGCATACTCTTTTATTCCCTTATTCCAAACCACAGTGGATGAAATTGAATGATCAGACAGTAAGAAGGTTTACAATAAAATCAAAGATGGTATAAGACAGAAGTTACCTGGTAGTGGATGTAGCGTAGGTTGTAGTACAGTCAGTGTTGTAGCATCATGGTTGGTATAGAGTGAAGCTATTGAACTCTCCTCCACATTGCCGATGATGATATCGTCTTGTTCATTTATCCACAACAACTTCTCACTGTAGAAACTCACAGCTACCCTCCTAGAGATCGACAACATCACTGTGTTATTACAAAATATTCACTATTACATCAACGCCTCACAAAAATGCATTCCCACTACAACGAATACCCAACTCCAAAATGCAAATCAAAATTGATGTTTGATTCAACAATGTCCACGATTCAAAGACAGTAAGGAGCAGCTGTTTTGTCAGCAGTACCAATGTTGTGGCGTGTCGTGGCCGAGCGGTCTAGTTCACCGGACCTAAGCTCTGGTGTTGCCAACAGCACAGTGTGGGTTCGAATCCCGGTTACGACACTTGTGCTCTTGAGCAAGGCTTTTAACCATAAGGTAGTGAAAATCTGCTCTACCAGCCAGGCTCCTAGTGGATGATAGCCATAGTCCGTAAGGATGTAGGCATGGGTATCATCCACTAGGAGCCTGGCTGGTAGAGCAGAATGCACTACCTTCCCAACTTTGTACGAAGCAATTATGGTTAAGTGCCTTACTCAAGGGCACAATGACTGGGATTCGAACCCACACTGTGCTGCTGACAACAGGAACTTGGGTCCAGTGAAGCTCAGCCACGACACACCACAAAACCCTGTTATCATTACACATAAACATAAAACATAAACGTGAAGGAATTTTTACAAAATATTTTTCACTGTCAACACAAAAACATTTAACATATGCTGATTGCCATCAATTTTTATAACAACATCATTCAATTTAATAGATGTTGATTTTGACATCTATTTGTGTGTTTTTTAAGGACCCCGATGGAAATAAGCCGATTTTAATCAGCTTTTTGGGCTATCCTTGGCTTATTAATCAGTATCAATGTTGTGTTTTTTTCTCTGTATGCTTGATTTTAATGCCGAATAAAATAATAATAATAATAATATTTAATTGTTGCGGTACCTGCTGCTAAAATAAAGGATTCAAAGTGCATCTCGGTGGTCTAGCGGTAAGACATCTGCTCTAGAATGGCAAAGGTTGTAGATTTGAATCCCACCCGAGTAATATGCCTGTGTTTTTTTTTCACAGGACTCAGGAAAGTAAAACCAAATAATATAACATAATTCAATTAAAATTCAATTGTTCTATACTAATCCTGAAATCTGACTTAACATGTTGACTGCCGGTCATATTCGTAGGGTGTTCCCATTTGTCAAGTGCAGTGCGCATGCGCACATACCAAATAGCTACTATACACAAAAAAATTGAATATGCACATTCTAAGGATGTATGTCCTCACCACTGCCAGAAGCGTATGTGTTGCGTGCTCAGTGATGCCAGTGTATTTAAATAACAATACAAAGCCCTTTCATTCTCTACGAGTATACTCGTAGTGGCAGAATCCGTCTAACCTGTTACTACGAATATACTCGTAGGCGGCAGTCAGCGTGCTAAAAAATAAATACTCACTCAATGTTGGAAGGGATCACAGTAATTTCTTCTTTGGTTGATGCAGGGTTCTCCATGCTATATATCCAACACACCAAACAGAAACAAAATCAAAAATAAAAGGCATCACAAGAAAACAACACCATGCAAAACATCACTCAAAAATAATCAGGGGATAACAAAACATCAAAGAAAAGAAAGCACGTGCAACATTCTGAAAACTGAACATAAACGTTTGATCAAAATGCAAAAGGGTTTAAACACAGAAATCCAGTCTAACAGAAACCAAAAGACCGTGCATGTCTCCTGCGTATTCCAACCATTTTTTGGTCCCACATAAATTGCATTAACGCAGGAAACAAAGGAAACAAACTCGCACTCTTCAACGCTCCGTAACGGCTCCTTTAAAGGTATTATTGTCCGTGATGGATATGATGTCTGGTAGTAACCTGTTTCATTCCCTGTCTGGAGGAAGTATTTGAAGCAGTTTTTGTTTGTGGAGAACAGTTGTTTCTATAAAGAGGAAAGGATGAGCCACGTTTAATTGCCAGTTCTGATATTGTAAGATTAGATGCAGGGCTCTTTATTTCTTTAAAGGAGCCGTTATTAATCCATCTTAGATTCTAGAAGCAACTAGAAACTCGCACACAGAAGTGACAGAACGCCGATGTTAAAACTGTACACAGCTACCTGAGCAGAGGGTAATCGCTTAAGTTATACCCCCGGAAGTGATACAAATATTTTTGAGAGCGCCCTCACGCGGTCAAAAATACGGCGCATTGATCTCAATGTTCAAACGAGGGAGAATTACACAGCCTATACACAAAACGTTCAATAAAATCAAAGTTCAAATTTATTTTTATTTCAAACAACTTTTGAGACTAGGAAGGCTTTTGTGCTCCATTCAATCGAAGATGAAAGTAGAAATGCCACGCCCAACAGAGATCCAGGACTTGGGCTGTCTACTGCAGTGTCACCTCTGACCCTTCTCAATAGGAGGGGGGTCTTTTTCGCTCGTCCCCAGCGCCTTGCCTTAAAACCAAAGGCGCTGGGATGGGCAAACGTATCGTTAACGTTAATGCTCAGTCCCATGCTCAGTCCCATCATGCATCACACTCACACTGCAAGCACTGCACGCATGACGTACTTCCTTAACAAGAATCTGTGCAAGCTGATTAGCCCATCCCAGCGGTCCTGGATAGGCCGCTGGGGCCGAGCGAAGGGGTCTTTTAGCTATCTTTCATCAACCACAGAGGGCGCCACCTGGTGTGAATCACAGCCATGAGAAATGGCACAAACTGTTTGACACCATGAACCCTACTGTGAGAGTTTAGCTCCAAAGGTTTCAATTTGAGTGGAGGATTGAGGACTGTAGGCCCAAGTAGGAATTGCTTATCACTGGGTTAGTCCCACCAATCTTATAGATGTCCAAACTTGGTGAAGAGTAACAATAGAGTGGAGGTTAGTGGAGGATTGAGGACTGTAGGCCCAAGTAGGAATTGCTTATCACTGGGTTAGTCCCACCATAGAGTAAGGACCCACCAATCTTATCCATGTCCAAACTTGGTGAAGAGTAACCATAGAGTGGAGGATAGTGGAGGATTGAGGACTGTAGGCCCAAGTAGGAATTGCTTATCACTGAGTTAGTCCTACCAATCTTATTCATGTCCAAACTTGGTGAAGAGTAACAATAGAGTGGAGGTTAGTGCAGGATTGAGGACTGTAGGCCCAAGTAGGAATTGCTTATCACTGAGTTAGTCCTACCAATCTTATACATGTCCAAACTTGGTGAAGAGTAACAATAGAGTGGAGGATAGTGCAGGATTGAGGACTGTAGGCCCAAGTAGGAATTGCTTATCACTGAGTTAGTCCTACCAATCTTATTCATGTCCAAACTTGGTGAAGAGTAACAATAGAGTGGAGGTTAGTGCAGGATTGAGGACTGTAGGCCCAAGTAGGAATTGCTTATCACTGAGTTAGTCCTACCAATTTTATTCATGTCCAAACTTGGTGAAGAGTAACAATAGAGTGGAGGTTAGTGCAGGATTGAGGACTGTAGGCCCAAGTAGGAATTGCTTATCACTGGGTTAGTCCCACCAATCTTATACATGTCCAAACTTGGTGAAGAGTAACAATAGAGTGGAGGATAGTGCAGGATTGAGGACTGTAGGCCCAAGTAGGAATTGCTTATCACTGAGTTAGTCCTACCAATCTTATCCATGTCCAAACTTGGTGAAGAGTAACCATAGAGTGGAGGATAGTGGAGGATTGAGGACTGTAGGCCCAAGTAGGAATTGCTTATCACTGGGTTAGTCCTACCAATCTTATCCATGTCCAAACTTGGTGAAGAGTAACCATAGAGTGGAGGTTAGTGGAGGATTGAGGTTGCCTATAGGCAAGTCGGCCTAGTAAAGGTTTTAACATATGAAAATGGAATTTGCTATTGAAATAAGGACCTGTCTCCTTCACTAATTTAATTACTTCTTCTCCATCTCCCAACCTTTGACTTTGTCCTTTGTGTTTCCAACGTCTTGTGGTCAAAAAGGCCCCTTCCCTCTTACCCACTTCTTGTCTCTTTCGTTGTTCATCCCTTGCTTTTTCTGTTTGGTTTCTGCCTCTCTCTTTCTTTTCATTTGACTGCTTCTGTTACACCAGGGGCCGATTTCACAAAACTCTTCCTAACTTAGGACTAGTCCTAGGCAATGCTAAGAGACAGGACTTATGATCCTAACTTAAGACTAGTCCTGTCTCTTAGCATTGCCTAGGACTAGTCCTAAGTTAGGAAGAGTTTTGTGAAATCGACCCCAGTATCCCTGTGTGTTGCCTTGTCATTTAGCCTTCCGGAAAGCTAGGGTCGAACCGTCGGGCCGTTAAACAATTTTTGGTTTTTGAATTTCTTGACTTACCCAGTACCTGCCAGCTGTGCCCTGAAAAGCTTCAGCAACTGTGCACCGTCCACGGTAACCAGTGACATCCAGTATACAAAACCACCCCGGAGGTCAAGGGTCAAGCCAGCAATGAGGTCATCTGATATGCCGCTAAGTCTCTCATAATCAAAGCGTTCTTTGTTTGTGAACCGTGAGCATTCAACAGTCTTGGTCGTAGTCCAGTACATGTAAGCATTGAGTGAGTCGATTGCCAAATCCTAACAACATAGAAAACAAAACAATCCACTTTTGAGCCATGTATTCAGGGCCAAATTTCATTCAGGGCACAAAAAATGCTGAGCACGGAAAAATATAGCTTACCAGAAACTGGCTACCAGCCAACATTCCATCAAGTTTACATTGTTGCGACTGGTACCCCACTCATTTTTTGCTTAGCAAAAGAAATGTGTTAAGCACTATTTTCTGCTAAACAGCTTTATGAAATTGGGCCCTGGTCGGGCCCTGGTCATTTCATACAGTCTCTGACCCTGTTCCGGAATCCTGTTTGCAGGGGAATCCATCTACCATGTCTGGCTCCAAGGGCCACCATGTCTGGCTCCCAAGGGCCACCACTGCCGGCTCCTGAGGGCCACCATGACTGGCTCCCAAATTTATTTTCTAAGCAACAATTGAGTTGGACACCAGTCGCAACAATGTAACCTTTATGGACTTTTGGCTGGTAACCTGTTTCTGCTAAGCAAGATTTGTCTGTGCTTAGCAATTTTTTGTGCTTACAGGCTTTATGAAATTAAACCCCTGGGCCCATTTTCTTAGTGCTACTTAACAGTAAGCAAATTTTGTTGCTTACTGTAGCCCAAAAATTTCTTGAAGCAGATGCAAATTTCACAGGTTAGCATGAAAATTAGATGGTAAGCCAGTGCGTTCACCATGGATTTGAATCACTGGAAGGTAAGCATGCCTTTTCATTTACTTAGTTAGCAGTGTTATGACATGGAAACTCGCACAGTAATTACTACATTTGGCTGTTAAGCAGCTCTATGAAATTGAGCCCGGGCCCAATTTTATAGAGCTGTACAAAAAGTAACCAAGCACAACAAAATTATGCTTACCAGAATAAGGTTACCGGCCAAACTACCATGTCCATGTACAATTTGTGACTGGTATCCTGCTGATTTCTGCTTAGCAGAAATCATTCAGCAATTTTAAAGCAGACATTGGGCCCATGTGTTGCATTTACATCAGCGCCTGATCTAGCTCTGATTACGCTTTTGGAAACTTGCACAGTAAGCACTAAATTGGCCGTTAAGCAGCTTTAAGGTATTACCTGTTGATACTAGTGCCACGGTATAGCTTGCCAGTGAACCAGTCTACAGCTATAGCCTGTGTGTAGGATGTGAATGGTAACTCTAGCACGGCTCCTGTAGCATCCGCTATGTCGGTCTGGTACACAGACCCTGTCTCATCACACCAGTACAATGTTCTCATATCCCATGCCAAATCTGAAATCAAACATGAGTTTCAAATGATGCAGAAAATTCCTGAATAGAGACTGAAATATAATCAAAAAATATATTAGTGGCCTGACGTTTTGACCCTAGCAGAGTCTTTCTCGAAGGCTAAATGACAAGACAACACACATACATGCAATACAAGGGTGACAAGAGCAGTCAAGTGGAAATACATGAATAGAGAGAGTGGAGAGAGAAAAGCAAGAAGCATTCAGAAAAAAGCAGGGATTATGGAGACAAAGGGAGGGGGGGGGGTTGCCAGCAGTTTGCAACAGCTAATTCTATTTTCTGAAATGCAATCAATGACATTTGCTCTGCATGTAATAATCACTTAATAATCTCTCATCAGTACTTAATAATAATAATAATGCATTTACAATGCGCCATCAATCTAGTGTACAAGACCCTATTCCGAGGCGCAGAACAAAAAACAAAACAAAAAACCCAAAACATATAAGCAGCAAAAGAGAAATATAGAATACAAAGACAATTATACAGATGAATAATCTAAGACATGTTACAAGCTAAGTGTATGTGGAGATAAATAAATGAGTTTCAGCAAGTTTTTAAACAATGGAAGAAAACTACAGCATCTAATGTTATTAGGTAAAGTGTTCCAAAGTTTAGGATCACAAGCAGAAAAGGCACGATCGCCATATGATGAGGAAGTTCTGGAATAGTTAAAAGGGTCTTAGCAGAAGAACGAAGAGTGCGAGAAGGGGCGTAAGGTACAAGAAGATGTGCAATGTAAGATGGAGTTAAGCCAATCTGAGATTTAAATGTAATTAGTAAAATTTTGAGTTGAATTCGTACTTAAAGGTAGTGTCATAGCTTGGTAAATACTCCACAAATTAATTACCATAAAACTGACTTGGTGAGAAGCACTGCAGCTGGTGATAGTATAAAATCTTTTGAGCAAGGATTCCCATTGAAGTAATATGGTTTGGATTATTTTTCACCCCAAAACATTTGAATCTGAGAAGTTTCTCATGCATGAATCGTTTCACAGATTTTTAAGGATTGGTGTCCGTTCGCAAATGCTGCGGCGAGAGATGCGATTGGTACCCACTGTCACATCGCTAAACGTGTATGGATTTGATGTTCGTGTGAAAATACCATGACAGTTTTTTACTGTTTTCTCAGCAAGTAGACACTGTTTTCAACTTTCACAGGTTACTTTTATTGTCTCTTTCTTGATAATTTTGCCTATACATCAGCATTACGTCAACAAATACCAATCTATGACCCTACTTAGTCCAATAATAATGGTTGAGTGTCTTGCTTAAGGACACAAGTGTCACGACCAGACTTGAACCCACAGCAGAGCGTGGGTCTGGTGCTCTTATCCGCTCGGCCACAACATGCCACTAAATTACCAGCATACGTCTGAAACTGCTCACATAAAAATGCCACACAAAAACATCAAAGGCTAGTCGAATTTATTTCTACTCAAATGTCCATGCACTTCAATTTGTTTGATATCTTTAAACACCCAGCCTCCCCTAGGATAAGATTTCAAGATTACCTCGAATGTTTGTCTGATTGATGATGTTGCTCAATCCAGTTCCGTCTAAATTGATTCTCTTGACTCCGTCAGTTGAGGCAAAGATGACGAATGGATCCACATCAACTATACAACGAATCAAATAAAGAAGATAGAGTTTGCAATGAGGAGTTAAAGCATTGTTAAAGAGGAAAGACCAATTAAATTCTTGATGTTCTCATTTTCTAATAGATAGAGTCCTCATGTGAGTGGGGAAGAAACTATAAGTCTTTAACCTCAAATCGGGAGACCACCAACATAGGGCTAGATAGCTCAGTTGGTAGAGCGCCGGCACGTTACTCCGGAGGTTGTTGGTTCAAATCCCGCTCTAGTAAATTTTGTCTCTGTTCAACCCAAAATTGTTTAAAATCAACCCTGTCAGTTTCCCTTGTGGTTTATTACTTGATATAAGTCTCTAACCTCCCGTTAAATGGGTGTAAATTGCCATTGTAATCGATACCCTTCCAGTGTGAAATCTGTCAACATCCAAAACATCCGATGGCATCATTCTGAGAAAAAATGGGTCTCTACATTTCTGTACGGGGATGTTTTTGATTCACCTACCGGATTTTAAAGTCCTGCCAACGAATCCGTCTGACCATGGTCCTTTGCCGGCCGTTGAGTAGGCTCTAACCCGGATGCTGTACTGGGCCTCGGCGGTCAAGTTCACTAATGTAGACGTCACACCCTGAATGGATTCCACTATGACTGAATCCATAAAACCCGTGTCCATGACCTCAATTTCATAGGACCACTCCTGCCAAGCTCCCTGACCTGTGACAACATTAAACATTTTAAAGGATGATAAATTTGCATCGGGGATAAAGAATATTATTTGGTTTTTACCTTAACACAGATGTATGTAAAGCACTGTATACTCAGTACTTTCCTGAGTTCTGTAAAGAAAAAAAAACAACATAAACATACATCACTTTTTTTCTTTTGTTCTTTGGAGAAACCCCAATCCATTGTAAAAAAAAAAACAATTAGAGGATTTATGCAAAAATATATAATGGGTATCTTATTAATTTCACTAGATCACACTTGCCAAGATCTCTGGCATGTGACATATTTTTATGCGAATAAGATTTACAGAATTTCCCTGACAGACATAACATAACAATGTTTAGAACACTGACCATGAATTTTTGCAACTAAACAGACACTGAATCAACTGAGGTTTGCTGTGCACATGGTGTCAAATCAAAACTCAATTAAAATCATCATTTATTGCTTGGGGAACATATAATATATCATGAGGATTTAAGCAAAAATATAAAATAGGTAAACTAGAAAATCTGAGAATTCCAATTCACAGTGTACACCCCTTGCATTGCATTGCATCATCAAGGTCAAATATTGTAAACATGCAATTGTACCCACCATGAGCAACTCTCAGCCAATGATAATCTCTCCTTAGACTGGTCCCCTGTCTTTGTTCGCATGGATAAAGACAGGCACCGGTCTTACAAACCCAATGGTTTCATTGGATAGACATGCAATGACATTAAGCTTTCCATATCTGTGATATGATTGGTCCGATGTGATGTAGTTTGTCAGCCACTACACTTTCTCGCTCTCGCACTTTTGATCGTCTGCTGCGTCTGCTGCAAGTGCTGCATGCCACGCCGCTATTGCTGGAATGCTGGCACCGCAAGGTTTTGCACACAAAGACATAGAAAAACTGCTGTCTTTTAAACTTTTTATGCGAATACGATTTACAGAGTTTCCCTGACAGGACAGCATAACATAACGATGTTTAGAACACTGACCATGAATATTTGCAACTAAACAGACACTGAATCCTGAAACTAGCACAGACAATAGGAAAGTTTAAGTGTGATACTACACGGAAACTGAGTTCCTATGAGGGGGAGCAGAAGGAGGTGGCCTTTGTAAACACAAACTGTGGGAAGTGAAATTACGAGGGCGGGGCTTGAGGGGAGTAGGAGGAGGTACATGTAGCCACACATGTAGGTAACCTGAAATTACTGCAAAACATTATCCTACCTGTAGTTTCAAGTTGAACTGGCTCAATCCAAGAAACTTCCGCTGTCGTGTCGGAGAACAAAACGCGTAGACCAATCGGGGGACTCAATGGAGTTGGTATTGGTTGATAGTGAGGATGAAAGATGTCCAGCCCATGGTAAGCTTCAGAACAGATAAAATGGTCGCTCTCCGTTATCATACCAGGCATTTTTTCATAGTACAGAAAAGCTGCATGGTATCCGTACGGATCGCTGACGAAATCGCAGGTTTTCTCCACATCGTCGTAGCGTGTCCACACAAATAACTCATTATAGTAGATGAGACTTGAGACATTGGTGAAGTATTCTAAGATATGTCCGTCGTCGACGCGTAGGACGGCCTGCTCGGATCCATCCAGGAATGACGTCACGATGGAATCGTTGGTGGCGTTGGGGAAAATAACTTGAAATCCCAACGGGTCGATGAAGAAGGATTCTATACCATCGGCTTCGATGATCAGCTCTCGCTGATTGGTTGATGAGGTCGTGCTAAGATGAGCTAAGTCAAGACGGTAGATACCTTTCATGGATCCAAGCTCAGACCAGTATAGGAACCTAACCACAAAGAGAAATTATCACTAGTATTGAATAGAATGTAATAATTGCATAGGGATATAGAATAGCATACACCGCACGCATAAATCCTTGTCATTTGATTGGTGGAACACCCATCACTGTCATCCTTTATTTTGCAATGTATTTACTGCCGTGATGCGAGACATTCCAAAAATTGGTATAGGAGTCCTATATTGATAAATATTGGATGATTTGGACACTTTGCAGCGATGGCTCGCAGCAGTCACCAGTGATTATATTCTGCGACAATGCTGCACTTGCATGCATTCAATATTGGTATACTTTGTTTGATCTTCACACCAATGTGTGCTAAGCACTGAATACTTTCCAATGTCCTCAGAAATTTACATGTATGTTGGTACAAGCGGCAACCACAATAATATTTTTATCAACTTTACACAAATATGAAAATGTTATGCAGTTTTGCTCACCAACTTTCAATGTTAACACTGTAAACCACAACGTCGTTTGGCCTGTGGTGATCTGATTGATATTATCACGACTTTATCATCAGATCCTCGACAGTGCATAATAATAAAGAGACCAGGGATGAAATGAAATCATACCCACATTATATATTCTACAATTCTGAACCATTTTTCAGAACCTTGAATATGAGTTAACTTGTCAAGAAGTTATAAAAGGTGCACTTTAACGGGACTCACTGCTCAAATTAGACTTGCCAAGTCTTTGGTCATTCCTAAGTTCTTAGAAACTCATCTTGGTTAACACTCACCCATTATAAGGGTCAATATGAAGCTCAGCTGGGGACGAGTCTAAACCATCAACTACAACCTCTGGTGTCTGACTACAAGACAGGTCGCACCGTAATATCTATAGAAATAGTCAAAATAATAATATGTACTAAACAAGCCATCTCAACTCCTTAGGAGTATGCAGCACCTGTAGGTAAACATGGTAAATAGACACACTGGTCGATACTAGGTTTAGTCCCAGCTCCAGCCTACATGCTTCACTGAGCTAAGCCTAGCTTATCTAGTTCCCGCCTGCGTGCATCACCGAGCCAAGACCAACTCACAGTTAATCACCTACAAGGCAGTACTAAGCAGCATCCAGCAACAGAGTCCAGCATTCTCCTGAAGATGATCAGAACATACTGATCGAAACGGTTCTTTTCAGAACCAAGAGTTACTCAAAAGAGATTTTAACATGGTGTTACCGCAAACCTCTCTTAGTTAGAAGTAATTATAGTTAAGTGTCTTGCCCAAGTACATAAGTGTCACAACCAGGATTCGAACCCATACTCCGATGACCCAGCCGTCAGAGCTTGCATCCAATGCGCCCAAACCACTCAGCCACCTTATGCCACAATAACATTTCAATAAGTAATTGAAGAGGTTCGCTCGGCCCCACCCGTCTCATCCAAGACCGCTGGCATGGGCTGATGAGCTTGTACAAATCCTTTTTCAGGATGTAGTGATGCATGATGGGAACAATTGCACTGCAGTCGGCACAATGCGCACCATCCCATTACACACACACGAGATGATAAAGCATGCAGGCTCCATGGATAATGTTAACGATCTTTTTAAACAAGAAGAATGTTGCGATTGAGCCCCATTTTTAGCACAAGGCAAAGAATGACAATAACTATTTGCGATGGATTTACATAATAGTGCATTATTATTGATAGTCAAATCTCTTGTAAACAGGAAGAGGTGACCAGGGATTAATAGGTCAGAGGGTTAATAGTCCAATGCACGTAAATACCTCTGCCAATCACAACCAAAGTTATCCGAGAATTTCTAGGTACGGCAGAAAATCTTGTGAATTTCCCTGGTGCGGTGAGGAGAGTACGACACATCCCAGTGCCTTTGGATAAGGCGCTTGGACCAAGCGAACTAAAAAAGGTAACAATCACTGACAATTGCTCATAGCGATGTCTCCATTTCTGCTACAGACCGTGCAAGTCTTGTGTATAACGCAACAAATTTTGGCAGCCTTGAATTCACTTGCATTGCTTTATGGTTTGATTGAAGGAAACACAATTGCGTAGTTTTACTTCCAAGACTTACCCGGTCTAATGAGAAACGCCGAGTCAGTCTTACCTGGTTTTCCTGTACAAAGTAAAGGTTATCAAACAGCCAATCAACAGTCAGCAAGGTCACGACCTTCGAACTGTTATAGATGACCTCAGAGGAAGTATTCCATGATTCCAGGTTAGAAACATTCACAGTGCGTCGATGAATCGTCCCTGAAGTGTCCGACAGGAAAAGGAGACTCTTCCAGTAATGGACGGCAACATCTGCAACGATTCCATGGTCATTTGGATAAATGTGTCAAATAACGAATGAGGAAAAAATGAATGATGATTCAATGGGACCTAATATCACACTGTTTAGGGGATCGTCCAACTTTTTGAAATTTTCCCTACTTAATGTAGAACTTATGAACACTTCTTGGGTGTGTCTGTTTGAGGTTGAACAAAGAAAAATTGACCAGAGCGGGGTTTGAACCAACGACCTCTCGATTAACGCGCCCGCATTCTACCAATTGAGCTATCTAGCCCTATGTTAGCGTATCCTTATTTTGCCAATATCTTTGTTCGGGGGTGCCAGTCAGAAGCCATACAACCTGTAACTGCCAAGTAGCCAGGGATCACACCCAAGTTTACGATACAACCTGGGAAGCGGCAGCCAAGGGATCACCTTAAGGGGATGCGACTTATTTATTTCAACTTGCAAGTAATAAACCACAGGGGAAACTTACTGAGTTTCAAACACTACACCACCCATATCAACAAAGTCTGCAAGAAATAAGTAAAATAACCTAATACTGGTCAATACCTGCAATGGTTTCTTCTTCAACATCCACAATGTGTACATCGCTGGGGAAAACCTCCAAGTTTTCAAGTTTGTCAAGAGGTGTGAATGAGATGTACGATGCTTTCTTATCCAGAGCAAAACTATAGGCCGTCACACCAGCCACCAAGAATGGCTCTATGCCAGTATCTATACACAAAAACAAAACCAGGATAATGAAAGAAAAATTTGATTAGCTTCCATCTGAAAGCTCACTGATTCTAAAGTTCATACCAGTACCAATCCTCCAGAGAAATACTTCCATCTGAAAGCTCACTGATTCTAAAGTTCATACCAGTACCAATCCTCCAGAGAAATACTTCCATCTGAAAGCTCACTGATTCTAAAGTTCATACCAGTACCAATCCTCCATAGAAATATTTCCATCTGAAAGCTCACTGATTCTAAAGTTCATACCAGTACCAACTCCAGAGAAATACAACCATCTGAAAGCTCACTGATTCTAAAGTTCATATCAGTACCAATCCTCCAGAGAAATACTTCCATCTGAAAGCTCACTGATTCTAAAGTTCATACCAGTACCAATCCTCCAGAGAAATATTTCCCTCTGAAAGCTCACTGATTCTAAAGTTCATACCTGTACCAATCCTCCAGAGAAATATTTCCATCTGAAAGCTCACTGATTCTAAAGTTCATACCAGTACCAATCCTCCAGAGAAATACTTCCATCTGAAAGCTCACTGATTCTAAAGTTCATACCAGTACCAATCCTCCAGAGAAATACTTCCATCTGAAAGCTCACTGATTCTAAAGTTCATACCAGTACCAATCCTCCAGAGAAATATTTCCATCTGAAAGCTCACTGATTCTTAAGTTCATACCAGTACCAATCCTCCAGAGAAATATTTTCCTCTGAAAGCTCACTGATTCTAAAGTTCATACCAGTACCAACTCCAGAGAAATACAACCATCTGAAAGCTCACTGATTCTAAAGTTCATATCAGTACCAATCCTCCAGAGAAATACTTCCATCTGAAAGCTCACTGATTCTAAAGTTCATACCAGTACCAATCCTCCAGAGAAATACTTCCATCTGAAAGCTCACTGATTCTAAAGTTCATACCAGTATCAATCCTCCAGAGAAATACTTCCATCTGAAAGCTCACTGATTCTAAAGTTCATATCAGTACCAATCCTCCAGAGAAATACTTCCATCTGAAAGCTCACTGATTCTAAAGTTCATACCAGTACCAATCCTCCAGAGAAATACTTCCATCTGAAAGCTCACTGATTCTAAAGTTCATACCAGTACCAATCCTCCAGAGAAATACTTCCATCTGAAAGCTCACTGATTCTAAAGTTCATATCAGTACCAATCCTCCAGAGAAATACTTCCATCTGAAAGCTCACTGATTCTAAAGTTCATACCAGTACCAATCCTCCAGAGAAATATTTCCCTCTGAAAGCTCACTGATTCTAAAGTTCATACCAGTACAAATCCTCCAGAGAAATATTTTCCTCTGAAAGCTCACTGATTCTAAAGTTCATACCAGTACCAACTCCAGAGAAATACAACCATCTGAAAGCTCACTGATTCTAAAGTTCATATCAGTACCAATCCTCCAGAGAAATACTTCCATCTGAAAGCTCACTGATTCTAAAGTTCATACCAGTACCAATCCTCCAGAGAAATATTTCCATCTGAAAGCTCACTGATTCTTAAGTTCATACCAGTACCAATCCTCCAGAGAAATATTTCCATCTGAAAGCTCACTGATTCTAAAGTTCATACCAGTACCAATCCTCCAGAGAAATATTTCCATCTGAAAGCTCACTGATTCTAAAGTTCATATCAGTACCAATCCTCCAGAGAAATATTTCCATCTGAAAGCTCACTGATTCTTAAGTTCCCTGCTTCCATAAACGCTGATTCTTTGCTTACAGTAAGCAGAGCCATGAACTTTGGCCCTGGTAACATGGTGATCCAGCCACAGCAGACATGTGACTGGTATCCTGCTTGCTTTTAGCAGAAATCTTATAGCCAATGTTTTCTGCCTAAGCAGCTCTATGAGATTGAGCTAAGTGTATACTATCCCAGTTGGGATATACTTCTACCCCCATTGGAACCACCTTCTCCCATTGAGGATATCAAAGCCACCCAATCAGGAGACTCTCTAAAGTGACAATAAAACATATTCTACATACCATTGATTGCAGGTAGGGTGGTAATATTCTGTGTGGCTCCCGGACTCATCCCTTCAGCATTTCGAGCTTCAACAGTCACCGTGTATAAAGTATCCGGCACCAGTCTACCGAATGTGTGTGAGTTAGTAGCCATGGCAACCCGTCTATCACCAGCAGGATCCTCTAAGGTCGCTATATGCTCAATGATTGGACCACTGGCGAAGTTAGGCTTCAGCCAAGACACTGATATGGTAGAGGAACTTCTCGAGACAAGGCTAATGATGTTTGGTGCAGATAATGGAGCTGAAATATCAAAAATAAAATAGAACTTCTTGAAACAAGGCTAGTGATGTTTGGTGCAGATAATAGAGCTGAATTATCAAAAATAAAACAGAACTTCTTGAGACAAGGCTAGTTATGATGGGTGCCGATAATAGATCTGAAATATCAAAAATAAAACAGAACTTCTTGAGACAAGGCTAGTTATGATGGGTGCTGATAATAGAGCTGATAGAAACTAAATAGACCTTCTTGAAACGAGGCTAGTTATGATGGGTGCATATTAGAGCTGAAATATCAAAAATAAAATAGAGCTTCTTAAGACGAGACTAGTTATGATTGGTGCTGATAATGGAGCTGAAATATATTTTTAAAATATATGATGAAAGAGCTAAACGATGAAACCATCTCAACTCCTTAGGAGTATGCAGCACCTCCAGCCAAATGGGTGCACAGGTTGCTAACCATTCACATCAACAATCTCTTCCATTGCAGGTTCCCATTTACTCCTGGGTGAAGAGAAGCAATAAGTGTCTTGCCCATGGGACTTGGCACTATAGATAGGTTGCAGTATGACGTAAATCGGCCATCTTTACGGGCAGTTTAGAACAAACAGTCGTGCGTTTCGTGTGAGAACGGCGTGCAACACGCGCGCATTTTACGAAACCCATTGCAGGATTGGTCAGTGAACAACGCGGCTGCATTAATAAGTTGAGCGTTTGACGCACCTGCAAGCCAAAATGCAATTTGCCCGTAAAGATGGCGTCTACTGAGAACTATCCATACTTCACACAAACATTAAACAGAAGGGTCTTGTGGTGACACAAGGCAATTTCTAAACTGGCAATTTGGGAGCAACCAGCTGCACTGCATGCAATAGGTACCCTTTAATATCACAAGATATATTTTTCTAAAAGTGTCTCACAATCTGAAAATACAACATGTGACATTTTTTCCCTTCTTTGGGATTGCCTTGAACTGGTTGGTGGTCTGTAAATTGCCCGGGGTGCCTCCTTAAAACTTACGCCCGTATGGGTCAGTAGTAACTTGGACATTCTCTGGTGATGACAGCACGTGTCTAGTTGTTATAACCCATTGTATACGGAAGGAGTACGTTACATAGGGGTATAGTCCAGTGACTGATGTCTGCGTAGTAGAAACAGGCTGTGGGGAAAGCAGAGATTTCACAGTTCAATCAATAAGTCTTGTTAATAAATATCAACCCTTTAGTCCTCAAACCTCCCATAACCGTCCTCAAAATTGGACAAGTTGTATCCACCTGCGATTGACATGCTCCAAACAGCCGTGGATAGAGCGTGATCTCAAGATTACCATAATCTAAAAATAGCACACAGAAAAATGATGTAATGGTCGGAGGTGCTATCACCAACACACACACCAACATGTGCACACAGCTCTTTGTTGCAGTCACTCTGTGGATATTCCTTTGTTCTGTACACTTAAGGAAAATCATATTCCTCAACACTGTAAAAAACAGTGTGTGGACATGTGTAAATCCACATAGTGTTTCAAGTCCCTACATTATGTGGACCTCTTTTGCTCTCAAGTCAACACTTCGCATGTAGCATTAAAACAACACAACGCATGGTTGTTCTGTGTGTTGTGTACGGACTACATTTTATGTACAAAGTATTTCACACGCAATGTGCACAGTAATGACTACCATGCTGGCTTTCACAATAAACTTATTGTTGTTCTAACAATTGGAATACCATGATTTGAAAATATCTTACAAAGAATTTTAGGTAAAGAAGCTAACACAGGCATTAGTTTTTATTTTTAGTTTTTATTTCCAAATGTATGTTGTGATTAAGTTCAGTTTATTTGAGACAACAGTACAACTAACAATAAGAATAATATATAGTCGTATATAGTGCATGTACATGTATCTACCAATAAGGTACTAAAGGCGCTTGAACAAACAGAAACATTAAGACAGGTTTTCAAATTTCTTTGAATTATGAGACCTATTTATGTAGCACCTTATAAGGGTTTACAAGGTGCTGCGGTGCATTCAGCAGCTACTGCCAGAAACACCAGGGCAAACCCCCTTCTTTTAGCAGTAACTGGGTTCTTTTACGTGCCTTACACAACACACGGGACCTACAGCTTTACATCCCAACAAAACGAGGTCAACTTGTACTGCATGAAAATAATCATGAAGGTTATCCAGGGATTTCTAAATACAGTAGATAGTCCAGTGACAATCCCTGCCTTGTTCACTGTGTAAATGACTCCATGGGCTTTTTCTAAATCTCGGCTCAGGTTCTGTCTTTGGCTCTGTTTCATGTTGGAAACACCATACAAAATGTACAGTTGTACACTGGTCCAAAATTGATAACTGAGACCAAGCCAAGGTTTGGAAAAGGCCCATGTTCAATTGAGCACAAGAACTACAGGTTTAAACAATCAACTTCCTAAAGGCCTAACTGTTAGAGACAAAGTCTTAAAAAAAGGTTAATCATAAAAAAAAAAAACTTTTATTCAATTCACTATGAAAGCTCACTGATCAAAAAGTAGGAGGGTTAAGCCACAATTTACCTGGGTGTTATAAACGTCCATTTACTGCCCTCTATGTCCACATACTTCCATTGTAATGTATACATCACAGCTTCATGGCTGGCTGGTTGCCAGCTGATATCAACGCTGGTGTTTGTAATGCTTTCCATTGATGCAACAAAGGGAGCGGACGGGGTACCAACTAAAGCTGCAAATAACAAAAAGAGACATTGCACCCGGGTTATTTACTGCAGTCAGGAAAACCATAGAATCTAGACATGGATCTTGGAAAATACTGAGCTCAATTGTTGTCCAGGTCTGCCGTGCACGCCCTCTATGTTAGCTATGGACAGATTTTCAATATCATGTCACGGCTACAGCTACGGCTACGGCTACATTTCCGCGTCATCATGCGTTTAAGTACAGGACGTCCTTAAGCCGTGTCCGAACTAAGGGCTACAGCTACATTTCCGCATCATTCTGAGTTGAAGTATGGACGTTCTTAGCAATACCCTAAGCAATAGTCATAGCCGTAGCTACAGCCGCCAATTTGGATACGGCCTTAGCAACAGTTGTAGCTGTAACAGTAGCCGGCAATCTGGAGAACGCCTTACAGGCCCAGATTCATGTCTCGCTTGCTCACCGCGGAATTCTGCGCTTACGACACGTAAAATCATGCACTTTAAATGGTGCCATGGGCAAAGAATTCTGCGGTAAACAGCGCCATGACATTGGGGAAGGGAAAGCTGAAATTTGGCATCAAACAAAAATTTGCAGTGTGCATGAATTGCCTCAAAGCAGATACTAAGCACACACAGATAACCACACACAGCAGTCTCTATGGGACAAACCAACAATCACATTGCAGTAATTGCTCAATTACATTCCCTGATCAAACAGCTCTTGTAAAAATGGCCTCTCCGTGACAAACAGTAGAGGGAGCCCTGTATTACGAATCTCTAACATTGCTTATCATTGGAACAGGCATACCAATCTTATCACAGTCCAAGTATTGGGATATTGGGTTACCATTGAGTGGGGTATTCCGGAAGAATTTGGCAAAGTCTCTAGCTGAAAACACTGAGGTAAACAACTTCGCATTTTGACGTGTGGGGTCGTTTAATAATAATAATAATAATAATACTACAGAGTATTTATATTGCGCCAAATCCACAAAAATTAAGGTGCTCAAGGAGTACTAGAGAGAATCCTCACACAGTACAGAAAGAGGAAATTAGACAGAAAACAATTACAAAAAAGCAATATTGTACAAGTAAGTTTTCAAACTTATCTTAAAAGTTTTAACACTGGAAATATTACGAATTTGTGGTGGTAAGTCATTCCAGAGAGTGGGTCCAGAATGCGAAAATGACCTATCACCCCATGATTTCCTGCTCTCAGGAACATCTAACAAGCGAGTATTAGAAGATCAAAGAGATCGTACAGGAGTATAGATAGGTTGCAGTATGACGTAAATCGGCCATCTTTACGGGCAGTTTAGAACAAACAGTGGTGCGTTTCGTGTGAGAACGGCGTGCAACACGCGCGCATTTCACGAAACTCATTGCAGGATTGGTTAGTGAACAACGCGGCTGCATTAATAAGTTGAGCGTTTGACGCATCTGCAAGCCAAAATGCAATTTGCCCGTAAAGATGGCGTCTACTGGGAACTATCTATATGGTTTTACCAAAGAAATATTATAAATTATAGGAGCGGAACCATGTATGCAATGAAAGATAAGCAACAGTAGTTTGAAAGCAATACGAGATTCAATGGGTTTGAAGGAGAACTAATCCTGAACAATGCTGAGCAGTACCCTCTCCTGGTCAGGAGATGGAGCTCCCGAAGTATACAGGATTTACATATTACAAGTGGCGTGTTGTGGCTGAGCTGTCTAGTTCACTGTACCCAAGCTCTGGCGTTGTCAGGCTACTCGGGTGGGATTTGAACCCTTGACCATTGCCATTCTAAGGTCGCGTTCACATTGAACTTTTGGGGGGTAAACTAACCGAGCAAGTGGGGGAACCGGACCATTTTGTTTTTAAGTCCAGTGTGAACAGCCCAGAAAAATTTCAACCAGGTAACTTAACCAAGCAGGGTAGTTTAACCGACCACCTTCTGCCCAGGGCCCAATTTCATAGAGATGCTTAAGCAGAAAATATTGCTTAACAATTGTCTGCTAAGCAGAAATGAGCAGGATACCAGTCACAAATTGTACATGTGATATGGTAGTTTGGCTGGTAACCTTATTCTGGAAAGCATAGTTTTGATGTGCTTAGCTACTTTTTGTGCTTAAAGGAACATTACAGAATTGGTTTTTGCTAACAAAACAGTTGCTGGCAGTGTAAGCTCTTTATGTAATCCACCATATACATCAACTGACAAACCTGTAGAAGTTTGAGATCGATCGGCCATCTGGGTCACGAGAAAATAGTGAAAAACCGATTACACATTTTGCATGAAATCATATAGCTTCAACAAACGAATAAAACGCTCACTGAGCGATTTAAACTCCAATCGGAAAATTAGTTTATTAATTTCTCATCAAATATGGCATTTCAGACAGAAATATTTGAAGGGATGTTTTCTACTATCATCATCATTAGACCGTGTAAGTTTTCTGTAAATCTGTGATCAAAAGTATATTTTACAAGTTTTTTTCTTACCAATTCTGTAATGTTCCTTTAAGCGGCTCTATGAAAATGGGCCCAGGTAAACTAAGCTTGTCAAACTAACTAACTGGTAGCAACGTCTGGTTCACTGCACAGCCATGATCACATGACACACTGAAGTGACCTACAACACACATGTACTGGTGATGTTCACACTCTTGTCACTGCTGTATACAGAACTCAGAAAATGCACCCCTTTGCTTGCATTGTTGTTCTTTCTTTTATTTTATGTGCTTCTCTTCAACCAGTGTTTAAAAGCTAGGTCATGTTTTTTGTCACATCCGGGTTCAAGTTCACTGGCGTAGCGCCCTCATGTGTTTATATTTAGTCAGTCATAAGACATAAGACATAAGAAACTTTATTACTCTCCAAGAAGAAGATATTACATTGCTCGCACAAGTTTAAAAACACTACAAAGATAAAAAAAAGTTAAAAAGTTACTAGAGGCTGACAAAAATATTTCACAAAAAACAATGCACAAGGATTAATAATAATAAATAAAATCCATGTCTACCAGTCGTTTTGGTCTCGGTTAGTTACCAAAGTCAAATAATCCAAGTGCAGACACTGGTAAGATTTGCCAATTGGAATGTAACCTATGGTCTCGGTTGAATATCAATGCAATGCAAACACGGCTTAAAGGTATTGTACACTTTTGGTAACAGCTCAAAATCAGTGTCCACATTTTGTGTGATTAAACAATGAACAAACAAACCTGTGAAAGTTTGAGCTCAATTGGTCATCGAGGTCACAAGGAAATAGTGAAAAGAGCTCTTATGTGTTTTCTGTTTTTTTCAAATTATCGCGCGCGATAATTACTATTGTTTTACTCGTTTCTCAGAAACGATAGCATTTTAGGCAGAAATATTTTAAGGAACCGTTTCTACCATTACTTACTTTAAATCATGTAAGTTATGTGTGAATCTGTGAACATTGTGTTTTTCGATCTTACCAATAGTGTACAGGGCCTTTAAAGCAGCTATTATAACTGTTAGAACACGGAGCCTGCCTGGTGACCAGAGGCCAGTCCTGTGGGTTTTGCTTACCTGTAATAATTGATGCGTATTCATCTTCTGCATAACGACATCCCAAGTAGCAAGACTCCATCTTAACAAATCAGACACAAAATCAAACAGTGTGTTCAGAATCAGAAGGTACACATACATAAATTCAATTCCCTATTAACAATAGTTGTGGGTAGGCACAAGCACTGTTGTGGGGACTTTTACACAATGGAACAAAGGTCCCCACAATGTGTTTCTTTGTTAAACTGGGTCACCCTACCAGGGAATTCTTTAGAAAAGGGAATAATAGAACAATAGGAAGTCCCCACAATGGTGTGCGCAAAAACAATCCACGGGGTGCTCGGGTGGGATTCGGACCAATGACCCCCTGCTAGACCACCGAGCGGGCCCGGCTAAGGAGAGGCCAGTACACTAGCAGCAGGTATTCAATCAATTCAGTAATTGCATCAGGGATACAGAACAATATTTTTGTTTTACCCTGCTACACTCATGCACTGTACCCTCAGTGCTTGTCCAGTTACTTGGATGGGATTCGAACCCACAACCCCCACAACTTAAGTGGGTGCCACAAACGATGCAAT
Source organism: Pycnopodia helianthoides (assembly GCA_032158295.1). NCBI lineage: Eukaryota > Metazoa > Echinodermata > Asteroidea > Forcipulatida > Asteriidae > Pycnopodia > Pycnopodia helianthoides. The sequence goes on along the minus strand of CM063252.1, from coordinate 21,586,435 downwards.
TGGTGTTATAATAGACCTTATGGATTGATGTCAATCCCGCCACCATCTTAGATGTAGAACGATGATGAAACAATGAAAAACGCACATTTATGTATGCACGGCGCACAGAATGGGCTAAAGAGCAGCCTTGCTTTTAGCCTTAACATCTGATGTCACACTCCGAGGCTCGTGAACAACGCCAGAGAACGGCTTTCACGGATGTTGCCAGATGTACCTTTGACCTGGCATTCGCATTCATTATTCTTTTTCTTTAAAGGTATTGTACACTTTTGGTAACAGCTCAAAATCAGTGTCCACATTTTGTGTGATTAAACACTATGCATGAATAAACAAACCTGTGAAAGTTTGAGCTCAATTGGTCATCGAGGTCACGAGAAAATAGTGAAAAGAGATCTTATGTGTTTTCTGTTTTATCAAATTATCGCGAGCGATAATTACTATTGTTTTACTCGTTTCTCAGAAACGATAGCATTTTAGGCAGAAATATTTTAAGGAACCCTTTCTACCATTACTTTCTTTAAATCATGTAAGTTATGTGTGAATCTGTGAACATTTTGTTTTTCGATCTTACCGATAGTGTACAGGGCCTTTAACCCTTATGTGTATACCGATACTATTTTTTCCTAACATTGATGTATATTCAGTGCCTCCGAGTCTTGCATTCACATTTACCTTTTCTTGTTCTGAAGAAAACATAGAATCCTGCAAGACAAAAAACAAGACAAGAAATCATCAAAATATGCATTTGAATATTTTTGTAAAGATTGATTTAACGTGATCTTATCACACTTTTGTAAACTTACAGGTGATAAAAGAGTTTTTAAAATTTAAACAAAGGAATAAAAGAGTAGACGACGAGGTCTTAAATGGTGGTGGAATAAAGGATTGGGCCAAAGGGCAAGGTCCTTAATAATAATAATAATAATAGTGGCTTCTTATATAGCCCTCATATCCGTCACTCAGTGACGCTCAAGGCGCTTCAACATTCAGTATTTTCCTGCAAGGTATTGTGGAGCTACTTTTTGAAGTTTGAGACCTATTCCTTTACATATCACCATGTAATGGTTTACAAGGTGCGCTGTGGCGCAATATGCAGCCAATCAAACCAGGAACACCGGGGCGAACCCCTTCTCTTTACGATAAGTGCACTGGGTTCTTTTACGTGCATTACACAACACACGGGACCAACGGCTTTACGTCCCATCCGAAGGACGAAGCAATAATGGTGAAGTGTCTTGCTTAAGGACACAAGTGTCACGACTGGGACTCGAACCCACACTCTGCTGAACAGAAACACCAGAGCTTGAGTCCGGTGTTCTTATCCGCTCGAGTCTGGTGCTCTTAGCCGCTCGGCCACGACAGGCCACATCATCAACAGCCATGACCCTACAAGGTTTTATAACGGCGGCCGGGCATGGAGGCAAATGCCACTACTAGTATCAATCTTGGCCAAGTTCACGCAAGAACTATCGATGACCAGAGTTCGACTAAGTTAGCCTGAACTCTGTCCATTCAACGATAGTTGGACAGTCGACTACTCGGAACCAGCCTACCGGGCATGGTCATATCGCTGGTTACCAATAGCCGTTTTTATAGCACAGTGCAGAATGGACCAGTTTTCAGAAAATGATAATGTACATTGAGCGCACCAGTTGCGTTGACATGACCAGAGTTCTGCCCACAGTGGTCGGTGCCGGAAAACCCCCCCGGCACTCAGGATTCCCCAACCACCACTGGCAGAATTTTCTCTGTTTCCGACCACCACAAATTTTCCAGGTATTTTGCAATATCCTTTCCAAACACTTGCAATTTCCTTTCAAAGGTTTTCAACGAAATGTAAAATTGGGTACATGTATTTGCCAGTAAAAATGGTATCTGAAGCCATTAATTTTGAGTACTTCTTTGATTTGAGTCTATTTATATGATCCACCATGTAACTGATCCATCTCGCAAAGGTTTCCAGGGAAAACATTTTTCCACCACTAAAGAAATCCTGGGCAGAACCCTGCATGACATGACAGCCTTTCGCACTTCAACTTCTGTGCGCATGCCCTATGTATACATGACTAAACAACCGCAAGTTAACCATTGGTCCTCGCCAAACTTGACCTCCGCTGGACCAACTTCCACCACTGCTGTCTCATATCAACCTCTGATCCCTCAAGATCTCAATGGCGTGTCGTGGCCGAGCGGATAAGAACACCGAACCCAAGCTCTGGTGTTTCTCATCGGCAGAGTGTGGGTTCGAGTCCCGGTCGTGACACTTGTGTCCTTAAGCAAGACACTTAACCATTATTGCTGCATCCTTCGGATGGGACGTAAAGCCGTAGGTCCCGTGTGTTGTGTAATGCACGTTAAAGAACCCAGTGCACTTATTGCAAAGAGAAGGGGTTCGCCCCGGTGTTCCTGGTTTGATTGGCAGCATATTGCGCCACAGCACCTTGTAAACCATTACATGGTGCTATGTAAAGGAACAGGTCTCATACTTCAAAACATAGCTCCGCATACCTTGCAGGAAAAAATACTGAGCGCTTTGAGACGCCAATTGGTGTGATAAAGCGCTGTATAAGAACTCAGTATTATTATTATTATTAAATGAAAATCCGTATTAGCATTAAAAACAGATAATTGGGAATTAATCAATTGAACTTTGGCTCAAGTCACTTAATGATAACCCCTCCCACTCCAACCATTATCTTCCAACATTCCTCTGATGGATTTATCACTCAGTAGGCCTATCTCTTTAGATTAAACAAAACATAGAATAGATGAGTAAATATTGACTTACACATGCTCCGCTGCATGACTGGGCTGTTGTGTTATCCCATAGGCCACACCCTGCAGTACACTGAAATCAAACGTTATTATTATTAAGGGAATAAAAGAGTAGTGACTTGGTCTTAACCGGCCGTTTAAAACCGGCAGGGTCGTGGATCGCACGGCCACGGCCCTGCAAGGTTTTAAACGGCCGGTTAAGACCAAGTCACTCTTTTATTCTCATTCATAAATGCCCTTTTTGTTAAAAAGCGTAAAATAATATTGTTGGAAAAATCTCAACTTTTCTGTTAACTTTCATTTCCTGTCACGTCCTCGAGCCCTGTTTCGCGAAGGATATACATGCCATGCTCAACAGATGTGCGTACGTGCGCGTCATAACACTAACATGTTTTTAGATTGAATACTAGTATGTGTTGATTGCGTTTCGCGTAAATTAGCGCCTGCGTATAACCTTGCGCACCACAGGTGTGTTTAAACACTTCTAGCTGTGTCTATATCATCCGTTTAAACACCCCCAACGTGACACGCTCTCCACCAATCAGAATGGATAAACTGTCCCAGGTATTTATGAATATTCATTCATTCATTCATTCATTTATTCAAGGTTGATTAAAATCACATTGCAACTAAATGGCTGGATTGAGTAGTTAAAATACGGGTTGTGGGTCTGGGTCTCCCCTTGGTCTAGAGGATGACGCCCCCAGTACATCTATGGTGTTACATTTCAAAGGATTTTAGTAATCTAAACCAAAACAAATAAAGAACTAGGGTAGTGGGTCTTGGTCTCTCGTGGGAAAGGAAATAATCGATGAATACACATATAAGAATAAAACGCTAACAGAAAACATAACCTTATTTCCAGTCTGTCATCACAACATTCCAGCTCTGAGCTTTTTATCAAAGATTCTTGCATTCAAAACCCTTTTTTTAAATCACAAAATGGTTTGATTTATCTGTAAGACTTCTTGATAAAATTCCTCAACATTTCCCCAAGAACTTTTATAAAGGGATACAAGAAGATAATTACATTTTCCAATCTGAAAACTCATTTGTTGTAAAGTTGCCTGTCTTCCAGAAAAATATTCCAAAAGAAATGGTCAAAGTCAAGACACCTTATTCATTGTAAAAATTTATTATTTCAATTATCTCAATTAAAATATAGCAGATGTGCACAAAATCTCTGACGAACATAAATGGTCTTGTTGTTGTTTCGCTAAATTGTGTAATTTGAGGAATTTTTAAAGAGTGTGCATGACATTGGTACGAACGAAATTAGAAATGTTCATAAAATCACCGTTAAAGGCAGGAGTAAACCTTTGGTTTTTGGAACCGTTCGATTGTAAATGTAGATAGTGTACAATAAAACTAACCTGTGAAAATTTCATATCAAGAGGAGCATTTTTGAGATCGCTGAAAATCTTGAGCGGTTATGTCCATACAGGAAGAATAATCCAGAATTGGAAAACACAATCTGAGAAAAATTTCATGCATGAAACGTTTCTCAGATTGAAATGTTTGTGAATCCCCGTCTCTAAAACCACATTGCTTTGAAGGGAATTGTTTCTCAACATGTTATCCATTATCAACAGCTGCAGTGATTCTTACCAAGTAAGGTTTTAAAGGAACATTACATAATTGGTAATTGTAAAATATACTTTTGGTCACAGATTTACATAAAACTTACACGGTCTAATGATGATGATAGTAGAAAACATCCCTAGAAATATTTCTGTCTGAAATGCCATATTTGATGAGAAATAAATCAAACTAATTTCCGATTGGAGTTTATCGCTCATGAGCGTTTTATTCATGCATTGTATAACACATGCAAGTTTGTAAACGGTTTTGCACTATTTTCTCGTGACCCAGATGGCCGATCGATCTCAAACTTCTACAGGTTTGTCAGTTTATGTATATGGTGGATTACATAGAGTGATTACACTGCCAGCAACTGTTTTGTTAGCAAAAACCAATTCTGTAACGTTCCTTTAATTACGAAAGGTACACCCTCCCTTTAAAGTTCTACTCATCTATCATCTCAAAAATGTTTCCCCGTGAAAACTAATGGAATGTTCCGATGTACTTACGGAATTCAAGATGCATGTTTGGTTACATGATGCCGTTTCCGTGAAACCACCGTCAGCCTGTCAAGACAAATACCAAATTATGAACCATGGTCAAAACGTAACATCTATTTCATAAAAACATTTGTTTTCTTTCGAAATCCATGCCATGTTCTTGAAGACAAATTTTCTGGTAACAAATTAATAGACTGTGTAAGTCTCGCGTCGTCTATGACCTGCGTCACGTGTCAATGTTACGAGCATCGCGCGTCTGCATATAAATGAGCTTTTAGTAGTCGCACCAATTCAGGCGTGTATTTACAAAAGGGGTTTCTAAAAAGTTTAGATCAAACAAGCATCCTTGTCCCAAAGTTTTTATTTTGTTTCAATAATAACATAACAAATTGTTTGTATTTATTGTAAAAACTAAAACTTATTTTATAAAAAATTGTAAAGGAGAAAATAGAATTAGCTGTTACTTGTAGGTGCTTACCAACCAAAAGGACCTATGGTATAAATGCAAAAAATAGTTAATGGCCTGATGTTTTGACCCTAGCAGAGTCTTTCTCAATTTAGCCTTCGAGAAAGACTCTGCTAGGGTCAAAAGGTCAGGCCAATAACTATTTTGCAAAAATTGTTAAGAGTAGTTTTGTCACTCAGATTTTTCATAAATATATATATTTAAAACAAGGATTTGATTTCGGAAAAAAACATATTTTTTGTTTTCTCATTTGGATACGCGCAAGACTTACACAGTCTATTGCAATGAAAAGTTTGCCAGTTCAAATATCACAACATAACTTTACAAAGAACGCAGTTTCTGCCAATTTGTCTCAACCATGTCAATGCCCAGTCAGACCAATTTATGTAACACCTTAGGGCTTACATGCTCCAGATGATGTTAGCCCAAGCTACACCCCAATCATGCTAGAAACACCAAGGCAAAGTGTACACTTTATATAGACCACATCCCTAATACAATTTTATACAGAGATCTACCTACAACTATAACCACTACATGTACAAGAAAAAGGAGACTTAGATTTGCTGGACATTGCAAGAGAAGTACAGATCAAGTGGTGTCAGATTGGGTGATGTGGCAACCAACACAAGGAAAGTACCAAAGGAATGCCAAATAAAACAAACATTTACCAATTGACCTTTCTATTACAAGGTCACAGCCCAAGTTTTGGCCAACCAAGGTTGGAAAACTATGGGGAGCCATAAATGCAAAGCAAAAACAGATAGGGTGGCCCAAGCCAAAGTTTGTAACACTGTGACACAAATATTCAAAAATAGGGTTGAATTAGATGGAAACATAGCAACCAATCATGGGATGTATTTGTTTTATTGAAAGTTTGTAGAAATGTTGAATTTGGTGTCAACACTATTGAATGTTTTGCTAACAACACTCAGCTGTCCACGCAAACCACGTTTGTTTGTCAACAATGGAAAGGTGAAGGAACATTTGGAAAGCCATCACAAATGTCCCCTGGAGACCCTTGGAATGAATGAATTTTTAGGCCTATCAAAACACAAATGGGACAAGCAGCTAGAGCTCTGGCAAAGGACAAACATTTATGGTAAGTGACAAAAGTCAGGGCTCAAAATATACACTGGACCACAGGCCCTAAGCCAGTAAGCTCATGACTAGACAAGTCCGACAGTCTTTCGTGCTTTTGTTCACACTTTGACTTTTAGTCTGATAAATCTCTCTCAATCCTGTTTAGTAAAAGAAGGTACTTACAAATAATACAAATGAGATCAATCTTCTCCTAGTGCTTTATAGCGCCCTACTCAAACTAAGTCCGATGCACTAGACATGCTAGATTAAGCGGAAACGACATTCCAAACTCAAACCATGTACACGTGTACAAGCTCACATTTTAGAATAGTAAGAAAATGACTTAGGCCTACAGTATTGTGTAACACACCAGAGAAGCTTGTAAAAGAACACACATTTCCTACCAATAATACCAGGTTCTTGACACCACACCACAAACAATTTATGATTTGGGAGGCAAATCATTCTCACTAGTAGCAGAGCAACTGAGAAGCTGAATTGTGTACGACGGGGCTACAACATGTTCGAGAAGCAGGCGTGCGAGGGCGCCTTTAGGCAGCCAGCCAGCCACATCGACCCATGACCACGGAGCGCAGCCTGAGATTGAAAGTGTTTGATTTTTCAGGAGGGTGGAAAACCGGAGAGCCCGGAGAAAAAGCCCTCATGGCATAGGAGAGAACCAACGCACAACTCTACTCACATATGGCCCTAGCTGAGTATCGAACCAGGGTCACATTGGTGAGAGGCGAGTGCTATACCCACCCATGCCACCCAAATAATTGATGAGAATTTATGTTTTAAGAGATCTTGATGTCAATTATGGTTAACACCTGACCATACTTTGTCACAGCTGGTACCATTTACTGACACCCCAAACCCAAACAATCTACCACATACCATTACACTTAGTCTTGGTTCCAAGATGCTCGACGCTCCAGTTGTGTACTCACGAAAACCTATCTGGAGCATCTTGGAACCAAGACTACATAACACTCAGTGAAGTACATGTACATTGTACATTGTACATGTAGTCCTTACTGTACTCACTGTTCCCCCAATGCTTAAATACTGAACACAGTCAGACTTGTCCTAATTACCAGCTACGGCTGCAGCTTGACCTTACACATGAACATGCCTTTAAGCAATGCTCATAGCAACAACCTTACCAACAGCCACAGCCACCGGCTATGGCTACAGCTTGACCTTACACATGAACATGCCTTTAAGCAATGCTCATAGCAACAACCTTACCAACAGCCACAGCCACCGGCTAAGGCTACAGCTTGACCTTACACATGAACATGCCTTTAAGCAATGCGCATAGCAACAACCTTACCAACAGCCACAGCCACCGGCTACGGCTACAGCTTGACCTTACACATGAACATGCCTTTAAGCAATGCTCATAGCAACAACCTTACCAACAGCCACAGGCTACGGCTACAGCTTGACCTTACACATGAACATGCCATGCCCACAGCAACAACTAGAAGCTACAGCCACCGGCTATGGCTACAGCTTGACTTTACACGAACATGCCTTGAAGCAGAGGATGCCCATAGCAACAACCTTGGCAACAGCCACAGCCACAGCCTATGGCTACAGCTCAACCTTACACATGAACATGCCTTGAAGCAAGGATGCCCATAGCAACAACCTTAGCTACAGCCACTGGCTATGGCTGCAGCTTGACCATACACATGAACATGCCTTGAAGCAAGGATCCCCATAGCAACAACCTTAGCTACAGCCACTGGCTATGGCTGCAGCTTGACCTTACACATGAACATGCCTTGAAGCGTAGGATGCCCATAGCAACCACCTTAGCATCAGCCACAGCCACAGACTGCCAAATACAACACAGCCATAGTCCATGTAGTCTTGATCTTGGTGCTAACACATGGTTTTACTCTATGGTTTTTACTAACTCAACCTAAGAACTGACTTCAGGGGAAAAAACAAGACTAACCTAGTCTATAAATTTGGTGGTAAGTGTCTGGGATTTGACAGGCGTGATTTGACCTGTATTTCTAGTCTCAGCATTACACCCACATTCCAGGGTCAAAGAGAGGATGCTTTTAACTGCACAGTGGTTAACCACAACTCAACCACACAGGGTACAAGGGCCTGACAAGTGGGGTTTTGTCATGTTGCAAGAATGCACTTGTGCCTCTGCTAATTGTTTTGAGAATCACCAGGGAAATTCCATGTCAACTTTTTCCATTATGTAAAATACATATTCCTTGACCTCTGGCCGTGCACATGGGTTTATGGGGACTCTTTGCTGCAGAGGGGCTGATTTGCCCCAAATTGTACACAGATAAAAACATACCGGTACCAATTTCTAGCACCCGGGTAAAAAAAGTATATTTTGCTTTCTCTGTCCTATTTGTTTTTCTTTTCTAGCTGTGCTCAATTTTCCCCACTGTTTTGCTCGAATTTGGGAGGGCAGTTGCCCCCTCCCCCCCGTCACCCCCTTCCCCACCCTCTGTGTCGTACCTCTATGGCCACACACTCTGGCTTTTTGCAACTTCTGGCTCTAAAAGCTGGCATGATGTTTATCAAATGTGCAACTTTTCTTTTTCAACAACAACAAAAATGAAACTGCAAATCACATAAAACTTTGTTATCCCATTGTTGCTTTGAGGTTTTTTTTATGGCAACAAGGAGAAAACAGAAGCTGAAAGTTTCCTGCCAGTCATGCAAAATAAAAAATGCAGGCCCAATTAAATGGAGTTTTGAGCAAATCAGTTTTTTTATACAGTAAGGTACACTTTCATGAAACATTAAAACGTCTACAAACAGAAAGAATTTTGAAGGGTACACAGAAGGCCAAGACTTGGGTAGCAGCTTGGCCTTGTCATCAATCCATACATCTTGGCCCAACCAATACTTGATGTCAAACCACACAAGTGTTCAGGGAATTGTCCTGACTGTAAACCACATGTTAGCACACATTTGACAAGTGCCTCAATGGTCGGCCAATTGGGATCATTCAGGAAGTAAACTACATCCTGCTGTAATCCAACAACCATGTGACAACAGCTACGTGCAGAATGCTTAATCAAGAAATAAGTAGAAGCTCTGCCCCAACTTGTCATTTGACCCCTCGGTTTACAACCCCCTCCCCAACATTAGCTTCTTTGCAGGCAGTTGGTCCATTACTTATTTTCTTCAGTTTTACACATGTATTATAACAAACTAACACTATCCACAAAGCCATTGATGTTTTGTTTTAAATCAGTCTTCTTCAGTTTTACACATGTATTATAACAAACAGTCTTGAAGCCAATATTTATTTATTTACCCAGCCTCGCTACCATGGGCAGCACGCGCCGTATCGATACCTCTAGTCACAAACCCCTGGTAGTGATGTCCTAAAAAACAACGCTGATTGGCTCCCAAAAGTGACTACTTTGCGAGTACGCTTGTTAAAAACTTCCGAGTGCTTGTATGGCGCTTATATAGGACGCTTAGTACGCGCATGTGAAAATGCAAGTATTTCGACGAGATTCCAATTCATTTTAATCATGTTTTTTGCACAGTCACCCTAAACTGCATACATTTAGACCTGTCACAAGATCAAAGAAGAATGGGAGGGGACCAGTTGCTCTTTGACTTGATGCCTCTTTTGCGGGTTACCATACTTGAGCGGGCGTGTAGAGTGGATCAGCCACAGGCCTGATTAAAATGTGCCAGATGATGGCACATTTTAATGAACCAATTAAAAAATATTAAAAAATGGTGCGGCGAGATCGATTAACCCTTGGAACGAGGTTGTAACTTGCCCCTCCCCTCCTCACCCCTCCCAAATCTTAGAGTCTGGCTCTGCAGCTGGTTTTTCATGTAGGGCCTGAAGGGGAACCAGTTACCACTGGTAACCATTCAGGTAACCCTGGATAAATGATGAAAATATATTTTATTCTGAGAACTTTCGTCATATTTCTGGTTTTATTGCATTTTCTTCAAAAGGATCAAAGATGAAAGAAAAAAGAAAATATTTCTTGGTTGAGTTGGTTTTCTCTATGATTTGTTGTAAACAAAGTTGTTTTGCTGGTTTAGTTTTGCATCAAAAAATGCTCACCTACGTAGGCTACATAAAAATAGAAAGTTATCTTCACATATAACAAAACAAGGAAAAATATTGATAACATGTAGAACTTAACTACAACTACATGTAGATGTAAACAAACTGCTATCATTGTTTACTTCCAATAAAAGAATTAATCACTCTCTCAAAAATGCCACGGTTTGTTTTTCCCAAAAGTAATTTCTGTGTGAGTTAACCGTGACCAATCATTAAAGCATTATACATAACTCCATGTAAAAAATACTTGCATTTAAGCCTGCCCAGCCAGCCAAAACTACATGTACTTTGACCTTTGTTGCTGTCTTTATTTATTTCATTTTATACTTTTTAAAATTAGCTTTTTCAGTACAAACTTTTTTTAAAACTTGACAGTGGTCGGTGCCGGAAAACCCACCCGGCACTCAGGATTCCCCAACCACCACTGGCAGAATTTTCTCTGTTTCCGACCACCACACAGTTTCAAAATTTGTAGGGTAAACTGGGGTAAAAACGCCCGTTTTTTAAGTTTTAGTTAAATATCTCAGAACTTCTTGGAGACACAGAGAAATTAATGTGTGGTTTTATCCATTACATATCTCCTCTATTGTGTGCAAATATAAAATTATAGTCACTATGTTGAAAAAGTGAAATTTTCCACCCTTTTTGGATGGAAGTTTGGCGGGCGTTTTTACCCGGGTCTCGGGTAAAAACGCCCGCCCGCCCAGAGGTCGCTATATGACAGGTTTCTTTTGTAATGGAATCATATTTATTAAATTAATTCAATATTGAGGGATACTACATTAACTGCAAACAACTTTTCAAACACAGTTGGTTCATTATAACTACAAACTCAATCATTTTAAACCGATAACTTTATGTGGTAGGCCTATATTAAACTTGCAATTTCCTTTCAAAAGTTTTCAACAAATTGCCAAATTGGGTATTTACCAGTAAAAAAAATGGTATCCAAAGCCATTAATATTGAGTACTTCTTTGGTTTGAGACTATTTATATGATCTACCATGTAACTGATCCATCACACAACGGTTTCCAGGGAAACATTTTTTCCACCATTAAACCAATCCTGGGCAGCAAGGTTTTAGCCAGGATTTGGTAAGAGTGTCCAAATTTGCTGGAGATTTAAAAACTGGGTGTTCAAATTGTTCACTTACAATACATAACATGTAAATGACAGATAAAACAGCCCAGGGTGTCCAAATTTAAAACAGGGTGTACAAAAGACACCCAGACACCCCTCTGGCTAACACAGTGGGCAGAACCCTGTCTTAGTGCTTAATTCAAACAAAAAATGTTTTACTGTGTCAGGACTCAAAAAAGGGTTTCTCATTTTGATTCTGGTCTTGGACAAAACTTTCTGGTCCGGTAAACATTTTGAGAACTCTACAAACCCTGCAAGCCTTGTGGGTTTGTTTCCCAAAATCGAGCCACCTGCAACCAATGTCTTTATTACGGCCTAACCTACTGTGACTGCAGGCCTACATGTATCATCAGGCTTGCGCTTAAGCTTTTTGTGAAGTAGCCTGCCGGGCCAGTAAACTGTGCATTTTACTTGCCCCAGGAAGTTTTAGTAGCCCAGATATAAACAGGAATTGCCATATAAATGTAATGTTCTGATGTGTTTATGATTAATGATCAAATGAAGTTATATTCACACACTCAATATCGATTAACACATTTTATACATAAATTATTTACATTTGAAAAGGAAGAAATCAGCATTTTAAACAAGTAGGTTGCACAGTTTTTAGTAGCCCACAGGGCAAGTTGAGAAGTGGTGTTTACATTGTACTAGCCCATAAAGGGCGAGCCCTGAATCATTTGTAATGACCTCCACTTGCAATCAAGTTCAAGTCTCCATGTTTATACATTTGTACCATGCCAACAACAAGTAGCGCCTACATGTATCTAATGAAGTATAAAACATGACCGCATTCCAGCACTGAATACTTTTATTCAGTATTATGAAAAACATTTTCACACATGGCTAAGTCTTTTGAAATTCATTTTTAATAAAAAAAATATCAATGACCCAAACAGAACTGAGGCAGTGCGAAGCGCAGCTGTATTGAGGTGGGTGTGAGTGGGTGTAAAATATCCACGAGACCAAGGGTTTTGTAGCTTTGTACTTTCACTACCCGAATCATTTTTTTTTTTACAATTGACCCACATGTAAAAGATCTCTTTTTTAAACATTTGATGAGTGTTTCGAAGGTTTGGAATTGAAAAACTTACAGTAGTATGTAAAATCTTTTAAAATATGTGTTTGAAAAAACACTAGACTGAAGGACTTGTTTCTAGTCTAAGAGGTTTGCGGTGACACAAACAACTCAACGTTTCGATCAGTGTGCTCTGATCGACTTGTTTCTAATAAGTAACACTCTTTATAAATACAAGATGCAATTTTTACATTCTTTACAAAAGCTCAATTTTGTGGGAAATTAAATAACATAATGTCGTAAATGTACCCCTGCAATGTTTTGTAAGTTGCTTTAATTGAACAACTATTGCAAAATCTATTAACAGAATGACAACATAAGTAGAGGGGCATTTTTTTTTTTAAAGTGGAAATTCCTTCCGTTTCAGCGGAAGTAAAATCAGGAAAAAGTGTCTAGCATTTCTGGCGAGCCCAGTATGGCTGGCAGGAGATAACGGTTTGATTTCACGCTGGGTGTAATTGTAAACCATAACTGGGAATAAGAAGTGAACAAGAGAACGGGTCTATTATTTCCCAACATCAACAATCGTTGTACACATGCAGTGAATGTTAAAGCAGTGTGCATTGTGAGGTGGCTATATCAGGTGTATTTCAAAGATGACTAATTAGGGGGGGGGGGGGGGGAGTAATCCAGCTTTTCTTAAAGGTACAACTAGGCCTATAATCAGGGCTCAAATTTGGGGGGAAAATCCACAAGACCAAGGACTTGTATCTCAAAATATTTACTGGACCAGAAATTATTTTTACAAGACCAGATTCAAACTGAAAAAAGACTTCCTTGCACACCAATGCAGCTAAGACATACATGTAAAGAGAAGATTTACTTTTTGTCTTTAAGGGTACATGTATTACATATATTTCAAATCATTACTCAAAGTCAACATTTGAACATAACTTGTTTCTGTTCAGGATATTAATAGAGTGAGTTACATAAATTGTTAATGAAGTGAAAACACAAGACCGCCGGACTTGTCTGGTAAATGAGTTTACTGGCCCAATACTACAATCACTGGCCTCGGGCCTGGGGTCCAGTGTCAAATTCGAGCCCTGCTATAATGCAGGATTGGTCAGGATAAAAAACATCATTGTTTAATTTTATCAAAGGAACATTACAGAATTGGTTTTTGCTAACAAAACAGTTGCTGGCAGTGTAAGCACTTTATGTAATCAACCATATACATGAAAGTGACAAACCTGTAGAAGTTTGAGATCGATCGGCCATCTGGGTCACAAGAAAATAAGGCAAAACGATTACAAATTTGCATATGTGTTATACATTGCATGAATAAAACGCTCATGAGCGATAAACTCCAATCGGAAATTAGTTTGATTTATTTCTCATCAAATATGGCATTTCAGACAGAAATATTTCTAGGGATGTTTTCTACTATCATCATCATTAGACTGTGTAAGTTTTATGTAAATCTGTGATCTTAAAGAAAATTTTACTTACCACTTCTGTAACGTTCCTTTAAAGCTTACTGATCATGAAGTTCATACTAGAACAATTTTTTTTCTGTGAAATATTTCCTCTGAAATGTAGTCATATCAGAGAAAACTGTATCTGAAAACTTACAAAAACAAAATGGCTGATTTGGTTGTGACAACCAAAATCAAGGACAATGTGTTTACATGCTGAACATGGTTTTTCACTAATTTCTCCTGACTCACACAACGGATTAAGCACAAATTTTCACAGGTTTGTTATTTCATGTACATGGTTGATCGCACAAGAAATGAACATTGTTTGTGACTATTTTGTCAGCTCTACCAATCCTGTAAAATACCTTTGAAGACACATTACCCAATTTTTGCCAAATTAATGGTAACAAACTTATTCAATATTAGAGCTTCCTGTTTACATTTACTACAGTAGTCGACGAAGTAAACAGTTTCATTTGAGACAACAAACAAAAATACCCATCGGCAATTAGTAATATTAACCACTTCACGTCAGCATAAACAAAAATGACTGCCCCTCTATCGGCAATTAGTAATATTAACCACTTCACGTCAGCATAAACAAAAATGACTGCCCCTCTGTCATGTCTGATAATGTGACGGTATTAACTTTTTGGGAACTTTCACAAAAATTTGTTCTTGAGAATATCGCTGTCACAATGAAACCATGACTAAACAAAGTAAAGACAACAAAACGTCCTCATAAATGCACTAGATTTTTTGTTCTCTTTTCGAGAAAATATGGAATGTCTTCCCTGTGAATCGGACAAACCTTGGCCGCAAGCCACGACAGATAATCGGATATGGTATGCTGGAATCTTGGACTTACAAGTCCTTCCTTTATGCCAAACACAATGACACACACTAGTGGCAGCCTATCGGTCTCTCATAATCTTTGATTGTACAATAAAAGGACAAAGGTCTGCAATCGGGGATTTCACAATAAGCCCCAGAAAGAGGCAGATTTCCAGTAAAAAAGTGCAAGTGCAACAACACTCCTATGCAATCCTTAATAATAATAATATAGCGCAATTTACAATAACGTATCAATGCTCTTTATATTAGTGCCCTGGTCATTGGGCCAATAGCATTCCTGTAATCTTTCTCAGCTCCCTAGGGAGTATACATTGTACAGCCCCGAGCTGCCATGGCGCTCCGAAATGGAAGCTCCGAACACAATATCAACCTCCACCCTCACAGGTACCCATTTATACCACTGGGTGAAGAGAAGCAATTATAATAAAGCATCTTGCTCAAGGACACAAGTGTCATGACGGGGGGATTTGAACCCACACCCCGATGACTCAACCACCAGAACTTGAATCCGATGCTCTTAACCGCTCGGCCATGACACCCCATAATACCTCATCCAAGGTGTGCCCAAAATAACATTGACTTTAAAATTTACACTCACAGCAGGACAGGAAGCTACATGTATGACTTTGCTTGTAAACAAAAACATTAATCAATCTGCCAATAATCCTGTAGCTGTAGTGCGGCATATGAATTGATCTATACTAACAGTAACATGCTTATTAACTTTTTAGACTAAAGTGAAATTTGGTTTTCAGGAGAGCAAAGGGAATTAATCATTGCCTTTTTAAAGGCAAAGTGTAGGCCCCCTACATCTTTTGTTTGCTTTAAAATCCTACAAATGTAGATATTTTAATACAATCAAACTAACCTTTGAAAATTTAATTTAAAAGGATTCAGCGAAAATCTGGGGCAGTTATCTCCCTGCAGGAATCAATACTCCGTAATTGGAATACACAATCTGAGAAATTTTTCATGCATGAAATGTTTCTAAGATTGACATTTTTGTTAATCTCTGCACTAAAACCACATTCCTTAGAAGGGAATCGTTTCTCAAAATGTTATATAGACTGGACTGAACAATTTCCTGTGTCCACAACAGGGCTTGAATTTCGATTGTAGCTCAACTTTTTCACTGGACCAGATTATATTTTACAATGACCAGAATCTAAACGAAAAAGAACTTTCAACAAAGTTTAACATGTAAACTGTTGAATGATACTTATCGGCACCAGACTCAAAATCAACAATTGTTTTGTTTATATAAATCACCAGTGAGTAATTATTCAAACTGAAATAAAACACAAGACCGCCCGCCAAGGTTTTAGCCAGGATTTGGTAAAAGGGTATCCAAATGTGCTGGAAATTTAAAAACTGGGTGTCCAAGTTGCTAACATACAATACATTTACACGTAAATGACAGATAAAACAGGGTGTCCAAAAGACACCCAGACACCCCTCTGGATAACACTATGAGCCGCCAGCCAGACTTGTCCAATCCTGAGTTTACAAGCCTGATGCTAAAATCACTAGCCTTGGGCCTGCAGTCCAGTGTAAAATTCAACGCTGCATCAGTTGCTACTCAAAATTCATCGCTTGCCGCTCAATGTTAGCAATGAGGCTACACAAAACACCAATCTAGATTACTTCAGTATGATGCAAAATTGCTGGACCTACTAATCGCTGGTATATAATTTCAACCAGCATACTTGTAACTTGGAATTTAAGATAATCTCAAAGAATTTTGATATGGATGGAAGTATACCCCCTACTGACCAAAGTGCAATACAATGCCTCGTGCATTGTGTAGGTGGATTCAAGAACATGACCTTGTGTGACCTCCGTTGACCTCTCTTAAGTCTGGAATCCAGAATATTTATGAAATGAGATAATGATTTTGGTATGGAAAGTAGAAATAAACACCTCTGGTTCAGGCCTGATACTTCAGGGAAGCAACGTAGGTAATTGCCTCCATTGCCCCTGGTCATTGCAGGGTGCCCCTTGAATGTTCCAATAGAAATTTACAATTTCCTCATGGAGGTGGTGCCCTTTACCAAGAAGAAAATGCCTTGGTGCCCTTGCCAAAACATCAGGCCTGCTAGTTAGCTGTCTTCTGACAAATTAGAGGTGAAAGCTGAGTGTTAGCTTTCCTTTGGGAAAGCATTTCTGAATAATGTTTGTTTCTAGTACATGTAAGTTCCTTCTTGTGAGAATGGACCTTGATCTTTTTCAACTATGAAAAATCGATTATACATTTGTTTCAACTGAATACAGTGTCTACTAGCATGTAAGAAAACAGTAAAAAAAACTTATTGTTTTCACAAGAAAACCCTGTTTATAGCGAGGGTGACAGTGGGTACCAACCGCATCTCTGGCCGCAGCATTCGCGAATGGTCGCCAACCCTCAGAAATCTGAGAAATGATTCATGAATTATTTCTTGAATTCAAATATTTTGGGGTGAAAACTTTCCAATATTACTCCGAAGGGAATACTTTCTCAAAATAGTGTACTACATGTATACCGTCAACAGCTGCAGTGCTTCTCAACAAGCAAGCTTTCATGGTCATTAAGTTTTGAAGTATACATTTTAATATGACCCTGCTGTAGACCTACCTTAAGGATAAACAGATCGGTAGTAAACATTTATGCACTATGAACTTTTGCTTTTCACACAGATAGTTTATGTACATCCCAACCTTCTTCTTAACCAAACAACAGGATACTTAAATCACAACAATTTTTATGTAAAGCTACACAAAGTTAAAGTGGAACACATAAATTGGGCCGTACCTATTTTACAGGCTCTGCCATTTCATTGCTTCTCGCAAGATTGTTTACCAACCACAAAGACTGCTCGATTTGTAATAAACTGATTATGTACACTGTACACGTATGTAATGTAGATCAAACATGTGTTCCTATTTGCATTTAAACCAAATCAGTTGACTGAAAAAACGATTCATCTTGAATGAAAATCTAATAATAAATCATTTGATCCCCCGGGGAGTTGCAAATCTAAATAGAGTTGATAAGGTCATGTTTAATACGGTTAAGGTCGGCCCAGTCTCCTTGAACTCACCATAAGTGTAAAAATCAACATGTCCTCGATAAAAAATATTACTAGCTTGTCTTGGCCCATCAGTCTAGTGCATTGGACTCATGTTCTGAGGTTCCTAGTCATGGGGTATGGGTTCGAATCCCAGTCATGACACAT
Source organism: Pycnopodia helianthoides (assembly GCA_032158295.1). Taxonomy (NCBI): domain Eukaryota; kingdom Metazoa; phylum Echinodermata; class Asteroidea; order Forcipulatida; family Asteriidae; genus Pycnopodia; species Pycnopodia helianthoides. The sequence goes on along the minus strand of CM063252.1, from coordinate 21,568,236 downwards.
GTCCATGAATTGCTTCTCATAATCCAGGTGTATAATGGGAACCTTGGACTTTGGAGGGATAAGGTGATAGTGGGTTAACCCTTTAGCGCTATACCCAGATTGGGGTTGTATGCTCCTGTTGAGGAATGGGAACCAAACAGACATGAAGCTTAACCACGATTCAGAACCACCACGCACGTTAGGCCTAGGATGGTGGCTGTAGGGGTAGGGGTAGGGGTAGGTAGGGGTAGGGAAAGGGTTAGGATTAGGGTTAGGGTTAGGATTAGGATTAAGGTGAGGGTTAGGGTTAGGGGACGGTATAGAGGAAGGGTTTAAAAAAAAAAAAAAAAAAAAAAAGTTAGAGTTACCAGTTAAGAAACAGGGAACCAGTGGCAGCTACCATAGACCGTGCATGGTTGTGGTTCGTGGTTGTGGTTCTAGCTTCATACTTCCGGTGTGTTTTATGCCTCGTTTAAGTACAGTACTGTAGGCCTGTTGATATTTAATGTGGTAAGCGTCTTTATGTGTAGTTACCAGGTTACTGTGTGCGCTAATTACACAATGTAACAACCCATTACTATGATGGGGATGCTGGGACCAAGCTACATGTAGCTGGTAACCTTTCACACCTTGTCAAATTTGTAAAAACAATAAGCCCGCCCCTTTAACTTATATTACATTGACCAATCACAACCGGCAGTGTGCATGTTGAAGCCTGACAGTTAGAACCCAATTTACAAAGTAAGCTGCTACCATGCACTTTGTATAATTTTGTATTTTGTATGGAGCCCTGTGTGAAATCACAATTAAAATGAGGACAAGACTTGCATGCAGTCAAGCACGTATAAAGGGCTACAGCTGTAGTTTGTAGCACAAGGGCAATTTCTTCTTGGGAGAGTTTAGGGAAACAAATTCGCAAACTAGCAATTCCTTTTTGGGATGCGTCTGGCAGCCAGTTTACTGACTTGCTGGCTTTCATTACCAATCTTCCCTACCCTTTCAAGACAGACTAGGGCACCCAGCATACGTCAATAACCACACTGTACTCAAATGTCAAAGCAACAAACACTAGTTTGCATACTAACTTACTGCTCACATGTACACAATGTACATCGGAAAACTATTGGTTTTAATGAAATTTAGTCTGCAAGACCTTGTAAATTTTGATTTGATTTACATGTACTTTACTATAGGCCCTACTGTACACTGTTAAAGGAACATTACAGAATTGGTAAGAAAAAAACTTGTAAAATAAACTTTTTGATCCCAGATTTACATAAAACTTACACGGTCTATTGATGATGATAGTAGAAAACATCCCTTGAAATATTTCTGTCTGAAATGCCATATTTGATGAGAAATGGATAAACTCATTTTCCGATTGGAGTTTATCGCTCAGTGAGCGTTTTATTCATTTGTTGAATCTATATGATTTCACGCAACTGTGTAATCGGTGTTTCACTATTTTCTTGTGACCCAGATGGCCGATCGATCTCAAACTTCTACAGGTTTGTCAGTGTATATGGTGGATTACATCAAGCGTTTACACTGCAAGCAACTGTTTTTGTTAGCAAAACCCAATTCTGTAATAATGTTCCTTTAACAGAAGAGGCTCAAAATGCTGACTGACAAAAAGGATAGCGTGGTTGCTCTTAAAATTGGCGGCTGCAGCTACAGCTACGGCTAGATTTCCGCGTCATCATGTATTGAAGTATAGTTCGTCCTTAGCAACATCCTTAGCAACAGACATAGCCGTAGATGTAGCCGCCAGTTCGGATACGGCCTCACTTCCCTACACCATTGATCCTCACTGTCAAAGTCATCACAATGAACCCTGGGTAGTTGCTATGATGGGCAAGTCTAAAATTGTTTCAGCACAGCTCTGGTGCAAATGCCTGAACATCTTATAAATTGCATTTTCTCCACAATTGACTGAAATTTCATGTCATGAAATTTAAAACCCAGGTACTGTATTAAAACAACAAGTGAATTTCAGAAAAAAAGGTCAGAATAAACAATTGAACAGTAGGTAAATCAAACCTGTAAAAATGTTTTCCTGAAATAATGGTGCAAATAGTAAAGGAAATCCTTACAGCGAGTGAACACGTTGGTAGTTTATTTTATGGCATTTGACTCATAATGACATTTCTCACATGATCAAAAAATCTGACAAATCTCCTGACGATTTGGTATTTATAAAGGGTAATGCATCATTGGTTATTGGAAGAGTATTCATTCCAATCCTCTAGTTTTCAAGAAACATATAAGGCCCAAAAAAGGGTTCGGTTTCCGGTTCCCCGACCGACCCTAGTTTTACGCCGCGACCCTAAACTTTTTATTCGGCCTTTTAAAAAACTGAGGGAGAAACGGGAAAAAACGGGGGAAAAAAAAACAAACAAAAAACCTGTGTGAAGCGCATTCCATGGGCTTGCGCAATCTGCAGACTGTGCACATTTTTGCAAAATCGGCCGCTTGAACTGCCAATCTAAAGAGCGCAAACTGAAGATTGCGCACAATTTTACCTAATTCGTTGTGCAAATCCGTTGATCGCGCTAAACACATGAACGATCGTGGACGTATCGTCATTCGTATGGGAATAAAAAAAAACGCAAAGTAAAAAAACTTTCCGACCTTCCGACCCTATTTTTAAATGATATGTAATCGGAAACAGGGCTAACCCTTTTTTGGGGGGGCCTAATAGAGGGATGGCCAATCCTCTGGTACTAGGTAGTGTTGACTTGAGTCAGTGACTTTGAGTCAAGTCTGACTCGAGTCACCAAATTTTGTGACATGCAACATGACTAGACTTGAGGAAAAGTGACTTGTCAAGTATAAACCACAAGGGAAACTGACTGGGTAAAATTTTAAATAATTTTGGGCTATACAAAGAAAATTTGACTAGAGTGGATGGATGGAACTCAACCAACAACCTCCAGATTAACATGGCGGCGCTCTACCAAATAAGCTATCTAGCCCTATATTGGTGGTTTCCCTATTTTGTCATCTTTGTTCATGGATGACCAGTCAGAAGACGTACAACATTTAACGGCCATAGCCAGGGATTACACTGAAAGTTTATGATACAACTTGACTTGGTCTGTTGGTCACAACATTGAACAAATATAAATCTCACAGACTAGGTTAGGTAGCCTCTAGATACAACAGTACTGTGCCTCTAGATTTGGTCCAAAAAGTATCGATAACTTGAGGGGAAAAAAATACTTCAAGAAAAAATAGTGTATAAAAACATTTTTGAGTGAACATGAACATTTTCAAATTATTAATATTTAAATAATAACATTTTTAAACTTGTTATAAAATAAAGATTCATTTATTAATAATAATATCACTCTTAGTCTTATCTTAGGTCTTAAAACTCAACAGTACAGCACCTGCCACAGGGTAGGGAGGGGTTAATTTACATTGAACCACTCCAATTCCGTACTAAAGGAAGAAATTGGCTAAAACAAATATTGTACATGATTGTATTGTAGTGTACACACCATGACTACACTTACACAATAAACGATTTAATGGCATTGTAACATTGCAAAAAAGGTGTGTGTTTTTATGTAGGATGATGGCTTGTGTGATTTCCATTGCAAAACCACAGCAGTTTTGAGGTAGAACTAAATTGACACAAATCCATATTGCATTTAAAACCGTACACGTACTACCACACCACCAAGAGCCCAAAGATGTACAGCTCTTCAACGTGGTACATTACCATACACCTACATGTATACGCTACATCACACCTGTGTGGCCCTGTCAAATACCCCCCCATACACTGTGCAGTTCAGACGACACTCAAAAATTGTGTTAAAAGACAGAACAAAACTCACCAAAACAGACTGGCATGTTTCCTCACATTGATTAACAAGGTTTGCAGACAGACACCGTAAAGAGAGGAGTAAAAGTATCCAAATTACGTCAAAAAATCGCCAGTTTTGGAGACTGTTTATTGCCATGGTGGGTCCATCCAGTGACTGTCATTAACTGCACGGATTGCCTCATAAACCGCAAAAACCACATATTGAATTTGGACCATACAGCTGGTGGTGCATTCCTTCACTCCATATATGGAACATGCATGACCTTATTTGGCAGACGAAGTAAACTCATCATTAAGTCACTGCATTCATTGGACAAAAGTCAGCAACAGATTGCCGTCAAAAGACCACGCCTACATTTACATACAATTAACATAAAAACCTCCGGGGCGATTGACTGACAGAGGGCGCTATACATTATGACCTAAAAAACAAACAAAATGGCAGCCTCCATGATGCAACGTGAGGAAATCTGAACATGATACAAAACCAATGTTGTTGGTTAAAAGCAGCAACACGGTGTCTGATATGTTAGTTTATCAAAGCAAAAGTATTTTACAAACCTTTTACAGATTGTGTACCACATCTACCCATCGGAGAAGTTTGACTGTCGCTAGGATGGCTCGAATTATCGAAATTAAAGGTAAATCAATCTGACTGTTTCACTGTCATAATGCACAGCAGTCAGTGTGACTGTGAGTCATGGATGATGGAGTGTGAGTGTGTAGTGACTAGATAGTGTGTACTGTAGACTGAGTGTACTGAGTGTCTTTGTTTACATGTGTTTAAATTAAATAAAACACTTTTGAAATGCTGGATTTTAAGGATATTGCTACCCAGCATGCCCAGAGATCGGTACCTGGTTTGACTCAATTTCTAAAGGCACTGTCTAAAAACAGAAAATACTGCTTAAATAGCCAATTTCTTTGTTGCTAAGCAAAAGATGAGCGGTACACCGGTCGCAACATTCAAGTTGTAAACTTTACAGCATATATATTGCCATTGGCCGGTAAACCTGTTTCTGCTCAGCAATATTTGTTTGTGCTTAGCAAGTTTTTGTGTTTACACTACAGGCTTTATGAAATGATGCATACGATGTCCTGGAACCCATAGTTTGTTTTGTTGGTTTTTTTAAATTAAAAAATTTACCCTACACAAGGCCAATTGGGCACTCAAGGTTGTGAAGGCTATTATGAAATTAAAGGCATGACAGAGAAGATATCTGTTCCCATTTTAAAGGAACATTACAGAATTGGTTTTTACTAACAAAACAGTTGCTGGCAGTGTAAGCACTTTATGTAATCCACCATATACATAAACTGACAAACCTGTAGAAGTTTGAGATCGATCGGCCATCTGGGTCACGAGAAAATAGTAAAAAAAACGATTACACGTTTGTATGAAATCATATAGATTCAACAAATGAATAAAACGCTCACTGAGCGATAAACTCCAAACGGAAAATTAGTTTATTCATTTCTCATCAAATATGGCATTTCAGCAGACAGAAATATTTCAAGGGATGTTTTCTACTATCATCATCATTAGACTGTAAGTTTTATGTAAATCTGTGATCAAAAAGTATATTTTACAAGTTTTTTTCTTACCAATTCTGTAATGTTCCTTTAAGTTCTTCTTTATTGTACATAACTTAGTATAGAAATATTGCCAGTCATAAACTTTTCCAGTGGGTTACAACTTACAAGTTCTAACCTTGACGGAATTCCTTTAATTTACAGACAACCAGAATGCTGTATCCACGGCGGTTACCAGTCTTCAAGCTGGTAATGCTATAGCCGTTCCGACAGACACCATCTATGGAGTAGCCGCCCTGGCTCAGTTGACAGCATCCGTTCAACAACTTTATAACATAAAGAGAAGAAATGGACAAAACCCTGTCGCTATTTGTGTTGGCGATGTTGAAGATCTGCAGAGGTATTGATCATGTGCTTCGGTATTAAACTATTTGTCAAGTTTGCTGGAATTCACTAGTTGAATCATGTCAGAAAAACTACTGGAGCTCCAATAAACATTTATAAAGTTTGAATTATATCATGTTTTTGACGATTTACTGTTAAGAAATAAACTCAATTTTTTTTCTCTTTCAACAGTTTTTTTCTCAAATAACATTATAAGATATTGCCTTAGGGTAGTAATACTGAGTTTTTATATAGTGCACATATCCTAGTAGTTAGATCAAGGCGTTTTTCAACATTATTATCCCTGTTCATCAGGCACACTTTTAGACCATTCCTCAAACTTTCTCAACTCCCTGGGGAGCATACAACCTCAAGCTGCTTAATACAAGCGCCAATCCAACATCATACCACCTCAGCCCTCTCTGGGACTGATTTTCACAAAGAGCTAAGATTGATCTTAACTGCGAATCAATTGCAATATAGGCAAAGTGTGATGTCACAATACAAATCACAATGGTAATAATGACAACTCATCTTAAGATGAATCTTATTAGTGCTTTGTGAAATCGAGCCCAGGTTCTCATTTATACACCTGTGTTAAGAGAAGCAATTAATGGTTACTCAAGAACACAAGTGTCATGACAGGGAATCCAACCCACACTCTGATGACTAGGCCCTCAGAACTTGAATCCCATGCACTCAACCCTACAGCCAAGACACGCCCCACCAGAATTGTTACTGACTGCATGTAAACACTTCACTAGTTTTGTTTGTTGTTTTATTATTGAATTCTCAACAGCAGAAAAATTACACTTGCATAAAGATATGAGCAAAAATAGGAATAAAAATAATAGTGGCTTCTTGTTTAGCGCTCAAATCCGTCACTCAGTGACACTCATGGCGCTCCAACATTATTATATAAAAATAATACAAAGATAAACTTCTAGAGGCTAAGGTCTGCGGTGACATCATGTAATTTTACCATAAACCTTCTCCAATTTGTCACAAAATCTCCCGTGCTCTGCATGTGCAGCAATGAACTGAGATATATGCCACACTGTTTTATCATTGTGTGATCAATCAATGTCACAGATTGCCACTGCAGAAATTGACCAAGGTTAAGAACCTTATCTCTACCAACAGTGGCCCAAATGCCATTGCAATTGAGCACAGCTGGTGGCTTCTCCAGTTTACCACTCTCATTGAGGCACTTTGGGTATGGCTCTACTCTCTACATGAGTTTGTGTGTGCCTCAAAATGCCACTGTTGTGGCATAATGAGGTATGGGTTGGTTGTCTCAAGAAACACTTATAGTAGTAGAGGTTTGCTCTCTAGGTTAGATTCAATGCAAAGTTTAAAATCACACACATTCTTAGAACATCAATTGATATTTCATGATGAAATAAACTTGCTTTTGTTTCTGTTTTCCCCAGATGGGGTGAAGTAACAGTCTCCACTGACTTGCTCTCCGACCTTCTACCAGGCCCAGTCACTCTGGTCTTCAAGCGAAGACCTGAGCTCAATCCGGAGTTGAATTCCTCAACCGAGTTAGTCGGGATTCGTATTCCGGACTATCCCTTTATATCCGAGATGTGGCTCGTGCAGCTGGTTCCCCGCTAGCGTTAACCAGTGCTAATGTTAGTGCTGCTGGGAGCACATTATCCATACAGGTACATAATATCAGCGTGGTCGCGGCAAAACATTCCGTGTCAAATAATAGCTTTAAATTAACATGGGGGTGTTTTGGATTTCTCAGTCTAGAGGGTGGGGAAAAAATTACAAGTCCCTAACTTCACAACAAATAGTGTCAAATGCCATTTTAGTTTCATAGATATTAAATTTGCATCGAGATAAAGAATTTGTTTTTTACCCTAACATCGATGTATGTAAAGCACTGTATACTCAGTACTTTCCTGAGTCCTGTGAAAAATATCCACAGGCATATTACTCAGGTGGGATTCGAACCCACAACCTTTGCCATTCTAGAGCAGATGTCTTACCGACTAGACCACCGGGATTGCTCGGTAGCTAGAGGCACTTTCAAATCCTTTGATGCCATCAAACATTCAAAAGAAGTGGGTCTGTATATTCCAAAGAGGAAATTTTTGTGCCAGTCAGAAGATGAAATTCAATGTCGTTTTGATTGAATATCATCAAGAATTCAGGAATGAACTAAAAACTATCTGCACAAAAATGTACAGACCTTAACCCTCCTACTGTCAGTGACTCTTGGCAACATTTTCCAGTGAGTTGACCAACCATTTGAAACCATTCGACTGCCAAGGTTGTGTACAGTGGCACAACTGTGCACAGAACTAACTGTGCACTGTGTACATGCATTCCCTCATGGTATCATATTTCAGGCTGGCATAGTTTATCTATCATTCAAAACCACTTGAATGGTATTGAATGGTCAGGCAGCAAGAGGGCTATATTTGAAATGTAACGGCATTTAATATTTTTGGAAAATGACAAAAATTGCACTTGAAGGGTATCAAACACAGTTGTCAATGTCAGGTTAGAGACTTGTAATGTCGTCTTCATCATCATAAGGGCTCTATCTATTGGAAAATAGAGAATCATGAAACTAAATTTGAGCTACGAGCCTCTCTTTAAGACATTTATTTTTTTTCGAACCATGTAGGAGTTTCAAGAGCTCTGGCCAAAGCTTGATGTGATTTTTGACGGAGGACGTTTGGGAGATTCAATGGAATCGAGATTGGGATCAACCGTTGTCAATCTTTCTGTACCTGGACAGTTTACAATCATTAGACCGGGCAGGTAAGTTATACAAAGTTATCAAATCATAGGCCTTGGCGCTCAACCCGATCAGTGTTCCGGGCCAATCAAATAATAGGCCTTGGCACTCAACCCGATCAGTGTTCCGGGCCAATCAAATAATAGGCCTTGGCACTCAACCCGATCAGTGTTCCGGGCCGATTAAATAATAGGCCTTGGCACTCAACCCGATCAGTGTTCCGGGCCGATTAAATAATAGGCCTTGGCACTCAACCCGATCAGTGTTCGATCCGCCCAGTCTTGAAATTGGTAATGGCAGGGCTGATTAAATCGTGGGTACACGTTTTTGTTCTTGTCCATGTTATGAACAGCAGTTTGAAAACCAGTGATGTAACAGTCGTCTCAATGTTGTTTGTAAATTAATTCACCAGCGCTGTGTGAATGAAGCGTAGAAAGTACTTGAGTTTGTCAAATAAAAGATCTGCAAAGAGTTGCTCAATATTTATGTGTTGTTCATTTGGTGTCTTTGTAACAAAAAGTGTACACATGGTTATGGCTGCACACATTTGCATTGGTTACAACACACCATGTGACCTTAAAATGACCTTTATGAAAGTTCAAGTTGTGACCCAGTGTATCTTAGGGAGTCAGATTTGAACTTGAGTACGCCTTGACTGCAGTTATCGTTACTAGAGTTTTGATTTGCAATTTCTGAAATGAAAGTGGTTCTTTCTAGTTGACAATGGCATTACATGTGTTTCATATACAGGGCACTACTAGAGTTGAAGTTAACAAATGCCACAAAAACTGCACCTTTTCTAAGAAAAATACATGTATTTACATTGGAAGACATTATGAGGAAAGTTTATAATAATTTGGGTTGATCAAAGAGAAATTTACTAGAGCAGGATTTGAACCTAAAACCTCCGGAGTAACGTGCCGCCACTCTACCAACTGAGCCATCTAGCCCTAATGTTGGCAGTCTAGCTCAGTTGATAGAGCGCCGGCAAATTAATCCGGTTCAAATATCACTCTAGTCAATTTTTCTTGATTCAACCCTAAATTAGTTAAAATTTACCCTGTCAGTTTCCCTTGTGGTTTATCACAAAATAACAATAATTGACATTTCTTACCCACATGTAGCGCTTTATCACACCAAAGCGGTTATCTCCACGCAGGAAGAATGATCCATAATTGGGATACACAAACTGAGAAACATTTCATGAAGAAACGTTTCTCAGAATACAATGTTTTTGAAACCCTCTCTCTAAAACCACATTCCTTTGAAGGGAATCATTTCTCAAAATGTTATATTATTATAACAGTTGCAGTGCTTCTTGCTAAGTAAGTTTTTATGGTCATTAATTTGTGGAGTGATAACCAAAGGTATACCCTTCTTTTAAGCAGAAAAATACTGCTTGACAAATTTCTCTGCTAAGCAAAAAGTGAGCGGGTACCAGTCACAACAATGCAAACTTAATGTAATTTTGGTTGGTAACGTGTTTCTGCTAAGCAATATTTTTCTGTGCTTAGCAAAGTTATTGTGCTTACTGGCTCTATGAAATTGTGGCTATATTGGAGGAGGTATCCTTTTGAACATTCATCAAATGTTTTTTTTTTTTTTTTTTCCCAGTGCTCATAAACGGACGATTGAGATCTTGAGTGGTAAACATGGACTGCTGGAATCCAGGTAGCACAGCGCAATCATGATAACATTTTCAAGACTAGTTTGTATTATTTATTGATCATGTAATACATAATCAATATATTTTATATATATTTTTTGTATTCTTGTTTTAAATAGGGCTTGGGTATTAAGGACCAATAACTGTTACACTGGGGGAGGTCTTGGAACTCTAGGTGGCAGCAGACTAGGGCGCCATTTCATGGCCTTGCTTACTGCAGAATTCTACACTTACAACTCAGCCCATAGAATCTTACATTTTATTGGATGCTGTAATTGTAGAATTCTATGGAAAGCAGTCCATGAAATCATGCCCGGTAAATCGATTGTTCTCAGAAATACGCACATGTTTAGAACTACATAAAAAATGTCAAGTAATGAACCACAAGGGAAACTGACTGGGTAAATTTTTAAAAATGGTTGGGGGTTGAACAAAGAAAAATTGACTAGAGCGGGATTTGAACCAACGACCTCCGGATTAACGTACCGGCGCTCTACCAACTGAGCTATCTAGCCCTATGTTGGCGGTCTCCCTATTTTGTCAATATCTTTGTTCGGGGGTGCCAGTCAGAAACCGTACACCCGTTAACTGCCGTGTAGCCAGGGATCACACCCAAGTTTACGAAATTTTTTCTTTGTTCAACCCCAAACCTACATAAAAAATGGAACTTAACCTGGTATGTCTGCTGCCACCTGGTGTTCCAAAACCTCTCAATGTTTACAATCTTTATATCTAGAAACGTTAACAATTGCAGTTTTAACAGTATTAATAATTGTTTTTTATTACAAGACAGATGTATGTGCTTTTACACAAAAGATCTTTGACACAAAATGTTTACTTTAAATACCAACATGATGGGACCATATTGCTGTTACTTCCTTTTGTGTGTCAAAATTCCATGTGTATAAAAGGTTAATTTGAATAACAGGTAAACACCACTTCGCAACTTGCCATGTGGGATACTAAAAACTGTGCAACCTACTTGTTTAAAATGATCATACTTCTTCCTTTTCAGAAGTGAATAATAAAACCATTGTCATTTTATAACCTGTTGGGATGAATGTTGTTTAGAGTCTACCTGGCATAAAGAGTGGAACACTCTTCTGCCAGGTACCTGCAGGGCCCACTTTCATTTTCTGATATTAAAGCAAAGGTACATATGACATAGTTTTTTGGGGGTGTGTTCGATTAGCTTGTGTACCGGGGATTTACACTCGAAAACACAAAATGACACTAATCGAATGCTGTGTTTTTTCCGCTTGGCATTCCACGAAAGGACCACGAAACAAAAGATAGTTGCAAAGTGGCTAACGGTCAAACTGTTTAGAGGTTGGTCAAATTACACGTCTACTTGTGATAACGAACGTTAACGAAATAGAAGGACGGAGTTCGTATGAATCTCAAGTAAACTGTGGCCCTTTTAGAGTCCATGGCTACAGCAGACAGAGCCCAAGCCAGAGCCAAAGGCTCTGTTGTCCTCAGCCACATTGCTAGCTTCAAACAGTGATTGATTTGTGTTTGTAACGTATATAAAGGGCATTTGTGTTAACTTCATTCACACTGTGTTTTTTAAAAAATTGTATATATCTACATACATTAAAAGAAAAAATGAGTTGAGCTGAGTTGACTTATTGACCTCCATTCATGTTACTCATCATCTCATGATATTTATTAAATTATGAATTATTCATTAACCATTTTCCCTAGTGGCCATATCCTCCAAACTGCTCCACTCTATGGTAACTCAACATCCAAATGTCTAGACTTTAACTAATTGGTTTGTCTGGCCCATTGATAAGCAATGTTTGGGCATGCAGTACCATATTCTACAAACTAGGACAACTTTCTTGTAGGATTTGAGAGTGTTTAGCCCTTTTCAATCGACCCCAAAAATATAGAAATGTGGTTCCTTGCGACAAAAGAGTGGAATGTTTCTTTTAGCATCGTACCTTTAACCGCACTCACAAGCTTTGACATGACACGATGTAACAATTTGACCAATCTTGCATGACCTGAGAGGAAAGATATAGCTGGTTACCACTAACCTATTGAATTTGTGTTCATAATCATGGCTAGTACCAGTGAAATGGTGACTTCCACTCCGGCAACGTTAGAGCGACCGGTTACAAAAATGTGTGTCAAGTCAACGTTTTCCCTTAACATTGGTCCACTGGCCAAATGCCAGTTACAGCTCAAAATGAATAGAACCTAGACTCCTCGTGTGGAGAGTGTGGAGATACAATGTATTGTGTTTTTGACATTATGGGGAGTAAATTTCAATAACATTTATTTCCATTTAACAAATCTCATGTCATACAAAATGTTGATGTTCACAAGATCAGAATACGCTAATGTGGTATGATGGTAGGAACAGGGCAGAGTGTGAAATGGAGGCAAGCACTGGTAAGTGATGGCTTGAGTCGGGGTGCCATACAAGACAGACGGACGGACGTTGAGACGGACGGACAGACGAGTGAGCAACAAAACACATATCAGCAAAATACTTATGATTTGACACAAATCATTTTATGATTTGAAAATACTTTCACAACAAAACAACTGGATGTTTTAAAAAGGAATGATTTTGGAAAAGGGTAATTCAAAGGATAAGCATTTGCTGAAGTAACTATTATAGTTTCAAAAATGATGAAATGACGAATCTTCTATATATTTATTCTTAACCCTCCTACAGTTTGACCATTCAATATCACCCACTGTGGTTTTGAATAAGGGAATAAAAGAGTAGCGATGAGGTCTTAAACAGCTGGTTAAAGGCAGGATATACTGTACTTTTGGTAATTGTCAAAGACTAGTATCCTCACTTGGTGTATCCTAACATAAACATAAAATAACAAACCTGTGAAAATTTTGGCTCAATTGTTCAATCAAGTTCCAAGAAAATGATGAAAGAAAAAACGCCCTTGTTGCATATAGAATTGTCTGCTTTCAAGTGTTTCTCAGATTCAAATATCTTAGTGAAAATCACCTCTTTCTCAAATACTGTGTATTCGTTTCTCACAATGGGAGTCGTTTCTCACAATGTTTCACACTATCACTATCAGCAGCTCTCAGGTGCTCTTTACCAAGTAAGTTTTGATGGTAATGTGTTTCTTGAGTAATTACCAAAAGTATCCCCTGCCTTTAAAACCAGCAGGGTTGTGGCCGAGCCAAAGGGGTTTCAAAGTCATCCAAGGTTTTGAATGAGAAACTATGCTAGCTTGTAATAATGGTATCATGCGATGAATGCATCTACACAGTACACAGCAAATTCTGTGCCCAGTTATTCCAACATACAAAACCCTTGCAGTTGAATGGTTTCAACTGGTTGGTCAACTCACTGTGAAAAGTTACCAAGAGTCGGGGGGGGGGGGGGGGATTACCCCTCTGTCGTTCCAGCGTCCTCTCTCTTCTTAGCCGCATATTCAGAAAACTTTGCATACAACTTGGTCACATACTCGTCATGCTCGGCCTGAACGAAGTTGCCTGCAACAGGATTCCCGAGTCCATGACTCGCAGCAAACTCACGAACCTTCCACTTGGCTCTTCCGTTGATGTCACAGTTTGGGTAGAATGGGATGCCCTCTGGGTTGATGAAGCCTTGCTGCTTGTAGATGAGGATGACGTAGCGGTGCAGGCCTGCAATTGAAATGGGTCACACATGAACTGCAAGTTTTATTTTAGAAATGAAGAGAGGTTACAACCTGAAGACGTTACACCAATTGTAGAAAATGCATTGGCAAAGAATGCTTAATTAAAGGCACTGGACACTATTGGTAATTACTCAAAATAATTGTTAGCATTGTAACGAGCAATGGAGAGCTGTTGATAGTATAAAACATAGTGAGAAACGGCTCCCTCTGAAGTAACGTAGTTTTTGAGAAAGAAGTAGTTTCTCAGTACAATATTTGAATTGATTTTGAGACCTCATGCGTGAGGTCTCAAAATCAAGCAATCAAGCATCTGAAAGCACACAACTTCGTGTGACAAGGGTATTTTTTCTTCCATTATTATCTCGCAACTTCAACGACCAATTGAGTTCAAGTTTTCACAGGTTTGTTATTTTGTGCGTATGTTGAGATACACCAAGTGAGAAGACTGGTCTTTGACAATTACCAAAGGTGTCCAGTGTCTTTAAAGAAAGTGTATACCTTTAAGTAATACTCCAAACATTAATGACCATAAAAACTTACTTGGTACGAAGCACTGCAGCTGTTGATAATGTATAAACATTTTGAGAAACATTGCCTTTAAAGGAATGTGGTTTTAAAGAAAGGGATTCAAAAACATTTCAATCTGAGAGAAATTTCTGCATGAACCGTTTCTCAGATTACGGATTATTCCTCCTGCGTGGACATAACCACTCCAGATGTTCAACGCTACTCAAAAACACTACTTTCTTTTGAAATCAAATTTTCACAGGGTAGATTTATGTACAGAAAGCATGCACAAAGTAACAGTACACGTAAGCTGTGATGTGAACCCGACCTGTGTCTTTTGGTGGTCCAGCTCCGATATACTCCGACCTGACACTGCCACTACTCATATTGTTGCCAGATACATTCACCACCAGCCAGTGTCGCCATTCACGGAACTTTGGATCAGCCCTGCTTGGTGCATCTGGATCAGTCATCACAACGGTGTAAAGAGTGCCCTCTTCTGTTGGCCAGGTGACGGCTGGCTGATTCTGTAACTGTAACGTAAATCAGGTCGTACTGGGTTTAACTTATGCTGTTTATATATTGTCACCTTAATGCAAAATCATCATCTTGATTTTGCAAAACAGTTGTTTCTCGCATGAAAATGCTACGTGCAAAAACATTGCATCTCAGCACATACTTGTTTGAGTGAACATCTCTGATTTTCTAAGCGAGATAAATAGCTTTGACAACTTCAAACTCACACATTACATAGTGCTACTTTAGGACATGACGACATATATAGCGATTTGTCAGATCTGACAGGCGTGTCAAAGCACTCATTATTTTAGGACATGTATACAGAGCTATGTTTGAGCTATGGGCCCTATTTACATTGCACCTTGTAAGGGGTTTACAGAGTCAAGTGCCGCGATCTACAGCTCTAACCAAGCCAGAAACACCAGGGCAACCCACTTCTCTTCATGATAAGTGTAACTGGATTATTTCACTACAAGTATGTACATAACACTACACATGGCTCCTAGGGCTTCACCAAAGGGCAAAGCATTAATGCTCAAGTGTCTTGCTCAAGGACGCAACTGTCATGACCGGGACTCGAACCCACATTCTAACAACATCAGAACTTGAGTCTGGTGCACTAGACATGACTAGAATGCTCAGGTTTGCGACACCACAAAATGTGCCAATTGATCATTAAAGGTGACGAAGCATTTATGGTTAAGTGCCTTGCTCAATCAAGGGCACAAGTGTCATGACCGGGATTCGAACCCGCACTCAGCTGCTGACAACACCAGAGCTTGGGTCCGGTGAACTAGACCGCTCGGCCACGACACGCCACAATATTTAGCAAATTAAAGGGAATGGTTTGCTGCTTAGTTTTGTTTTACTTAGCAGAAAATTGTTCTGCTTATACATGCAAAGCACCTCTCTAAAATGCTAGACCACCCAATGGCAACAGACCAGTTTGTATCATTCGATTGAATGGCTTCCGACAGGCACCCCCATAGGGATATAAAGCTCAGTTGGTAGAGCACCGGCACGTTAATCTAGAGGTTGCATGTTCAAGTCCCACTCTAGTAAAAAAAAAATGTGTTCAACCCCAAATTATGTTTTAATTTGTGTACATGTACATAAGTGTACATCAATGTAGGGTAAGACTACATCATAATTAATAGATGTTAAATTTGCCCTTACACTGATGAGTGTAAAACCAAACAATATTCTTTATCATCTATTAAATTGTAGCAGAACCCGGGCCCCACTGCTAAAAAAATAGGATTGGAACTGCCTCTAGCTACTGGGCAATCTCAGTTCTCTAGTTGGTAAGACATCTGCTCTAGAATGGCAAAGGTTGTGGGTTCCAATCCAACTCGAGTAAAACCAAATAACATGCTAAATCATATTATAACACCCCTTACAAATATTCTGCTTTTTGATTGGTTTAGAGCGCGTCACATGATATGTCTTAGTTTTACTAGAAACCGCGCGTGAACCGCGCGGTACTATCACATGGCAACCGATGTACTGTCACATGGCAACCGATGTACTATTACATGGCAACCAATGTACTATCACATGGCAACTGATGTACTATCACATGGCAACCAATGTACTACACCCATAGCAAGAGCAGCTTCATGGTACCTAGACGTCTTTTGTACAGGGTGTTATAAAACAAATATTGACTGCTTTTACTCGTGCTAAGGTAAAAACTACGACGCCCTCGGTGATCCCCGGTGCGATCTATTTTCCCTTGGCTTCGCCTCGGGAAAATAGAACGCGCCGGGGATCACCTCGGGCGTCGTAGTTTTAACCATAGCACTTGAAGCAGGCAATATTTGTATACTATTCTTTATCCCAATTCAATAATTACATCATTTTCTACATGAATAAGTTTATGAAATCCACTGATGAAGATTGTAGTGGGTACCTGAGTGGGTGTGCAGACATTGCCCATCTGAGCAGTTGCTCCACTGTCCCATTTAACCTCTGCTACAGTTGCCACGGCAACATCAACAACATCCGGAACCACGCCTCCTTCTTCCATCGTTGAAAAATTATGTCTTTTGGTTTTATCTGCAAAAAAAGTGAGAAAATGTTGTAAACTTCACAATGAACTTTAGAATCAGTGAGCTTTCAGATGGAGATATTTCTCTGGAGGATTGGTACTGGTATGAACTTTAGAATCAGTGAGCTTTCAGATGGAAATATTTCTCTGGAGGATTGGTACTGGTATGAACTTTAGAATCAGTGAGCTTTCAGATGGAAATATTTCTCTGGAGGATTGGTACTGGTATGAACTTTAGAATCAGTGAGCTTTCAGATGGAAATATTTCTTGGAGGATTGGTACTGGTATGAACTTTAGAATCAGTGAGCTTTCAGATGGAAATATTTCTCTGGAGGATTGGTACTGGAATGAACTTTAGAATCAGTGAGCTTTCAGATGGAGATATTTCTCTGGAGGATTGGTACTGGAATGAACTTTAGAATCAGTGAGCTTTCATATAAATATTTCTCTGGAGGATTGGTACTGGTAATGAACTTTAGAATCAGTGAGCTTTCGGATGGAAATAATTCTCTGGAGGATTGGTACTGGTAATGAACTTTAGAATCAGTAAGCTTTCAGATGGAAATATTTCTCTGGAGGATTGGTACTGGTATGACTTTAGAATCAGTGAGCTTTCAGATGGAAATATTTCTCTAGGAGGATTGGTATTGTATGAACTTTAGAATCAGTGAGCTTTCAGTGGAAATATTTCTTGGAGGATTGGTACTGGTATGAACTTTAGAATCAGTGAGCTTTCAGGGGAAATATTTCTATGGAGGATTGGTACTGGTATGAACTTTAGAATCAGTGAGCTTTCGGATGGAAATATTCTCTGGAGGATTGGTACTGGTATGAACTTTAGAATCAGTGACTTTCAGATGGAAAATATTTCTCTGGAGGATTGGTACTGGTATGAACTTAGAATCAGTGAGCTTTCAGAGGAAAATATTTCTCTGAGGATTGGTACTGTTATGAACTTTAGAATCAGTGAGCTTTCAGATGGAAATATTTCTCTGAGGATTGGTACTGGTATGAACTTTAGAATCAGTGAGCTTTCAGAGGAAATATTTTCTCTAGAGGATTGGTACTGGTATGAACTTTAGAATCAGTTAGCTCTTCAGAGGAAATATTTCTCTAGGAGGATTGGTACTGGTATGAACTTTAGAATCAGTGAGCTTTCAGATGGAAATATTTCTCTAGAGATTGGTACTGGTATGAACTTTAGAATCAGTGAGCTTTCAGATAAAGTATTTCTCTGAGGTATGGTACTGGTATGAACTTTAGAATCAGTGAGCTTTCAAAGGAAATAATTTCTCTAGAGTTGGTACTGGTATGAACTTTAGAATCAGTGAGCTTTCAGATGAAATATCTCTGGAGGATTGGTACTGTATGAACTTTAGAATCAGTTAGCTCTCCGAGGGAAATATTTCTCTAGAGGACTGGTACTGGTATGAACTTTAGAATCAGTAAACTTTCAGATGGAAATATTTCTCTGGAGGATTGGTACTGGTATGAACTTTAGAATCAGTAAACTTTCAGATTGAAATATTTCTCTGGAGGATTGGTACTGGTATGAACCTTAGAATCAGTGAGCTTTCAGATGGAACTATTTCTCTAGAGGATTGATACTGGTATGAACTTTAAAATCAGTGAGCTTTCAGATGGAAATATTTCTCTGAAGGATTGGTACTGGTATGAACTTTAGAATCAGTAAACTTTCAGATGGAAATATTTCTCTGGAGGATTGGTACTGGTATGAACTTTAGAATCAGTGAGCTTTCAGATGGAAATAATTCTCTGGAGGATTGGTACTGGTATGAACTTTAGAATCAGTGAGCTTTCAGATGGAAATAATTCTCTGGAGGATTGGTACGGGTATGAACTTTAGAATCAGTAAACTTTCAGATGGAAATATTTCTCTGGAGGATTGGTACGGGTATGAACTTTAGAATCAGTGAGCTTTCAGAGGAAAATATTTCTCTAGAGGATTGGTACTGGTATGAACTTTAGAATCAGTCAGCTCTCCGAGGGAAATTTTTCTATGGAGGATTGGTACTGGTATGAACTTTAGAATCAGTGAGCTTTTAGATTGAAATTAAGTAATTTTATTTTTAAACAATCCTTTAGGCCAACTACATGTATGCCTTTGACAAAACTTTGGTGTATTTTTCTTTTTGACTGTTTGATGTTACAAGCGTGCAATTCTCAATGCAACATGTTTTTTGATAAACCATTTTTGAATTGAATTGGACACCAAAGGTCACTACCAGATGAATTGATCCTTCATATATTAATCCTGTACGCAATGTTAAAGATCCGCTTAATAGTGTTTCCACACATCAGAACTTCCCCTCACAATGTTAGTCAAAACATCCCTGACACCATTTCCCCCACAAAACAAACAGCGTATGTCTTCAAAGTTGACAAAGCCATCATGTATGTGCATGGATGGTAGGTCTGTTTTTAACTCTAAGGTCAGAACAAGGTCTGTTTCCTGCACCAGTGATAGGAGGAAACAGAACGCATCACACCACACAAGAAGCACCGGACAGAGTTCATGTAGGATCTCTCCATATTAAGCTCCATAATTAACTGTGGATTTAATCCGAAGAACTGCCTTTACTGAATATTTCAAAGGGTGAGTTTCCACTGTAATCTTAATATTGATTATGTGTAATAATTCGTTTCTCCAGACACATGACGTGACCTATCTTTCGAGAAAAAAAGTGTTTTACAAATTATTAATATACTAATAAATGTTAACATTTTGAAAAATAATGCAACTTCAATTTTCTCCAAACACAGATTTTTTGGCTGTGGGCCATTTAGGTCACTTCATGTAAAACCAGTCATGTACAAGTGTTTCATATTAAGTAAGGTTTTTGCAAGAGCTTGGCACAAAATGCAGTCAATGATGTGAAAGTTTGATTTTATAACACTGTTCAATTACCAAAAAAATAAGGCAAACTCTGAATACGACTTTTGAAAAATGTCACCTTAGAACTGAAAAGATACATTGATAATGACAAAGATTTAAGACCGACAAAAATTTTATTAAATTCAAAAAAATTGTTAAATAAATATAGTGCAGTAACAATTTCACAGACACGCAAGGGAACTTCAGAACGTGTGCAAGAACAAGTCCCTTTGCCACACCCGATACATTCTGTTAAGTTCTCTTTTAACTGAGCCATTTGTTGATAAATAAGAAAATGTCAAGATCCTTGACGATGGTGGCATGTCGCGGCCAAGCGGTCTAGTTCACCGAACCCAAGCTCTTGGTGTTGTCAGCAGCACAGTATGGGTTCGAATCCCAGTCATTGTGCCCTTGAGCAAGGCACTTAGCCACAATTGCTTCATAAAAAGTTGGGAAGGTAGTGCGTTCTGCTCTACCAGCCAGGCTCCCAGTGGATGATACCCATGCCTACATCCTTATGGACTGTGAAGGGGGTAACCCTGTTTCAGACCCAGGAGTAGGTGGCAACGTGCCCCTGGTGTCAGTTGATTTGGGTCAACAGCCCAAATCAGTTAAGTAGAGCCTTCACCTTGAAGTGGCCGTTCGGCCTTGTGAATTAGGTGATATCTCATCTTAAAAACTATTAAAGGAACTATGCAGTCCTGACGGTAAATGACTACAAGGGGAAATCCCAGCACAGTGCAATAACAATTTCACTGTCACACCAGGAAGTTTCAGAACATGTGTGAAAGTTCAATTCCCTTTGACTAGGTGTAACAACGTGTAGCCAAACACCAAACCGAGGCATGCATTTTAACTATTTGCTACACTTGGAGTATTGACAATCATGTAATAACATACTTCTGATATTACCAATTTAAAGGTAGGGTCATAGATTGGTAAATGTTCCAAAATTTAATGGCCATAAATCCTTACTTGATAAGAAGCACTGCAGCTGTTGATGATAGTATAAACTATTTTGAGAAAGGATTTCCTCCAAAGTAATATGGTTTGGATAGTTTTTCACCCCAAAACATTTGAATCTGAGAATCGATTCATGCATGAGTCGTTTCTTAAATTAAATTTCTGAGAGGGTTGACTGAAAATTCAAATTTCTGTGGTGTCTGTTCACAAATGCTGAGGCCACAGACGCAGTTGGTACCCGCTGTCACCTCACTAAATGGATGGATTTGACATTCTTGATGAAAATACTGTCATGACTGTGACAGTTTTGTGCTGTTTTCTCGACAAGTAGACACTGAATTCACAGGTGACCTTTATTGTATCTTTCTTGATAACATTGCCTATATACCAGCATTTTCCGAAACTAAACTATGACACTACCTTTAAGAGACTTGCATAGAGAGAGCTAATTTGTTTTTTACTTGACTTTCTCAATTTTTCAGGCAGATATTATCATGGATGTTCCGCGCGGGCGTTGCTGGCGTTGTGAGAAAGTTCTGCCAGATCCATTTGTGCCCTGTGGAGATTGTCCGATAGCTCAGTATTGCACCACATCATGCCGAGACAGAGACTCCATCAGACACACCTCCATTGAATGCCAGATATTTGGGCCCAAGACATGCAGTAATTGTGGCAAGAAGGGAACAATGAAGGAAGTAAGTTTGCAATACTCAATTTTGTCCAGTCCTAAGAAAACTGTGCATTCATTGTACTCCATCTTTTGGCCCGAAAAAAACATTTTTTTGTTAAGGACACAAAAAAAGTGTTTCATGGAACTACCCTGATAGAAATTAACCTACATTACTAAACATGTAACTTTTGATTGCATATGACAGGCTCCTGCCTTCAAATTAATTGTATTTATCTTAACCACTTCACAACGGCATCCTGAACAAATTTCCAGGCCCGTACAGGATTATTTTTCAGAACTTTTTTGAGCTTCTTTAGTAATCATTTTCCTTTGAAAATATCGTTGCCGCAATGAAACCCTGACTTGACAAAGGAAACACAACAAAGGTTCTCATAATAAGCACCAGGATTTGATGTTGAAGTGTTATTCACAGAACCTTGGCTATGAGCCCAGCAGATACTCTGCCATGGTATCATTGGTTATGCTAGAATCTTGGAACGTTCGGACTTAACTCCCATTGAGCCAAATACAATGATGAACAATGATGGCAGCCTTTCCATTCTTGAATGTCACATTTTGTACAACAACAGGATAAAGGTCTGGAGTCAGGGGTTACACAATAATCCCCCAGAAAAGGGATATTACAAGGCAATTTTTCCAGGTCCTGGGTCCCTCTTTGAACTACACAATGAAAAGTCTGGGAGGATATTTCCGATAGCCGATTGGCTGCCAGCAAAAATTAAAAATGCAATAAAGTTGTAATAAACTGTCCGCCGTAAGTCAGTCAAGAAAAATTTGGCGCATATATACACGTCATCCTACTTGATGTAGTTAATCAAAATATTCAAGAAATACTTTAGATTTGCCATTACATGGCAAGAACAAATTACCTACATTTGTGTATTTAAGCTTCATGAATATACAGGTTTTTGGGCAACAGTGTTTAGGTACACTTTTGTCTATCCTTGCCTTCTTAAATTGGTTATGTTCTTCTGATCTTTTTTAAATCTCTGTCTTTTTCCCTGTGGCTCGCTTGCTCAACCGCAGCCCTCACCTCCCCTTCTCTTTTCAATCACACCCTATCCCTTCCAGCTTCATTTGACTTTGGTATTTGCAGGGGCATGTTCGTTATGTTGCTCGTGTCCTTTAACTTGTATTGTTATGTACTTTATTTGTGCCAAAATCATTAAAACAAATTCAGTTTCACAAACTGCACACTTTTCATTTCAGTGTGCACAATGTGACAATGCCTGGTACTGCAAGAAGGAGTGTCAACTTGCAAACTGGAGCATCCATAAACAGTCATGCATAAGCTTCAGGGAAACCATCAAGGAAGTAGCAGGTGCACTTTTTGGAAGATATTCTGCAGGTCTCCACTTTGCTGACCCTCCTTATTATTTTGGTAATATCATCGCCAGAGATTTTTTTCAGCTTTACAACAACGAGTGGTCTGAAGAGGTAATGACTTTGACCCTTTTGTCATGGCAAGGAATGTCTTGTTTCTCTTTATGTTTGCAGACACTGAGGGAATTGAGAGCAGTCTGACTACCATCTGGTACTCAGTTCACATTACAAAGAAAGAGTATGACCTGATCAAGACCAGCTTGGATGAGCTCATTCAGATGACCCCTCAAAGTCTCAAGGAGGTCACTCAAGGGTTGGTCAAAGTTCAAGATGAAGATCTTGCAGTCATGAGTCAAGTTTGGGACAAATGGAGATCACTAGAATGCCAACGAGAGAAACCATCTTCAATAAATCTCAGACAACAAAGAAAAAGTATGTTTCAGGATGAGGATGCAATGGTAGGTTTATCTCTCTATATATCTGCCCTGGCCCCTAATGAAAAAGCATCAATGACAGCATGGTTTGATCATGGATTGTTTCTACCTTCTGAGGCAAAAGAAAAAGACATTCCATTCGATAATCCAACAATAACTGGAAAAACGAGTTTGATGGGGAAGCAATACTTGACCAAAGAGCATGTTAAGAAGGTTCCTAAAGACCATGTGTTCATGTACTGTATCAATTCAGATTCATTTCCATTTGTAGTGTGGGATTGCTTGAGAGTCAGGGAGTCCGAGACCAGACCCTGCTCATCCCCGATGGTGATGTACCACAACTACATCACAAAACGCCTGAAGAAATTCAAATTGCTCATTCAGCAACAACGACTTCACATCCAAGTTTCTCTGGCTAACTGTATGGACTTTCCTCCTGTACATAAGTCTCTTAAGATGCCAAACTATGACCGCATCTTCACATCCAATCTTGCTGACTCTGTTGGTATTCCCAAGCTGCTCCAGCTCTTCAAGCCGCTACTGAATTCCAGTAACAAATTCTCAGTTATTGTCACAGAGACAAAAAACTGGATGAGATACCTACCGATTGCTGACATCAAGACGTTGCGGAACACACCGGAGTATAAGAGATGCCAAAATGCATGTCGTAAAGATACTGATTCAGCCATGTTCATTGGTGTTAATAACCTTATGGAGTATTACAATAATACACCCCACTTTCTCTTGTATCTGCGTGCACAAATCATGGCAGGGGGTCCTGGGGTACAACCATTGACTAGTGTACCATCATTCAAGTGATGAAGTACAATGGTCTGCAAATGCGTGACTTTCGTAAGAAGCTGAACAGGCTGATCCCATTTCAGTATCGAGTCAATGCACGAGACCTGACCATGATGAATGGAAATGATAGAGCAGTGGAGTGGTGTCTGCCACACATTGATGGTTGATCCCATTTCAGTATCGAGTCAATGCACGAGACCTGACCATGATGAATGGAAATGATAGAGCAGTGGAGTGGTGTCTGCCACACATTGATGGCTGAAGTACAGAGCTCAATAATCCATTGTACCATTGGTCAGAGTCTACTAACTTTAGCAATCGACCAGTAACCTGAAAATTTAACAAGTCCCGCAGTAAAGCAATTTTCTCAACACATATTAAAGATTAACTTACTTTGACTTCAGCTTTTTAAGTCCGAACCTCCAGTTGAAAAATTTGTTGAGGTCTTGTACAGCAATTGTTTCCTTGTTTAGACTTGTGAAAGTTCTAAGCAAGACGCAAGACGTATTGGCTTGTGGATATTTTCCTTTCAAAACTCCAGCCCTGAAGTATGAGGAAGTTTTACACATGTAAATTTTAATGCTTACTGATTAGGTAGATCTAATGTAAAAAAAAAAAGGTCAAGTAATAAACGACAAGGGAAACTGACTGGGTAAGTTTTAAATAGTTTGGGGTTGAACCAAGAAAAACTGACTAGAGCAGGATGTGAACCAATAACCTCCGGATTAACGTTCCGGCGCTCTACAAACTGAGCTATCTAGCCCTAATGTTGGCGGTCTCCCTAATAAAAGGTAAAAAAAATACGCCACAACAAATTTGATGGGTATGCAAGTGGTTCATGTTAATTTATTCTTAAAGACAATGTACTTGATTGTTAATTATTGGTTATTTGTTTTAGTTCCACTCTGAAAACTCACTGTTTAATAAGGTTCTTTGTTTCCTCAAATATGGACACCAAATTAATATGGTGATTTTTAATAGGTTTGAATAGCATGTTCGTTGAAAACAAGACGGATGGAATAAGTTTACTCTGCCAAAACACAATGATGTACTTTTACTTTAAGACTTTAGCTTAACTTGGAACTTTAGCTTAACTTTCCAACATCAACTTTATTAACATCTAATGTACAAGTATGTTATGTATGACTCTTGTGTTAGTTTGTGATATGCTCAACTATAAATAAACATGCATTTAAATGAAACAGATGGTTCACAGATCCTAAATTTGTCCCAGAACTTCTGCAACAACTACACTGGTTACCAGCTAAACTTTGCATTGTTTTCAAATGACTTCTTAATCTGTCCAAGAGTCAACATGGCGTAGCTCCTCCCCTACCTGATTGACCTACTGTCATTTCATGTTCCAGGTAGGCAGGGGCTTCAGTCTTAATCTAATACTTCCCGTTTACATGTTAACATCAAATCACATAGCACAGGGGGACAAGGCTTTTTCCATAGCCGGCCCAAGGGAATGAAACAAGCTCCCTGTTCACATCAGAGACTCTTCTTTAATTCAGATATTCAAAAAACTTCTCAAACCCTTCCTTTTGTTTATTTGTGTTTAGCCTCTGCAAGTAGACTCAATGTGAAGTGCTGTGATCTTGTTAAAGGCACTGTACACACAGTAATTAGACAATACCCAATAACAATGGCTTCACAAATCTTGAAAATCTCAACTCCTTTTGCAAACACATTTTTTAAGAGTCTATGAAATTAACTCTTATTTATAATGGTGTACCATCCCTTTAAACATTTTGTTATCACTGTAGTGATATGAAATCATCTGTTATACATGTAAATATGTTGAATGAACTTCCTCCTTTACTTTATGCATAAGTTACACACAAGCACTCAAGCTTGTGAGTAGGTCAATAATGTTTTATTGGGAAATATCTAAAGGAACAATTTTGTTAGAATGTGTTTTAAGAATGCATCATATATCATGAAAATAAAAAATGAAAAAGCTGACAATTAAAGAATATAAACATTGCAGCTGTTGAGTTATTTTATGTGGCAATTGTGCCATTACATCTTGTTCACTAACAGCGTATAAGTGTATTGAAATAATGAAGAAAAAAAAGAATAGGTTCAAGTTGGAACCTTATTGGGATGCTAGGTGGCAGCAGACTTACCAGGTAAATGCATTGTTTTCTGAAGTGTGCCCATGCTCAGAACTACATAAATAATGGTATGTCTGCTGCCACCTAGTGTTCTAAAGTCCCCATTGAGTGATCAGAGAAGTTATTTTAAATTTCATTTAAAGGCCCTTACACTATTGGTAAGATCGAAAAACACAAATGTTCACAGACTCACACATAACTTACATGATTTAAATTAAGTAATGGCAGAAAGGGTTCCTTAAAATATTTCTGCATAGAATGCTATCGTTTCTAAGAAATGAATAAAACAATAGTTTTTATCGCGCGCGCGATAATAAACTCAATGTTTGAAAAACAGAAAACACATAAGGTCTCTTTTCACTATTTTCTCGTGACCTCAATGACCGATTGAGCTCAAATTTTCACAGGTTTGTTATTTCATGTATATGGTTAATCACACAAAAAATGAACTTTGTTTGCGACTGTTTTGTCAGCTCTACCAATCCTGTATAATACCTTTAAAACTTCTTACAAAATGACAAAATGTTCTTTTTCGATACATTCTTGCATTGAAGCTAGCTTCAAAACTGTCTTTAGGTCATTTTATAATGGCTGTCAGTGAAATTGTAAATGTATGTAGTACAAGTATTTTCATATTTCACACTACAGCGAACTTGAAAGTGTAACTTTGTTGCTGGATAATTGACAACAAGGTAAAATAAATGTGTTTGTTAAAGAGAGGCTCCAATGTCAAATTAATTTTTATAATGCACTCATTTTCTAATAGATAGAGTCCTCATGGAAGTAGGGGCAAAGTTACATGTCTTTACCTCGCGTTAAGATGGTGAAAAATAAAATTTTATTTGATACTTTTTCAGAGCAAAATTTGAAACACAATGTCATCGGACAGCAAAACGAATGGGTCTGTACATTCCAAAGAGGAATTTTTGCGCCAGTCATCAAATTCAATGCCGTTATGATTGAATATCATCAGAATTCAGGAATGAACTGAAAATTCTCTGTACAAAACTGTACAGACTTTTTATTTACACCATTTTAACGTGAGGTTAGAGAATTGTATCTTGTTCCCCATTTTCAAAAAAAACCTCTATCTGTCCGACAATGATTGGATGACAAAACAGAGTAAATTTCCTGGAGCCCCTCTTTAACAGTTACCTACCATGGCCTTCTTTGAAACCATTGCCTTGGCTTTAGCTAACTCCATGATGGCATACCTGCCCTCAGTTATTGTGAAAACATGCTTTTTCAGTATGGGACTTCAAATAGGCAGACAGACCCAAGCCAGACTAGTTTTAAAAACATGTTTATTGCCTGCCTTTTAGAAAAAAAGGAGGAGGCAGGCCTTTTTTTTTTTTTTTTAATGGCCACCTGACCCATTTTTCAAGGCAAATGAAAGGAAATTTTGTGTGCAGGTAAAAAAATACGATGTTATGTACATGTATTTTAGAATTAATTTTTTTCGTCAAAGATCGTAAAAATTTATCCTTTCATATAAACAAATTATAAACGGAGGCAGCCTCTTAAAAGGAAGCCGGCAGGGACACTAAACATGTTTGTTTTTTTATTTGGCCTAAGGCCATAATTTTTTAACACAATGACTGCCGCCTACGAGTATATTCGTAGTGACAGGTTAGACGGATTCTGCCACTACGAGTATATTCGTAGTGAATGAAAGGGCTTTGTATTGTTATTTTAATACACTGGCACCACTGAGCACGCAACACATACGCTTCCTGGCGGTGGTAAGGACATCGGCCTTAGAGTGCATGTTAGTTTTGTTGTTGTTGTATAGTAGCTATTTTGTATGCGTGCATGCGCATCGCACTTGGCAAATGGGAACGCACTACGAATATAATGACCGGCAGTCAACGTGTTAAGCAAGAGCGTGGCACATTGAAATGCTGGTATCCAGACAGAGCTCTGTGTTTCTTGCATGACTAGGTAATGTGTGGGTGGTTTTGTTCAAAATTCAATTCATGCTAGAATACGCAAACTCATGAAATGAAGTTGTTTTGTCTGCCTGGCTTGACTTCACTGTGAAGTATGCGTATTTCTCATCAAGGGAAACCACCTTTTAGGAAAGGATTGAGCAGTATCAGCTGAATTAACATAACAAAGAGCAACGGACTGACACCTTTCAGAATTCGATCCAGACCTGTACACTGACTACAGACAGTAACTCACAAACATCATATGAATGTTCCAGACTGGGTGTGGATTCTTGTGATTTCTAGTTGTCTTCTAATACTTTGACTTCACGGTGAGTAGTCAAAGGTTTTACTGTAAATTGCCAACACTTGTTTCATGCTTTAAACCACTAAATATATACATGTACATCTTTTACAAAAATTCCTGAAGTGGATTCAAACCAACTTACAGATTCGGCGAATTCTATTTGTGAATAAGAACAACAACAACAAAAATCAATATTATTTGAGTGATTATTTATGTTCGTTTTGATATTGTCTTTGTTTCTTAGAAATCAACATGGATGTTAAGCGTGGACATTGCTGGCGCTGTGAAGCTCCACTAAAAGAGAAAGTTCCACTGAAACAGACATTTCACTGTCCTGACTGCAACATAGCGGTGTATTGTAGCTTAACATGTAAACAAGAAGACACAGCTAGACATGGGAGTAGAGAGTGCCCGCTATTTGGAACAAGATCATGCAACACATGCAAGAAGAAGGGTACAATGAAAATGGTACATGTTTGCTTCTTTCTACTTTTTCCACTTATTATTTTAAACAGACAATTTACATCATTCTCTAATGATTTTGTTTGGGAAGAGTGAAATCATTTCTCAAAAATGTATTGTAATAGACCCCTTGCATTGGCCGCCATCGTTGATGAAACATGCACGCATGAAACGCTATCATTGGCTGAGAGTTTTGCGCAGCACTTACAAGCTTGCAAGTTTCCATTGTAATTCATCAAAGATGGTTGTCAATGACATCACGTGCAACCATCTATTGAAGTGAAGCTTGGCTTATTTCCCAACATGTTGATTAATTAAGTCTTAAAGTTCATATGACATGCATGATGTGATAAAATACAATCGATAAGCGATATTGTAACACTTGTAACATTCATCTCATTAATTACCAGCCATATCAGAAAGAGCCAAACCTGTTTTGGGCACAAATCTTGTAGTCCATGAGCCAGCCACACTTGCCGGTACAAACTCAAGGGACTAATTCTAATATCACTATTCTTTGTTGATGCTAATAATCCAAAACTTAGCCTTTCCCAATAATTAGATTAGCATCAGTTTTCAAAAGACTTTCACAGTAAAAAATTATGAAACGCCAGAGCCTCTTCTGCTGTTGTTTAGCCAACGGCTGTTTTGTTTGTGAATTTTTTTAAGCCTATGTATTTACACGGAGGGTGAATAATTTAGTGCTGTACCTCAAACAGCAGTTGCATATATTTGTCACTTTGCAAACATGGCTGCCACTTCAATGTTGTTGTTGTAAAATTATCGCTGTATTTTTTTTCCAACAAAGTCATCAAGAAGAGGTACTCCTTGGGATGGATTACATTTTGCTGAAAAGTGGTTTCATACTTTACAGAAGGTTGTGGTGCACATCTAGAAAGAACTTACAATGAATATTACAAGCAGAGTTTTCAAACAGCCTGAAAATGTTATCTAATTAATAGGGAAGACTTGTTGTTGTACCTGACAATTAATCACTTACAGTACATGTACAATACCTCTAATCACAGATTAAGTAGTTTATGACAAATAAAGATATACAGTCACACAATGTACATAGGGGTCTTTCGTGTGAAATCAACCTATTGGGGTATGGGTTCAGACAGATTTGGCTGAAATTCATTTCTAATACATGTACATATGATTCTAAGTCACCAAAGCCAGGGTGGTACCCCCCCCCCCAACCTTTAAGTGTCATTTCACGTAAATACTTAACATATGTGCTCACGGTCAACTTTTTAAAAAAATTTTAAATACTTTGTGGATGGAAGATACAAGTAAAAAAATCTACATTTCAAATCCATATATAGCCCGTTGTCATGGTAACAGCTCATTTTGTGTTTTGGGCATTTTAGGCCGATTTTGGGGTCTGAACAGCTGTTTTTTAGCTCATATTTATAACTGCACCCTACCAAAATGCAAAGTTATTTCAAAAAATCTTTTATATTACCACAAAGTAACATCCTTGGCTTTGCTTTAGAAAAAAAATTATTGCTATAAATTTCACCCTTATGCTCTTTTTGCATCATGCATTAGAGCATGTTTTTAGAAATTGCAAAATCAATATTTTTACCCTATTTTTGGCCCTCAAAATGTCAATTTGCCAGGATTTTCCTTTCGGTTGCGATTAGGGCTAACATTGGTCTTTTCATATCTGGTGAGAAAAACTTGGGCAATTGTATCCTGTTGTGACTACTGCCTCAAAAATTGACTTTTTCCCCAAAACAAGAAAAAATGCATTTTGAAGTTTTTCTCCTAGTTTGAATTAATATCATTAAAAAAGTACACTTCCATCGATCCGGCAACTTTTTTTAAGCACTCTGTAGGCAGGTGGATAACCCACACTGATCAGGACATTTTGATGATCCATATATAGTCGTTGTCATGGTAACAGCTCATTTTGTGTTTTGGACATTTTAGGCTGATTTTGGGGTCTGAAAAGCTGTTTTTTAGGTCATATTTATAACTCCACCTTACCAAAATGCAAAGTTAGTTCATAAAACCTTTTATATCACCCCAAAGTATCATCCTTCGCTTTGCTTTGGAAAAAAAGATTATTGCTATAAATTTCACTCTTATGCTATTTTTGCATCATGCATTAGAACATGTTTTTAAAAATGGCAAAATCTACATTTTAACCCTATTTTTGGCCCTCAAATTGTCAATTTGCCAGGGGTCTCAGAAAATTTTCCTTTCGGTTGTGATTAGGGCTAACATTGGTCTTTTCATATCTGGTGAGAAAAATTTGGGCAGGTGTTTCCTGTTGTGACAGTACTGCCTCAAAAATTTACTTTTTCCCTAAAACAAGAAAAAATGCATTTTGAAGTTTTTCTCCTAGTCTGAATTAATATCATTGAAAAAGTACACTTCCATCAATCCGGCAACTTTGTTTAAGCACTCTGTAGGCAGGTGGATAACCCCACATTGATCAGGAATTTTTGATGACCCAAATCTTGGGTTTTACCCCCCCCCCCACCCCCCATCACACAATTCACCAATTTTGAATATGTAAATGATGGTGTGCATGCTTGGAGAGGCTATGGTATCAAGCCAGCAACCATCATGTCGTCCGAGCAACTAAAACAAGTTGACGCTCCATCACTGACAATTCAAAGAGGCCCTAAGCAGCAGGGGAACATGTTTAAAGAGGTCCATGCAAGACAAAAGCCAGGCTGTAAAAGTGGGAAACAACAAAGTGCAAGTTCCAAAGATGAGGATATGCCTGAATCAGAGCTTTTTTCCCTGTCCCGAAGAATGATGCATTGATTCCTACGAGACTTTGGGTGACTTGAATCACCATTTGCTATGTGGCAATCACACAAGATGGTTAGAAAAGCACACACTTCATGACAAGGTGAAAATTATGTACGCAGAGAAGTTGCATGTTGAGGCAAGAGTCATTCCATGTATAGAAGCAAATACAATCCCAGCTCCGGGCAAAAAACAACTGCCTGCAGTTTGGGCAGTGCAGAAACGTCGACAGTCCAAACACTTCCAAAATGAAAAGTTTAATCTGGGTGAAGTAAGTGGAAACAAATGTGACCCTGCTATTGTTGCAAAAGAAATACGCATAAAGAAAGATACCCCCAGGAAACAGGATGTTCACTATATCAGAGTTCTTGACGGCACAACAGATTTCAAGCTATTTTAGCCGAATTGCATCAAAGGTTAGAGCTGTGGCACCAACAGTTGAGGAGGACAGAGAAAGAGACTATAAACAACTCCTGGCTTCTGTTCTTGAGGCAGTCGGTCTGGAGCATCCAATCATGTACAGCACATTCAATATTTGTAAACTCAACAGATCTGGAAAATTAAACAGTCTCAGCTTCAAAGTGTTGAAAACAGTTTGCCATGATCTGTTTGGGGGAAAAAGTCAATTTTTGAGGCAGTACTGGCACAACAGGATACAATTGCCCAAGTTTTTCGTACCTGATATGAAAAGACCAATGTTAGCCCTAATCACAACCGAAAGGAGAAATTTTCTGAGACCCCCGGCAAGTTTACATTTTGAGGGCCAAACATAGGGTAAAAATATTGATTTTGCAATTTCTAAAAACATGCTCTAATGCATGATGCAAAAAGAGCATAAGGGTGAAATTTATAGCAATATTTTTTTTTTCTTAAGTAAAGCCAAGGATAATACTTTGTGGTGATATAAAAGGTTTTATGAAATAACTTTGCACTTTGGTAAGGTGGAGTTATAAATATGAGCTAAAAAACAGCTTTTCAGACCCCCAAATCGGCCTAAAATGCCCAAAACACAAAATGAGCTGTTACCATGACAACGGGCTATATATGGGTCATCAAAAATTCCTGATCAGTGTGGGTTATCCACCTGCCTACAGAGTGCTTAAAAAAGTTGCCGGATTGATGGAAGTGTACTTTTTTAATGATATTAATTCAAATTAGGAGAAAAACTTTAAAATGCATTTTTTCTTGTTTTGGGGAAAAAGTCAATTTTTAAGGCAGTACTGTCACAACAGGATACAATTGCCCAAGTTTTTCTTACCTGATATGAAAAGACCAATGTTAGCCCTAATCACAACCGAAAGGAGAAATTTTCTGAGACCCCCGGCAAGTTTACATTTTGAGGGCCAAACATAGGGTAAAAATATTGATTTTGCAATTTCTAAAAACATGCTCTAATGCATGATGCAAAAAGAGCATAAGGGTGAAATTTAGGCCTATAGCAATAATTTTTTTTTCTTAAGTAAAGCCAAGGATAATACTTTGTGGTGATATAAAAGGTTTTATGAAATAACTTTGCACTTTGGTAAGGTGGAGTTATAAATATGAGCTAAAAAACAGCTTTTCAGACCCCCAAATCGGCCTAAAATGCCCAAAACACAAAATGAGCTGTTACCATGACAACGGGCTATATATGGGTCATCAAAAATTCCTGATCAGAGTGGGTTATCCACCTGCCTACAGAGTGCTTAAAAAAGTTGCCGGATTGATGGAAGTGTACTTTTTTAATGATATTAATTCAAATTAGGAGAAAAACTTTAAAATGCATTTTTTCTTGTTTTGGGGAAAAAGTCAATTTTTAAGGCAGTACTGTCACAACAGGATACAATTGCCCAAGTTTTTTTCACCAGATATGAAAAGACCAATGTTAGCCCTAATCACAACGGAAAAGAAATATCCTGGCAAATTGACATTTTTTGTTTTTTAAATAAAGCCAAGGATGATGATTTGTGGTGATACAAAAGGTTTTATGAAATAACTTTGTATTTTGGTAAGGTGGAGTTAAAAAAATATGAGCTAAAAAACAGCTTTTCAGACCCCCAAATCGGCCTAAAATGCCCAAAACAAAAAATGAGCTGTTACCATGACAACGGGCTATATATGGATTTGAAATGTCGCTTTTTTTTACTTGTATCTTCCACCCACAAAGTATTTAAAATAGGAAAAATTGACCGTGAGCACATATGTTAAGTATTTACGTGAAATGACACTTAAGTGAGCGTGATTTACATGATTTCAGGCGCGTATCCAGGAGGCGCGAGGGGCTTGGCCCCCTTAGTAAAATATGCAACAACAAAAATTGAAAAGAAAAGAAGAAAACAAAAGAGAGATAGAGAGAAGACAGTGGGAATGGTAAAGCAACATTCTGCAATCAACAATAATAATTGCTGTACAACTGCACGTTTGTTATGAATACTGCGAAGTCTGTTAAACAACAGACCGATGATTATCTTCATACATTAATTTGTTTACATGTTTCCACATTCGTACCTATAAACTGTGGGACAATGATGAAAACACTTTAATTTTGAGATGGGCTCATCGTCAAAAGTGATGCCTGAATGATGTCTCGTCAACGAAAATTGTGAGATCTTGGCTTTCATGAGCAAGTTTACTATTAATTGTATCGGTATAAATATCATGTCACTCCCACTGATGCTCAAAAAACATGGAATGAATTTGCTTTAAATGCGCAATGTCTTAGTCTAACTTGGCTGAGGACGATTAATCATAGACTCTGTTGTTTCTACATAAATGGCAAGGATGTGCCCCCCCCTTATGTAAGCCCACTAATCCTCCATATAAAAAAAAATATAGAAAAACAAAATCTGAAAAAAAGCACAACTTCTATTTAAATCAGGAGGAGGTTGCCTGATAAACCTAATTTAAATTTACTCTTGGAACAAACTCTCTAAAAAAGAGTTGTTAATATGTTTCATTCTGATATTGTTTCTTTCCAGTGTGGACGTTGCAACTGCGCATGGTATTGTAACCAGGAATGTCAAAGAAGTGATTCGGCCAAACATAAGGAGTCATGCAAGGAGAGAGAGGCAGAGATAAGAACAACAGCAGCTAAACTAACACAGTTACACTCTGAAATGCGTACAGACAGACTTGGTGGTTCCCCTTATTACATTGGAAACTGTATTGCTAAAGACTTCTTGCAACTTGAGAACAATGAATGGTCTGATGGGTCAATGACCCCAGCTGACTTGAACAGGGACTATCATATTTTGTCTGTTGGTTGCGGAGACTTACGCAACACTGTCTTGACTGTTACTTCCCTTCCTGCCAGGTACCAGGGAAGTCTTTACATGACTCTCAATGACTTTGACCCTTTTGTCATGGCAAGGAATGTCTTGTTTCTCTTTATGTTGGTTCGGTTTGCCGACACTGAGGGAATTGAGAGCAGTCTGACTACCATCTGGTACTCAGTTCACATTACAAAGAAAGAGTATGACCTGATCATGACCAGCTTGGATGAGCTCATTCAGATGACCCCTCAAAGTCTCCTAGAGGTAACTCAAGGGTTGGTCAAAGTTCAAGAAGAAGATCTTGTAGTCATGAGTCAAGTTTGGGACAAATGGAGATCACTAGAATGCCAACGAGAGAAACCATCCTCAATAAATCTCAGACAACAAAGAAAAACAGAATTTCAGAACAGGGAGGCTGGGTTTCATACAAATTTCTTACAGTCATCCGATGTTAAAAAGCAAATTGAAGAATGGTTTGACCATGGGTTGTTCCTCCCCAAAGAAACAGACCAAAAATTAATGTCGTTTGATAACCCAACCCTAACAGGACGTGAAGCTGAAACACCTCCGGGTAATACAAAATTACTTCCGATCATGTCCACTCCAAAACTGAGCCCAAAGGATTATGCCTTTGTGTACTGCATCAGAGCAGATTCACATCCCTTTAAAGTGTGGGATTGCTTGAGAGTGAGGGAGTCTGAAACCAGACCCTACCCATCCCCTATGGTGATGTACCACAATTACATCACAAAACTCCTCCAGAAAGTCAAAAGCCTCATCCAGCAAGGAAGACTTTATATCCAAGTTTTTGGGGCTAACTGTATGGACTTTCCTTTGGTACCAAACTATGATCGGATCTTTACATCAAATGTCAGTGACTCTATCGGCTTTGCCAAGCTTCTACAAAACTTCAAACCACTTCTCAATCAAAGTAACTACTATTCAGTACTTGTTACTGAGACAATGAACTGGACTTATATTCTACCTCAGGCTGAGGAACCTTCTCAAAAAGATTTACCCCAATGTGCTGAAGCATACCTTCAGGACACAGGCAGGGATAATGCCACCCTTCTTGCGCACTTTACTGACAAGGGACGTAAAATCTTCATGGACTACTTTGATAATGCCCCTTCCTTTATTGCATATCTTCGTGCACAAATCATGGCAGGGGTCTTGGGGTACAACCATTGACTAATGTGCCATCATTTGGTGAAGTGATGAAGTACAATGGTCTGCAAATGCGTGACTTTCGTAAGAAGCAGAATCGTCTTGTCCCATTTCAGTATCGAGTCAATAATCGTGATTTGACGGTGATAAGTCCACTTGACAGAGCAGTGGAGTGGTGTCTGCCACACACTGATGGCTAACAGTACACCCAAAGAAGTTTGTCATTTAAAGACACTGGACACCTTTGGTAATTGTCAAAGACCAGTCTTCTCACTTGGTGTATCTCAACATATGCACAAAATAACAAACCTGTGAAAATTTGAACTCAATTGGTCGTCGAAGTTGCGAGATAATAATGGAAGAAAAAACACCCTTGTCCATGTTGTCACACGAAGTTGTGTGCTTTCAGATGCTTGATTTTGATTTTGAGACCTCACGCATGAGGTCTCAAAATCAATTCAAATATTTTACTGAGAAATTACTTCTTTCTCAAAAACTACGTTACTTCAGAGGGAGCCATTTCTCACAATGTTTTATATTATCAACAGCTCTCCATTGCTTGTTACCAAGTAAGTTTTTATGCTAACAATTATTTTGAGTACTGTCCAGTGCCTTTAAGTTTGATATCAGCTTAATCTGATTGGGTACAAGTAGATCTTACATCTCACTGTAAAAAGTTGTCTACACAATTTGTTGAGGAATGTTTAATGAGGATTAAAGTGGTAAATATGTATACTCTAGAGTTTTAGCATTTAAAAAGGGAAGGTTATCACTCTAAATTTTTATGGCAATAAAAATTGACTTGGTTAGAAGTACAGCAACTTTCGATAGCTTAAAGCATTTTGAGAAATATTTCAATTCAAAATAATGTAGATATGGAAAAGATGTCAGTTTTTATCCCACAAAATTTGAGTCTGAGAATAGTTTCTGTCAGAAACGTTTCTCAGATTGTGTATTCCTATTAGGGATTATTCTTCATGCGTGGACATAACCGTTCCAGATTTTTGGCGATATCTCAAAAACGCTACCACCTTTTGAAATGAAATTTTCGCAGATTAATTTTAATTAAAACAATCAAACGGTTCCAAAAACCAAAGGTACACTATTAAAATGGTATTTTCCTCCATAAATGCCTTGTAAAAATGTTAGCTATTGTTGTCAAATGTAAATAACCATTCAATTAAATACAAAAGTGATGGTAAACAAAACCAACTCTAATGTAAGTTGGTCCCCATCACGTACATGCACTGTAATGCATAGCACCAGGGTCAACCTTTGTTCATTCAGTCAATGAGAGTTAAGATGTCAGCCTGGCAAGTTGCTCTCTAATTGTGTAAAGGTTGAGAGCATTCTACTTGTTTCACTAACATGTGTAGAGCAAATGAAAGTGTGACTGTGACCACACAAGTTTAAACTTGATCATGTGCTTGTGTTACACACTGACCAGTAGAAAAAAGGGT
Source organism: Pycnopodia helianthoides (assembly GCA_032158295.1). Lineage (NCBI taxonomy): Eukaryota > Metazoa > Echinodermata > Asteroidea > Forcipulatida > Asteriidae > Pycnopodia > Pycnopodia helianthoides. The sequence goes on along the minus strand of CM063252.1, from coordinate 21,530,782 downwards.
CTACAATGATCGTTGCCGTTTACCAAACTGATAAAAGCCAGATTTCAAGCTAATTTGACTGAAAAAACTTCAGTCACAGAATATGGCCTAATCTCTGTCACAACAGATTATAAATAAATAATAATAATAATATTCGGTTTTTATATAGCGCTTTACACACCCTGGGGTCGATTTCACAAAACTCGTCCTAACTTAGGACTAGTCCTAGGCAATGCTAAGAGATAGGACTAGTCTTAAGTTACGACCAGTTACTGGTCCTAACTTCAGATAAGACTAGTTTGTCTCTATGTGAAATCGGCCCCCTGTCACTGGGCCATTAGTTTAATTCCATAAACCATCTCAGCTTCCTGGGGAGTGTACAGCCTGTGCAAGAAATATGCACTTTTACTACAAGCTAAATCAATCACAAGAACCATCTCTGCCCTCACAGGTACCCATTTTACCCATGGATGGAGAGAAGCAATTATAGCTAAGTGTCTTGCTCAGGGACACAAGTGTCACGACTGGGACTCGAACCCACACTCTGCTGAACAGAAACACCAGAGCTTGAGTTCGGTGTTCTTATCCGCTCGGCCACAACACCCCACAAATATTATTTGTAGAATTAAACATTTAATGATAAGTTGTCAGCTATTGAAGCCTACAATTATGTTTAAATGCAAAAAATATGCCTATGCTTTAATAAACAATAGTCTCATACAGTCATTAATTTTGACTCTGTTAATGAAAGGTTTGGTAGCCAATGTAATACAAAACAAAGTGACTGCTTGTTCATATTTGCAGGTGTTCTGCTGTAATTGTGGAAACTGAGATAGTTATTGTAATTAACTTAATTTGTTTATTTGTTTTAAGATTGATAATGTTTTGGGGGTATGAGGGTCTTACTTAATAACCATAATCATGTATTAATTTTAAGTTGTAGAGAAGTAGGAACAGTTAAACTATGGCATGTGAGCTTGGAACAAGACCTTAGTTACAGAGTATGAATTGAACTCTTTCCCAAACCAATGGTGTGAAATTTGTTGTTGTTATTGCAGTTTAATGGAATCAACAGTCAATAACATGTCAATATTGTACACATGTTGTATGCGCAGGTTACACGCATGCTGGAGCGTACATGTGTATGTTTGAACTGTTTGTTCTGAAAATTGAATAAGGCCAAATAATTTTTAAAACATGTCTAGCATCCCCGCCAATTCGCTCGTCCCCAGCGCCTTGCCTTAAAACCAAAGGCGCTGGGATGGGCAAACGTATCGTTAACGTTACTGCTCAGTCCCATGCTCAGTCCCATCATGCATCACACTCACACTGCAAGCACTGCACGCATGACGTACTTCCTGAACAAGAATCTGTGCAAGCTGATTAGCCCATCCCAGCGGTCCTGGATAGGCCGCTGGGGCCGAGCGAACCCCGCCAACTTCCTTTTCAGAGGCCGCCTTCTTTTTTTTTTCTTTTTTCTTCTTTAAGGATACATTTTAACGATCTCTGACGACAAAAATAAATAAGGTTGTATTTTTAGACTTTAGCCCACTGAAAAAACACACAGAGAAAAGCTGGCAACCATCTTGAAAAATAGCCCGGCCGGTTAATATGAAAAAGGTGTCAGGCGGCCATTTAAAAAAATAGCAAAAAGGCCCTCCTCCTTTCTTTTTTCAAACAGACAGGACGCTAAACATGTTTTTGTTTTTTTGCCTAATAAGAAGGCAGTCAGAGATTGATGAGGATGAAGTGAGAAGCTGCTGAGTTTATAAGAATAAAATGAAAAATCTCCGCTAATCAGATTTTAGTTTTGGGGGTCGTTTATTCTTTGCTCAACTTTGTTAAGCCCTACCACAAGAAATACTTTACATCTTGTTTGGATTATTATACACATATGGACTGGCAATGAGGTCACTAGAGCACGTCTATTCCCCCGAGGAACTGTGAGTTACCAGAAGAGGGACCTATTTCCCGAGGCCGAAGGCCGAGGGAAATAGGTCCCTCTTCTGGTCACTCACAGGCTCGAGGGGGATAGACGAGCTCTAGTGACCGAATCATGGCAGTCCATATGTGTTTTATAACACAACTCGCTCCAAAATATGAAATAAGAAAAGAAACTACCGTGATCGGATCCAGACACCGCCTTTTTTCTTATTGACATGAGCCTGGCAACCTCTTGAGGGCGCTGTAACCAGTCAAAAATTGAAAGACTATTGCCCGCTTCGGGAACTATTTCCCGCAAACTACATGGTTGTGCAAATCTCATGCACTAGCCTATAATAGTTCATCCCACGTGACCGTGTTTCAGCCAACCAGAATACAGAAGAAGCAAGAGGTGTGTTATAACAATAAATAAGCCTAGGATGCTGAATGTGATCTTTTCCAAATTCACTTTGAATAGTAAATTTGACACTGATAATTTTTTTTATAAGAATCTATGAGAATGGCACTGAATTGTGTGTTCTTCTTTTTAGTTTTTAGTTTGACATCTGCGATCTTGAGCTACCCTGTGTATGTGTGTAGTACTACATGTAAATAATAATAATAATAATAGTGGCTTTTTATACAGCACACAATTCCGTCACGAAGTGCACTCAAGCCGCTCAACAATATGCAAAGCAAAAATAAATATTAATTGAATTTAAAGTGTGAACAAATAGGCTTAGAGTAATTGTTTGAAAGATCTATAGCTGATGAGGCTTGACGAAGGGCAAGTGGAAGACTGTTCCAGAGAGTAGGGCCAACATAGGAAAAACTGCAGTTACCCCTAGAACTTAGAACTATGATGTGGTTCGTTCCGCTATCATAGTTTATCATGTACAAAATCCTACATGTATTTAAAACTTTTTGCCCTTCACGTTAACGCACACTGCAGTTCTTTTTTTGAAACCGGATCTCGCAAAAATTAGGCTCTATGTGTTCTTTGTACTCTCATTGAGCGTTGCATGGGTCATACTCAGCAAAAAGATTTGCAAAAATCGATACATTCTTACCGTCATTCAGAATGTTTAATCAGTATCGCCTTCAAGTATAAAATCATGAACCGTTGGTTATCAGGTTATCAGTAATCAGGAACAATTTGGTCTCTCCAACATCAATGGTATTATGTGCGCTGCGCTGGTTCACGATATACAATTGTTGCCCACGATGACATGGTCCATGGTGTTTTGTACACCCGACGGGGCAAATGGCACCCTCGGCTTTCGCCTCGGGTGCCATTTGCCCCCTCGGGTGTACAAAACCCATGGACCATGTCACCGCGGGCAACAATTGTTTTGTTATACCTCTGTCTTGAATTCTTAGTAATATTTTCCTCATCTGAAGGACTCCAATTTCATCGAAATGATGATAATCTTGATCCTTTGCTGCACAGAAAGTTGTACGACGCGCGCGCGCGTGAGAGGAGAGTGGTACATGGATATTTGTTGCCCGCTCATGTGATCGTTCTGTGCCAATGAAAATACAGCATTCAAGACAGAGGTATAACAGTGGTTCTTGTTTTTTTTAAAGGCAAGCAGCAACTTCTATAAATATGAACCATTGGTTATCGTGGACCAGGGTCCAATTTAATAGAGAGCTGCTTTAAGCACAAAAATAAGCTATGCACAAAAATAAGCTAAGCATAACACAATTATGCTGAGCAGAATAAGGTTGCCAGCCAAAATTAATACCATGCCTGAATGCACCAATTGTGACTGGTATCCTGCTCATTTCTGCTAAGCAGGGAATTGTTACGCAATATTTTCTGTTTTTTTAAGCAGCTCTATGAAATTGGGCCCAGAGTTGCGTACAGCATACCATTGATTACTAATGGAAGCAGCCATACTTGTTGCCGAAATGCGATGCCGATTAAGGATTCTGAATGACAGTGAGAATTTTTGAATTTTTTCTTTGCAGAGTGGTATTTTTTTTAACCACCCCCGAGCTTACTGTGAGAACAAAGAACACATCCTAGAGCCTATTTTTGCGAGATTCGGTTTCAAAAAAGAATTGCAGACCATGCATAAACATGGAGGCCAAAAAGTTTTAAATAGGATTTTGTACATGAGGTTTGTTGGGACCACAGAGGAACGAACCATAGTTCTAGAAGTATCCTGTGTCATGCTTGTACATACTAAAAACCAGTCATTGCACAGTAACATTAAATATGCCACTGTGTAGTGTCAGTGTCACTGTCATTGTCAAAAGTGTCAGTGTCACAGTGTCTGTCACTCATATGACGCTTCATTTTTTTGAAATTTTTTGTTAATGTCAACTCGGCAAAAAAGCCTTCAGCCTCAGTCACAAGCATTGTGAATGTAGTGTGTTGGGAATTTTGTAGGTGTTTAGTACAAAGGAAACTGAAGTTATTGCTGACTAAAGACCAGGAAATGTTGATTCTATCAATGACCGTTTTGAAAACATAAAGCATTACCGAGGCCAAAAATGTAAACCCCTATAACTTATAAGGCTCTCGGGGGAGCCTTATAGTTTCTAGAACTTAGAAGTAGGGTAACTTAGAGTATACAGCCTGTGCGGCAAATTTGCCGTAGCTATAGCGCACCAAGCTAAATCAATCACAAGAACCATCTCTGCCCTCACAGATAACCCCTGGGTGAAGAGAAGCAATTATAGTAAAGTGTCTTGCTCAAGGACACAAGTGTCATGACAGGGATTCCAACCTACACCCTGATGACTCAGCCACCAGAACTTGAGTTCGATGTTCTAACCGCTCGGCCATGACCAGACAACACACTACATATAACCGTGCAACTATTTCATTTTGTGCACCAATACAACAATACAAACACTAAACTGTAACACTAAGTAACACTGTAGTGTCATGCAGTTAGTGTTAACATGATTAAAACAATAACTATAGTATCATTATCACTAATAATATAAATAACTACACCATGGAGGAATGAACTACACCATGTACACATGCTACATGTATGTGACTATACTACTACTAACAACTACAGCAACACTGTTGCCAACAGACGAGATATAAATGCGAACAGACGTATGAAGCCCAATTCCGAGCCACAACCATGCACGTTACAATGGCGTGGTTGTGTGGCTTCATACGTATGAAGCCCCAACCACGCACAACCACGGTTGTGTGGCTTCATACGTATGAAGCCAACCACCATGGTTGTGGCTTCATACATATGAAGCCACAACCACGAGACGGTCAGGGTGACTGGATAGGAGGGGGAGGGGGTGAGGGTGAGGGTTTGTGGTTTGGTGAGGGTTAGGGTTAGGGTTAGGGGTAGGGGTGGGGTACTCCTAGAATTATGAGGTTCCATGAACCTCATAGAGGTCCATGTACAAACTACAATACAAAACTTTTTTTCATTTACGTTTCTGCACCTGGAGTTCTCATTTGAAATCGGATCTCGCCAAAATTAGGCTCTACGTGTTCCTTGGAATCTCATTGAGCGTTGCATGGGTCAAGAAAATCCACTCCGCAAATTTAAAATTGTTAAAAAGCAATAAATTCTTCCGGTCATTCCCAGTCCTCTTCAAACAGTGTGAGTGTTATAACAAATATGGCGCTGGAGTCACATGATGTGTGTACAAAACCAACCTACAGTTGCCGGGACCAGCGTTGCTGCGCGCGGAGTACCAGTTTGTTCGGTAGACCTTTGCGAGCGCAGCAAGCGCCATATTTGTTATAACACTCACACTGTTTGAAGAGGACTGGGAATGACGGTAAGAATTTATTGCTTTTTAACAATTTTAAATTTGCGGAGTGGATTTTCTTGACCCATGCAAGGCTCAATGAGATTCCAAGGAACACGTAGAGCCTAATTTTGGCGAGATCCGATTTCAAATGAGAACTCCAGGTGCAGAAACGTAAATGAAAAAAAGTTTTGTATTGTAGTTTGTACATGGACCTCTATGAGGTTCATGGAACCTCATAATTCTAGGAGTAGGGGTGGGGGAGGGGTACTCCTAGAATTATGAGGTTCCATGAACCTCATAGAGGTCCATGTACAAACTACAATACAAAACTTTTTTTCATTTACGTTTCTGCACCTGGAGTTCTCATTTGAAATCGGATCTCGCCAAAATTAGGCTCTACGTGTTCCTTGGAATCTCATTGAGCCTTGCATGGGTCAAGAAAATCCACTCCGCAAATTTAAAATTGTTAAAAAGCAATAAATTCTTACCGTCATTCCCAGTCCTCTTCAAACAGTGTGAGTGTTATAACAAATATGGCGCTGGAGTCACATGATGTGTGTACAAAACCAACCTACAGTTGCCGGGACCAGCGTTGCTGCGCGCGGAGTACCAGTTTGTTCGGTAGACCTTTGCGAGCGCAGCAAGCGCCAATTGTTATAACACTCACACTGTTTGAAGAGGACTGGGAATGACGGTAAGAATTTATTGCTTTTTAACAATTTTAAATTTGCGGAGTGGATTTTCTTGACCCATGCAACGCTCAATGAGATTCCAAGGAACACGTAGAGCCTAATTTTGGCGAGATCCGATTTCAAATGAGAACTCCAGGTGCAAAAACGTAAATGAAAAAAAGTTTTGTATTGTAGTTTGTACATGGACCTCTATGAGGTTCATGGAACCTCATAATTCTAGGAGTAGGGGAGGGGTAGGGGTAGGGGTAGGGGTTGGGGTAGGGTTAGGGGGTAGGGTTAGGGGGTAGGGTGAGGGGTAGGGCTAGGGGAAGGGTTATGTGTAGGGGTAGGGTTAGGGTTAGGGTGATGAACACTCCCCCCCTTTCACCATGGAAGAACCCAACCAAGTAATAAACGTGCATGGTTGTGCCATAGAAAAAAGGGAGGAAATGATGGGCTTCATACATCGTGACGCATATATGCCTCCAACAGACGGCTGACAGTGACAGGGTCAGGGTAGGCCAATCATGAGAAGTTTCATTTTGTTCTTAACACAAATTTGTCAATAAATTTATCCATGTAAAACGGCGTACATGTACTTACTGTAGTGAGTTGTAGAAAAGTGTCCTTGCCCAACGTCGCAGGTCTCTTGTTTTCACAGCAGATACAGAAATAAAAGCAGCGAATTACGAGTCAAAACAAATAAAGCAGATAAAAAGTGTCGTCTGCAAAAAACATACAGCTCTCGTCTGGTTTCCTGGTTACGAATACCTATTCGTGTAGCTACATTCTTTATATATAAGAGCACCGGACTAATAAAGACTGGTACCCAGAGCACTAAAGGCTGGATTATGTTAAGTAAAAATGATACAGTCTAAAACACGTTGCTACCGTAGGCTGCATGCTATTGCTAGCTGCATGTGTTGGAAAGAATGCAGTAACAATCAACAAAACGTGCTTTTCAGCTTCTTGGTCACAATGAATTCCTCAGAAAATGGCTCCGTTTTCATGAATATTCAGGATTTTGATTGTATTGGCTTCGACTTAGACCACACCTTATGCAAATATAAGTTGGACAACTTCTTTTCGGTAAGGAAAAGTTTACACAAGTTTAATACAACACAGTTTGGTTGGTCTAGGTTTTACATGGTTTTCGGTGGTGGTGGGCAGTGGGTGCGCGCAATAAGAACTTAATTATTTTGGTGGTATTTACTATTTTCACATAATAAAATCTGTAATATAATTACATGATGTAATTACTTGAATAAAATTACATAATATTAAATAATTTATAATAATATAATAAAACACTAATTTATGTGATGAGGGCCACAATATTGTTTGGGGACGCCCTTGGCCTTGGTCAGTGGGAATGGAATCTAATATAGTAATATTATAAATAAAATAATAATATTATTATTAATAAAATAATAATAATAATATTGATTAAAAGTTTGGAACAAGTTTAAATTTGAAATATGATAGATAGTGCTTAGCGGATGTTTTTTTGTTCTGCGCCTCGGAATAGGGTCTCGTACACTAGATAGATGGCGCATTATAAATGCATTATTATTATTATTATTATTATTATTGCCGGCACTAGCCCTGGTGGTAGGACATCAGTGTCCGTTGCACACAAAAATTAGTAATGATGCAACGGAGGAGTCTGCCGTCACATGCTACCAATAATAGTTTTACTCTATCAAACACTATTTTTTTAAGCTGGCAAATCTTGTAAAATTTGTAGTGCCCTCCTTCGATGTAAGTAGCCATCATTATATAACTTACACATTAAATTGCAGAGATTTTCGACCATTGTTGTGTAGCTTAGTCAGTAGAATGCCTCCTGCTTAACAACCGTTAGCTCTCTGTTCTAATCCCTGCAAAGTGAACATTTATTTTTTTTTGTCATCCCCCAAAAATAAGAATAGGGCCTATATATATATATTTGTTCATTGAAAGTTTTCTCCATCATTTATATGGATGGACAGATTACCCTTTTTTCTGATTTGTGGCTCCCGGTTTTTTTTTTTAAAGTGAAATAGTCTGAAATTCATGTTCCCCAAACAGTCACTGCCCACTTTCAGTATGGGCAGATATTCACTGCCTTGAAATATTATTTTATTACGTTTTATCTGCTATCCAATTGTTTCTGTATTATTAACCCTTTCCATACCATAGGCGAGTTTAGTCGACTGCACTAATACCCCCTTTTCCTTACCATTGGCGACTTTACTCGACCAAGCTTACACAAACAAAGCTATCAAGTCTGACCACAAAGGCCATTTGTAATAAAGCTGTAGTTTTGTTCATGTTTACCCTCCATACCCAAGCTTACCATCATTGGAAAGAGAAAGATCGGATCTTTCCAATGATGGTAAAATAAAATAAGATTGTTAATATGCAATGTCTTCAAATTGGAGTTGAAAGATCCGAAATACCAAACAGCTACGGAGCGCCATATGGTTGTGTACAAAAAAGTGTTTGAGATTACAGATCACACTGAAGAAAGAAAGACAAAGAACTTTGGCATTTATTAGCTGATCTCAATGATTTTTTGATTATATGAAAGGGAATTTAATAAGTAAGAACTTTTTTATTACTTATTTTGCTTTACAACAATATCTTCAAGGAGATAAAAGAGTTTGTAAAAATGGCCTTTGAACAAAAGCTTTCTGTTGTGTAAGAATGTGTGCTTCACGCTTGAGTGGTCAAACAATGCGGTCACCAGCGGTTGTTTATGTCCAAACAATTCGGTAATGAAAGGGGTAATAAATAATAATATTACCCCGATAAAATTAATCCAAAAATGAATTTGTAGTTCTGCTTTCAAATTCAAAATAAGTCTTTTTAAAACAACTTTGTGTTTGATCATACTTACTAAAAGTTGTCATGGTTGTTGCTATAAGATTAAGCTGTGCCCCCACCCCCATTATTTTCTGGATCTTTTTAAATAATTTTTGCTAAGACTAAGAGAAAAATGTTGTTACTTGCATTGGCACTGGACACTATTTGTATTTGTTCAACAAAATTGTTGGCATAAAAACTTACCTACTGACAAGCAATGGAGAGCTGTTGATAGTATAAAACATTGTTAGAAACGGCTCCCTCTGAAGTAATGTAGTTTTTGAGAAAGAGGTGATTTCGCACTCAAATAATAAAATACTTCAGCGAAGCCTTTTATTATGCACCTGAAAGCACACATTTGTGCAGCGAGGGTGTTTTTTCTTTCAAAATGATTTTCTTGCAACTGCGATGACCAATTCAGGCCAAATTTTCACAGGTTTGTTATTTTATGCATATGATGGGATACACCAAGTGAGAATACTGGTTTTTGACAATTACCAAAGGTGTCCAGTGCCTTTAAGATAATTGAGTTATTGTTTTTTGTTGGAGTTTTTACAATTTGTTATTACCGTAAATATTGCTATTTTGGGTTAAAAACTGTATACTTGTTGTTTTCCCTGTCAATCCTGCTCTCCTAACTTTGCAGCTGGTTTATGACTACTGTGCTAAAACACTTGTTGAAGATAAAGGTTATGACAAGAGGATTCTGCAGCCGCTGAAGATCCATAAAGACTTATGGTAAGACTGGTGTTCTGTAGCCTTCATAGATTCTGTAAGACTAAGAACCTTCTTAAAACAACTGAGACCTGCAGCTGCTACAGATCCATTTTGACCTTAATTGTTTCATGTAAATGGTCATGATGGTAGTTAGAGCCTTCTGTAGCCTCTAACAAAGGTAAGATTGTTCTGTAGCCCAGATTTATTGAGACCTACATGGCCATAATGGTAAGAGCCTTCTGTAGCCTCTTGAGATCAACTAAGACCTAAGGCAACACTATTCTGTAGCCTATACAGATCCAGCATTAAGACCTACATGTACACGGTCTTGATCGAAAGAGCCTTCTGTAACCTCTAGAGTTCAACATCAGTTAACAACTAAGCTAAGACTATTCTGTAATTGAAGGCCATTCAGACCTACCATGGTCTTGATGGTAAGAGCCTTCTGTAGTCTCTTGAGATCAACGGAGACCTAAGGCAACATTATTCTGTAGCAAACATCCATTCAGACCTACATGGTCTTGATGGTAAGAGCCTTCTGTAGTCTCTTGAGATCAACGGAGACCTAAGGCAACATTATTCTGTAGCAAACATCCATTCAGACCTACATGGTCTTGATGGTAAGAGCCTTCTGTAGCCTTTAGAGATCAGCTTAGACAAATATTAATCTTCAAAACCTATTGTGCATACCATACTAATCTTTAATAAGACGTTGTGACATTTGATTGAATTTGAAACACAATTTTCTAACTTTATACAATGCCTCCTCTGTGAATTGACACTCCTGTTTGTTTATTTAGTGTGAAAGGGCTCGTGTGGGATGTAAGCCATGGTGATTTTTTGAAGCTGTCGGACACAGGGGTGATTTTAAGAGCAAGTCATGGATCAAAGTTGCTGTCTGGTGCAGAAATCCAGGAGAAGTATGGTGTAGAGAGAACCTGGCAGCATTTCCATTGTCTCGCAGAAACACTGGAGCAGTGTGGTAAGCTCTCTGTTTATTTATTCAATTTTATTTGGCGTCTAGTGACTGAGCAGTCAAGCCTTTTTTGAGATATGGTGGACACTATAGGAATGCAGTGTTTGGGTTGGGTGTATGCAGACAAATTTACGCAAACCTAACAGTGTCATAGTATTGTGTCCGCCATATCTCGAAATGGCTTATTGACTTTGAGTTGTGGTGGCGGAGCCGTCAGGGTTCGAATCCCAGCCATGACACTTGTGTCCTTGAGAAAGATACTTTACTGTAATTGCTCTTTGGCATTATAGCATTCACTCGACGGCATTCCTGCTTTAACTCTCTTTTTTTTTTCTAAAAGCCTGAACCTTCAGGAACAGTTTAAAACCAAATTTGGCTGCAACTTGTGACTTTGGAAGGTTTTTTACTTTTGAAGTGGTATGCGAAACGCCTGTTTTGACTCGACCGTAATGACTTGTGCTTGTGTCCGGTTGTACTTGTGTGAGCTTTCTACTTCAGCATCAAAGAAAAGACCCTCTGTAAATGTTTGACTATCATTTACTCAGAGTTGGTTTAAAGTGGAATGTATGTTCAAAATCTAACACTTTTAAAAGTCCCGAACTGCCAGTGATTGTAAACTGGTTTGGTCCAGGCAAAAGGTAAACACAATTGTGTACCTTATATAATCCAAACTACACCATCAGGTATTGAATTACATAAAATCAAATGTTAATACTCTGAAAAAATTCATAATTCCTGAACAACAGGTTGTATATTTACAATCTACACATCATCAAAAAGGTCTTTGAAAGCTAAACAAAAGCTACACACAGTGTGACCCCATTTGATCTCAGCTGAATGAATTTTTGGAAGCACAATAAGCATTCTAATTAGAGTTCTTTGATAGAAATCCACAGGCATATTACTTGGGTGGGATTCGAACCATGAGATAAAACTATGAGAGGTCTTATAATAATTACACCAGTCATAAACGTTATATATGTGTACCCCGTTCACATCCGAGGGCTTTTTAAATCCGTATGGTTTCACAAACTGAGGTCGTACACGTTTTGTTTCTGTGTACAACACCATGGGGCAACAATGACTGAACAAAATATAACTGCTTGGTGTACTGGCTCAACACTGTGTGTTGAGGTTGCGGCAAGTGTCAATTGCTACATTATTTGCATGGAGTTGGAGTCGTAGATTTCTCATCACCAAATTTAGAACACAAAAAGGGAGCATTTTATCCCAGCCCACACTGTTCCTGAAGCTCAATTGTCGACCAAACATTGTTAAAGCTCTTCACAATTTAAGAAGTACATCCCTGTTGTGAGAGTGTGAATTTGTCGCAGACCCTCAACGTCCAGAGAACGTAATAAAGCAATGTGAAATTCTACATTTTTTTTCGTAGTAATTTTACAACCAAGTAGGCCTTATGCAACTTTTCCACAACAACTTACCTTGGTCTACTACTTGTTAACCATGTTAATTCTCGTAATGGCAAAGTTTTCCAAATAATCAGATGTTGTTCGAAAGAGAGGTGGTCCAAACAGTGGCGTAAACACACACCCCCCCCCCCCCCCCCGTCAGAACCTTTTCCCCTCTTGCCAAACCCTGCCCCCAATGAAATGGAAGAAAAATATAAACTCTACTTACGATTTGTTGGGTTTTTGCAATTCAAACAACGTTGTGCATAGCATGTAAACCGTTTAAGAGTGTTTGGAAAATAAATAAAGATGTAGGGTTCAGAAGGCATACATTATCTAATTGTGTTTTGCACTCTTTGAAAATGGTTGCTTTTGATAAGGTAACCCCCCCCCCCCACTAAGATCGTTGGTTAACATTTTTCAGGGAAACTTAGATTTATGTCTTAGATTCGAGCATTCCATGGGCCTATATTGATCAAATAATTACTTCTGTGAATATCAATCAAAGAACAAAAATATGTTAGCGATGCATAATTTGGCTTTAAACTCCTCAATAACTGTAATGCAAAGAAATAACACGTATTTCCTCAAAAGAGAATAAAGTTTTCTTGGAAAATGGGTGTGGTTTTGTTGAGCGCCCAGGGACCTTAGACCAATAGACCAAGCTTAAGTTATCTGGTATCTGTTGTTATAAATTTACGATAAAAGTGGTTGATTTCGAAATAAACAGGAAAAAAGGACAGTGAAACTGTGTAGATTTTCTGTGTACATTTGCAGTCGAGTCAACATGTTCCATATTTTTATAGAGATTCTCAGAAGAGACTGAAGTTCTCTGGAAAAATGGGTGTGTTTTGTTGAACGCCCAGGGACCTCATACCAATAGACCATTAAATTAAGTTCTGATATCTGTTGTTATAATTTACGACAAAAGTGGTCGATTAAAAACAGAAAAAGGAAAGGGAAACTGTGTTGATTTTCAGTAGAAACTGGTGCCAACAGATTCAAATTGGTCAGCATTTCCTCCTGGAGAGGGAGATAGAGAGAGAGGAATAGAATATCTAGGACTAGGTTTAAATGAGACCACTCACACCAATTATATATAGGTTTAAATTTGATTTAAAGGAACATTACAGAATTGGTTTTTGCTAACAAAACAGTTGCTGGCAGTGTAAGCACTTTATGTAATCCACCATATACATAAACTGACAAACCTGTAGAAGTTTGAAATCGATCTGCCATCTGGGTCACGAGAAAATAGTGAAAAACCGATTACACATTTGCATGAAATCATATAGATTCAACAAATGAATAAAACGCTCACTGAGCAATAAACTCCAATCGGAAAATTAGCTTATTCATTTCTCATCAAATATGGCATTTCAGACAGAAATATTTCAAGGGATGTTTTCTACTATCATCATCATTAGACCGTGTAAGTTTTATGTAAATCTGTGATCAAAAAGTATATTTTACAAGTTTTTTTCTAACCAATTCTGTAATGTGCCTTAAATTGTCTAACTGGTCATCCAGGGTAGACTTAAATTTGAACTAGATTATCACAGTTGAAACACAAAATAACCCTAAAGTTTAATGTCCGAATGAAACAGAAAACCGCTTAGTGTGTGCTTCTTTTAGGAATGTTTCCGACAATGAAAAAGTGACTTTAAGGAAAGACATTTAGAATCTTGGTTTTTGTATAAAATACGCGCAGAAGCTTGTTATAGGAATGCTTTGAAACTGACGACCCTTAAAACAAAATGAACAGTCTACTATTCCTATCCTCAGAGGGAACAGTAGGGTTAGCCTAAAGGTTTGCCCCAAAAGTGGGTGGAAAAGGAAGGTACTCGGTCGGAGGGGAGGGGTTATGGTTGGGGTGTGGGGGTTATGGTTGGGGTGTGGGGGTTATGGTTGGGGTGTGGGGGTTAGGGTTTGGGTGTGGGGGTTAGGGTTTGGGTGTGGGGGTTAGGGTTGGGGTGTGGGGGTTATGGTTGGGGTGTGGGGGTTAGGGTTGGGGTGTGGGGGTTAGGGGGTTGGGGTGTGGGGGTTATGGTTGGGGTGTGGGGGTTATGGTTGGGGTGTGGGGGTTATGGTTGGGGTGTGGGGGTTATGGTTGGGGTGTGGGGGTTATGGTTGGGGTGTGTGGGGTTATGGTTGGGGTGTGGGGGTTATGGTTGGGGTGTGGGGGTTATGGTTGGGGTGTGGGGGTTATGGTTGGGGTGTGGGGGTTATGGTTGGGGTGTGGGGGTTATGGTTGGGGTGTGGGGGTTATGGTTGGGGTGTGGGGGTTATGGTTGGGGTGTGGGGGTTATGGTTGGGGTGTGGGGGTTATGGTTGGGGTGTGGGGGTTATGGTTGGGGTGTGGGGGTTATGGTTGGGGCGTGGGGTATGGTTGGGGCGTGGGGTTATGGTTGGGGTGTTGTGGGGGTTATGGTTGGGGTGTGGGGGTTATGGTTGGGGTGTTGTGGGGGTTATGGTTGGGGTGTGGGGGTTATGGTTGGGGTGTGGGGGTTATGGTTGGGATGTGATTTCGATTTGAATACTTGTATCAAATGAGAATAAAAGGTCCTCATCCGTTTGGAAGTGCTCAGTTTGGATATTTGTACAAATCCATGAAGACATTCGCTCTTAAAGATTGTTGTATGAGTAATGACAACAATCAGAGATGTAGACCTATGAAAATTTCTCTTATTCATGACTGCTTACCCGTTGAAAATTGAGAACTTATATCAAAATATATCCTGATGGTTTTTACAAAGTGAAGACTGATTCAGTTGTAAAACCAATCAGAGCATCTTAAACAATGGGAGAGCAAAGAGAAGTCGTGGATTAACTGGGTCGTCACATGTGTGTGTGTTTAGGGGCGGAGGAAGGGGACCGCAAATATCTAATGCTTAAAGGAACATTACAGAATTGGTAAGAAAAAAACTTGTAAAATATACTTTTTGATCACAGATTTACATAAAACTTACACAGTCTAATGATGATGATAGTAGAAAACATCACTTGAAATATTTCTGTCTGAAATGCCATATTTGATGAGAAATGAATAAACTAATTTTCCGATTGGAGTTTATCGCTCAGTGAGCGTTTTATTCATTTGTTGAATCTATATGATTTCATGCAAATGTGTAATCGGTTTTTCACTATTTTCTCGTGACCCAGATGGCCGATCGATCTCAAACTTCTACAGGTTTGTCAGTTTATGTATATGGTGGATTACATAAAGTGCTTACACTGCCAGCAACTGTTTTGTTAGCAGAAACCAATTCTAAAATCATGAAGAATAATTATCATAAGTCATCCAACAGAACCACAAACACCTTGTGTCCTCACTATTTTTCTCCTGACTCGGATTGAGCCTAAATTTTCACAAGTTTGTCATTTCACATGTATAATGGTTGATCACACAAAACATGAACACTACCTGACTATTTTGTCAGCTCTACCAATCCTAATATTACCTTTAAATACGAGACATTTTAATGATAAAATTATTGTCTATGATTCTACATTCACTAAATTACGTAAACGGTAAACCAGCATGCTCCTTTAAAGTTAGAGGAAGTATTTGGCCACACATTCCTTTAAATTTGACCTGTTATATTGTACTCTCTTCTTTAAAAAAAATAAGTACAATATACAAAAAATTTGAGTTTCTCTTTTATTTCAAACTTTGCTTATTTATTATTTTGGTTTTGTTCAGTTAGAAATATCAATTTATAGATCATATCTCGAATTATAAAAATATTGTACAATGTAACGAATTGATAAATACTATACGAATATTGGATGGTATCGATATGAGTACAATAATATAGCAGAATATAATCACAGGTGAAACCTGGGGTTTATTTCACAAAACTCTTCCTAACTTCGGACTAGTCCTAGGCAATGCTAAGAGATAGGACTAGTCCTAAGTACTGGTCCTAACTTAGGACTAGTCCTAGGCAATGCTAAGAGACAGGACTTACTGATCCTAACTTAAGACTAGTCCTATCTCTTAGCATTGCCTAGGACTAGTCCTAAGTTAGGAAGAGTTTTGTGAAACCGACCCCTGGACCGTTAGACTATAAGCCTTTGAGTTAAAGACTCTGTTAGGGTCAAAAAGTCGGGCCACTAACTATTTTCGGCACTTATACCGTAGGTCCTTTTGGTTGGTAAGCATTTTGCAATCAGCTAAGTCTATTTTTTCAATTTTGAAGTGTCAGAACAGTATACATGGCAGAATACGGTATGACATGTGATGCATGTTCCACCAATCAAATGACAAGGATCTAGAAGTGAGGTGTATAATATTAGTTCCTATAAAGTGAAGAAGAAACATGTGAAATATTAACTCTTTCGCTACGGTGAGCCGCTCACAGCGGCTCACAGAAATGTCCCGTTCCCTACAGAAAGCCGCTCACAGCAGCTCACAGAAATGTCCCATTCCCTACGGAAAGCCGCTCACAGCGGCTCACAGAAATGTCCCGTTCCCTACGGAAAGCCGCTCACAGTGGCTCACAGAAATGTCCCGTTCCCTACGGAAAGCCGCTCACAGCGGCTCACAGAAATGTCCCGTTCCCTACAGAAAGCCGCTCACAGCGGCTCACAGAAATGTCCCGTTCCCTACAGAAAGCCGCTCACAGCGGCTCACAGAAATGTCCCGTTCCCTACAGAAAGCCGCTCACAGCGGCTCACAGAAATGTCCCGTTCCCTACGGAAAGCCGCTCACAGTGGCTCACAGAAATGTCCCGTTCCCTACGGAAAGCCGCTCACAGCGGCTCACAGAAATGTCCGTTCCCTACAGAAAGCCGCTCACAGCTGCTCACAGAAATGTCCCATTCCCTACAGAAAGCCGCTCACAGCTGCTCACAGAAATGTCCCGTTCCCTACAGAAAGCCGCTCACAGTGGCTCACAGAAATGTCCCGTTCCCTACGGAAAGCCGCTCACAGCGGCTCACAGAAATGTCCCGTTCCCTACAGAAAGCCGCTCACAGCTGCTCACAGAAATGTCCCGTTCCCTACAGAAAGCCGCTCACAGCGGCTCACAGAAATGTCCCGTTCCCTACAGAAAGCCGCTCACAGCTGCTCACAGAAATGTCCCGTTCCCTACAGAAAGCCGCTCACAGCGGCTCACAGAAATGTCCCGTTCCCTACAGAAAGCCGCTCACAGCGGCTCACAGAAATGTCCCGTTCCCTACGGAAAGCCGCTCACAGTGGCTCACAGAAATGTCCCGTTCCCTACGGAAAGCCGCTCACAGCAGCTCACAGAAATGTCCCGTTCCCTACGGAAAGCCGCTCACAGTGGCACACAGAAATCTCCCGTTCCCTACAGAAAGCCGCTCACAGCAGCTCGTTGACGTCACTGTATATACTCGGGGCATCCCCATGACATGTGCCTTTTTTGCATAATTTATGCCATATTGCCATCTGGATGACCTCTGACCTAGTTGCAGCGGCTTTGAGTCGCTGCCTTTGGCTTTCCATCGTGCCAAGGGTATTATTGACACATTAGATAGCGTCCAATAATAATTAATTCCGTACAAACCGTGCGAAATCCGAAAATTCTATTACGGAGTGAAAGAGTTAAGTCACAATGGGGGACTTTTGGGACGCTAGGTGGCAGCAGACTTACCAGGTAAATTCATTGTTCTTGGCAACGTGCGTATGCTTATATAAAAATTACGTCAACAATGGAATTTTACCTGGTATGTCTGCTGCCATCTAGTGTTCAAAAGTCTCCCATTGCAATAACTCCTGGGAGAGTTTCTGTAAATGACAGTAATAAGGAAAATGCTCTGTTTGCTCCAATCAAAAGCATTTCTACATCAGTTTCCAAGATTAATAATAACAAATCTCTTGAGGATCTGCAGGTTAAAAATAAATCATTATCTATATTAAATGAACAGTAGTAGTTGTTAAAGCAATAACTCGTGTGTTTTTTTTCTCGTCCTTATAAACTGAAACAGAAAACGAGAAATGTTTTGAGTGACATGCAAAATAAATTACACTCTTGCATGTTGGTCAGAAATTTCATTTTAGAACAAAGAAGTTTCCACTTGCAGTCCAGTTATGTTTATTGATAGGTATTCCATAAAGCTCTGGGACACGCTGACCCCTACAAGATGTACAAAACAAAAACCTGGATAGTTTTAGTTCTGCTCGTTGATTTGTCCTCCAGTGTGATGATCCAGGTGTCTGAGTACCAGATCAAACGCCAAGGTGAACGAGCAGAGTTCAAGTGCACTGTCACTGGTTTAGATGCCTCTCCTGACAAAAGCATCCAGAATATCATATGGCTTTTGGACGGGAAACCAGCTACAGGTGTGAATAAACGCATAGGGAACTACGACAACCAATGGTTATGTTTCAAACAAAATAACACAGCTGTCAGTACACTTGTTATCTTCCCAGTTGAACTGGAAGACGGAGGGATATATCAATGTTTGATTGATAACGAAGGATCTCAATTAGTTACTCTAACCGTCTTGCGATCAGATCATCCGTCACCAGGCTGTTTCCCAACCGGACCAGTCGTCGTAACGAAAGGAGCAGAGATTCAAATAACCTGCTGGGGTACTGGTTTCCAGCTTTATCTGACTTGGTTTCATAATGAAACTGAAATTCATCAGAACACCACTACACAGGATCATATTCAGGGACTGCTCATAACGGCCTCAGACTACTACAACGGTGTTGTGTTCAACTGTAGCGCTAACTCTGGTCATTGCGTAAGCGGTCCATTTATCATCCACCAGCCAGAAGAAGATTACTGCCTGACAGATTTAAAGCCATACTTCACACCTCGGACCCTGTACAACTTCAAATTCGAGAAGGAAGTTGTTAACATTCATAATTACCAATGGACATGTAAAGAGGTGCGTCAGATTCACATACTCAACAACAGTAATGAGATAACATTAGAATCAAGGCATGATGGTGTGGCAGTACATGTTATATGTACAATCATCGCAACGGTGGACTGTAAATCAAGTTCTGTGTGTAAGACTCCACTAAGAGTTTCAACAAACCAGCAAGCGGTAACACCTACTGGAATGATTCAAACATCAGCAAGTAGACATCGGCTGACTTCATCCACAAGCAGCTATCCACTGCAATCGGTAAAAACTACTGGAGCGATTCAAACGTCAGCAAGTAGACATTGGCCGACTACATCCACAAGCAGCTATCCACTGATACCTACTGATCAACTAACATCTGCTAGAATAACAGACACATCAAGCATGGATCTTGCACCAGGTAACTCCACCATGTCAACCAATGTCAGTGATCCACTTGCAGCATCCACAGCATCCACAAGTTATGTTACAGCGGATGAAAGCATGACGAGTGTAACAGCAAGCTCTTCACTTTCTTCCACCTCTGAAGGGCCAATGACACCTCCCAATCTACTAACAGTAGCCCTAATCATCATTGGGTGCGTCTTGTTTCTCATCACCTTGGCGTGCATCTTCCTTTGCGTCTACTGCTTCAAGAAAAAACGCACATTACAAAAGGAGAAGAATATCAACTTCAACCAAATATGGTCACCAAAGGAAAAAAGAAACACAGTGCTTCTCACCGATATCCAATTGGACATGTTCGAACAAATTCCGCCGAGTCAAGATCAACGCTCAGCTACAAGTTGCCTCCACACGTATCCAACTGCACAGAAAAGAGAGATATCAGTGGATGATGTGGAGGGAGTGGATAATGCGGATTCGGTTCAAGTAACACCACAGAAAACATGTATAGCTACGCAGCCTATCAAAGCTGTTGTGGACATCCACCAGGCTGATGATTTGCAACGACATTGTACGTTCGCTGATGAAGGGTTTACCGAAGAGCCATATATGGAGATGAAGGGAACTTTCCACAACACTTCATCTTTATCGAACTCCTGTAAAAATCTTCAAGAGTACCAGGAGTATCACGGGGCACATTACATGGATATGAGCCGGGTGAAGACAAACCATTCAGTCAAACGATCTCGATCGGAGAAACACATATCTGCAAAACAGACTGATATGTTTCATAATCCGTTAACTTATCCCCGGAAGAAATTAGCCACCTTTGGCGACCATGCACCAGATGACCAGGTTAGTAGTCACTACATGGAGATCTCCAAACCTAAATTAGACTCTCACTTCACGAGCGGTCCGTCGTACGTCAACACTGGGCGCCAGCGCAACATTGAGGGCGCTATGAGTTCCTCAGTACCTGACAGTCTTAATCTCGATGAAGACAAAGAGAGACTGCATCATACGTACATGGATTTTGCAGATCTATCTAGAACATAGAAAACTGTGTGGTTCGGGCCGCAGGCCTTCTGGGCGGGTCATTTCTTGGTTGGTAAATAGATTGATCCATAAGCTCTGCCCACTTTAACTAATCCTTCACAACGGAGAACATGCACCCAAGAGTCAGACATTTTAAATTCCCTTAGGACGAACACAAAAAAATTAATAGAGGGTTATTGAATCTGCGACCTTCGGGCATTAACGTGCCGGTGCTCTACCAACTAAGTTATCTAGACCTATGCTGGTCTCACTATTTTGACGATACCTTTCTTTAAGGGGGGAGGGGGCAGTCAGAAGCCGTACAACCGCATCTGAAATTAATCAGGAATTGTAAATTAGTTTCTGCCATGAGGATTACTGTGATGGTATATTTTGTGTGTATCACAGGGCAGAGCAAAGGGCGTAATAGTTGCAACCAACGAGGGCGCAGTTAATAGATATTTCTTTAATCAAGTTTCTATAATCATAGAGGAAAGAAACCTTTATATACTGATATATTAACTAGACACAACATAAAACAATATCCAACAGTAAATTTAGTAAGAGAGATTTTGTTCAAGTCATTTGTGCCGTGTCGATCGGCTTAGAGCACCGAACTCAAGCTGCGGTGTTTCTGATTAGCAGAGTGTGGGTTTGAGTCCTAGTGTCCTTGAGCAAGATACTTAACCATAGTTGCTTTGGCCTTCGGATGCAACGTAAAGCCTTGTAATGCACGTAAAAGAACCAAGTACACAAGAGAAGGGGTTTGCCAGGGTGTTTCTTGCATGTGTGAGTACAGTGTATACTCGGAGAGAGGTTTCTGCCAAAAACATGAAGATGTTTTGTACTTCAGAGAAAAAGTACATGCAAAGTATTGGGGAGGGGGAATGACAAAAATGATTAGTTTCATCTGTGGTCTTCTTTTTATTTATTTATTTATTATAATTTTTTAAAGAGATGTTGCCTAACTCTTGGCCTACACTTAACTGATTTGGGCTGTTGACCCAAATCAACTGTCACCAGGGGCACGTTGCCACCTACTCCTGGGGCTTAAACAGGGCTATACCCCCTTCACAGTCAGTAAGGATGTAGGTATGGGTATCATCCACTAGGAGTCTGGCTGGTAGAGCAGAATGCACTACCTTCCCAACTCTTTACGAAGCAATTATTGGTTAAGTGCCTTGCTCAAGGGCACAAGTGTCATGACTGGGATTTGAACCCATACTCTGCTGCTGACAACACCAGAGCTTGAGTCCGGTGGACTAGACCGCTCGACAATGACACGCCATACATCTTGATTGTAGAGTGTATAGTACAGGCATGATATTTGGTTCCTAGGAAACTAGTAGAATAATTACAAAGGCTGACCTATGTATACATGGTGTAGGCTTTAACAAACTTTTCTGGCCATTTAATCATATAAATTTATTTGATTTCTCCAAAGGGTAACAAAATTGGAAACCAGACTAAAGTAGGAAGAATATCTTTCTTGATATTACTACTATTCCTCCAGAGAAATATTTCCATTTTGCTTATTTTGATTGCAGCAATTGAAAGCAAATATGGGCGTGCACATCATCCCAGGCTAAAGTTAACTTTTAGGGGTGTCGTGGCCAAGCGGTCTAGGGCGGTGGACTCAAGTCCTTTAGTTTACAGAATGTGGGTTCGAATCCTGGCCTGGTCAGTTACGACACTTGTGTCCTTGAGCAAGGCACTTTATCATAGTTGCTCCTCTCTCCTTTATTGCCAATGAAACCGGATATAAACACCGGCCTGATTAGCCATATTGGCTCAAGACAGACTTTACTTTATATCTTGTCTTTTTTAATGTTTCCCCTAAAACAGGATTTCTGCATTGATGACTGGTGTGTTTATTGAAAACTAAAGGAGTGGAATAAGTTCACTCTTCTAAAAAACAAAATTCATGTAATAATATTAAAGCATGGTGTAGTTTTTCTATTTCAAAGATACACAGTTAATAATAGTAATAAATATAGATAGGTATTTATTAGGCACTTTGAAACATTGTATCAGAGCACATAACACTATTACTACCCCTGTTTATTGGGCCTTAAGCATTCCTGAAACAATCTCAACTCCTTTGGAGTATGCAGAACCGGCAGCCAAATGGGCTCACAGGTTGCTTATCATTCATGTCAACAATCTCTACCCTCGCAGGTAGCCAGTCATTCTTGGGTGTTGAGAAAAATTGACAATTTAAAGTGTCTCGCCCAAGGACACAAATGTCATGACCGGGATTCGAACCCAAGAACTTGAGTTTGATGCTCTAGACCGTTCAGCCATGACACACTTATCGTATTATCCAACTATCTGTACAGGATATTATAATTTTAATTGTGTAAATAGTATGTGTAACATCATGAGTTAAAATACATTTCAAACTGGGAAGTACACTGCTAAAAATGGTATTCTTTAAATAACAAAAACAAATCTTATTTCAGGGAAAAAACTCTTGTGTCACTCCCTAGAGAATATTTCTATTAAGATTATTTGGGGAAAGTTTTCTTAAGACTAGACCTTGGGCAAATGGCATCTCTTGAGCAGGGCGCCCTCGGCTAGAGGTCAAAAGAAGGTTATTCATTGGCATTCTTAGATGTCCGTTTTCCATTGTTATGTCATCTTTTTGCCTCTAAGATGACGGCATGATGGTGTCATTGCAATAAGGCAATTCCACGGTTGGGCTGTAATTATCTTACTGAAAAGGTTTAATAACTGAAAAGTAAGGGAAGACCTAGACCTACTTCAGCACCAAAGATGTAATCCAGAAAAATGTGTCATGTATGATATACAAGACACACAAAATTGGTCACTCACATTACGAAAATGTCCGAAAATGTAACATGAGTAACTAATTTTGTGTGTCATCTTTGGTGCTTAAAGGCACTGGACACTATTGGTAATTACTCAAAATAATTGTTAGCATAAAAACTTACTTGGTAACGAGCAATGGAGAGCTGTTGATAGTATAAAACATTGTGAGAAACGGCTCCCTCTGAAGTAACGTAGTTTTTGAGAAAGAAGTAATTTCTCAGTAAAATATTTGAATTGATTTTGAGACCTCACGCTCGACATCTAGCATCTGAAAGCACACAACTTCGTGTGACAAGGGTGTTTTTCTTCCAAATATTATCTCGCAACTTCGACGGCCAATTGAGTTCAAATTTTCACAGGTTTGTTATTTTGTGCGTATGTTGAGATACACCAAGTGAGAAGACTGGTCTTTGACAATTACCAAAGGTGTCCAGTGTCTTTTAAGTCGGTCTAGGCCTACTCTATCTACCATGGGGATAACAGTTATTAAACCTTTTCAGTCAGGTCATTACAGCCCAAGGAAACTCAAAAGTACATCAAAAAACATAACAAGAGTATCTGTAGAATTGCTGATAAGGTCTACTACCATTTTTAGCAGTGTATAGACATGTTGTTCATGTAGGCTAGGCATCGTACAGGATGCAGGAAGAGTTAGTGAAAGCAAGTAGCCTCCAAGCATTCAGAACAAAAGTGAAAGGGACTTCAGAGGGAAACAACCTGGTGAAAAAAATGACCCAAGTATGTTTCTAAGCTCCCTGACTCAAACAGCGCTTGAAAAAATATATAATAAATACGAAAGGATAGAAAATTAGTTGTTAAAAATTCACAATTTTGAATGATAATTTAAAGAATTAAAAAGTGAAGTTATTACATCATTTGATTTGTTTTGTAAACCTTTTTTTTTGTATTGAAATGTTTTGGGGGAAAAAAAACGAATGAAACACAACTGAGTACCATTACGTTGAATAGCTGAAATGTGGCCTTCAAAAAGGGCTTCTAACTTTTCAAAAGTGAAATGAATTCAAATGTGTGGTTTCCGCCGGCACTTTCCAATTTGGAAAATATGTCGAAGTCGTGGCGTTTCAAACATCTGTTGTAATGCAATCTTTGAAGATGGCCTTTTTGTAGCGGTCTGAGGGTCAGCTCGCAGTATAATGTCACATTTCTTTCCGCAGTTTGATAAGATTATCCTTGTGGTTAGAGTAAAATGTTTTATACAAAAGTTTACTGGTTTAAGTAATAATAAAACACTTTTAAAAGCAATGTTTGCTTCTACTGTACATGTCCTTTATTCGTTTTTTTCCACCGGCATAATTTTAGGCATTAATTTAATTTTTTACCCATAACCCCTTTATATCAAACTAATGCAAGAAACCATGCAAAGTGCACCCGGTGAAAACTCAACTCCAAAGCACCCTTAGAATGCTGTAAGACAAAGCGCAGGAAGTTTAATTATAAAAACACAATTATTTATAAGGAACAAAGAAAAGTTGATTAAAATGGGTTTTGAACCTAAGCCTCCGGATTAACCTGCACTCTACCAACTGAGCCATCCAGCCCTAATGTTGGCAGTTTCCCTTTTTTGTCAATATCTTTGTTCGAGGGTGCCAGTCAGAAGCCATTCGACCCGTAACTGTCATATAACCAGGGATCACACCCAAAGTTTTTGATACAACCTGGGAAGCAATAGTTGAATTAAATTCACCTAGTCAGTTTTTATCTTGTGGTTTATTTCCTGATAAAAAAAAAGTTTGATTGGTTTGAAGTTCCAGTACCAACAACCAATCCTTCCGAGAAATACTCCCATCTGTAATGCTGTCAATATTCAGCTCAGTATCACTGTGCGTGCCATTAACATAAACTGTTTAGTGGCTGAGTAGTCAAGTACACTCGACTCTAGCTCTGGTGTTTCTGATGGATCACAGAGTGGTGGTTTGAGTCCAGGTTGTGGCACTTGTGTCCTTGAGCAAGATATGAAACCATAATTGCTTCATGTCCTTCTGATGTGACATTAAGCTATAGGTCCTGTGTACTAGGATTGGTAATGCACATAACTGGATTCATAACTAGAAACTTGATGAGTTTAAGCTGGGATCTCCCATTTGTTTCCCTTCCACCCTGACGGCATTATTTTCTTGGAATTTATGGAATTGTTTTTCTTTTAGAGTATCGCTGGCACTGAAAAATCTAACCTGACAAAGCCAGCGGAACAAATATTCTCTCTGAAGCACCTGGATTTATTGTTTCTCCATCAAGAAAATAAAATACTCAGGGGCGGATCCAGGATTTATTAAACCGGGGCCACAACGGCACAACCAGGATTTTGTATTGGAGGGTAAACAAAAAAGGGGTGGGGTCCAGGGGCCCGCCTTACGGCCCCTGGTGGGGTCCAGGGGCCCGCCTTACGGCCCCTGGTGGGGTCTAGGGGCGAAGCCCCAGTGGGGGTGCAGGGGGGCGAAGCCCCCTGAAGCTCTGAGCCTTTGGCGTTCTGTGGGGTTAAAAATCAAGCCTCCATGTGCCTAAAACAGAGAAATAGACACACTTTTATAGGAAATCAGATCCATATAAATCTTCTAAATTTACTGGAAAATTGTCTGTAACATCGATGGTGGGGGTTCAGGGGTGAAGCCCCGGGGGAGCCCCCAGAAGCTCTGAAGTTTTGGCATTTTGAGGGGGTGAAAAATCAAGCCTCTGTGTGCCTGAAACCCAGAAATAGACACACTTTTTAGGCACTTCTGATCCATACCATGTCTTCTAATTTTACTCAAAGAAAATTTTAATCCCACAAATCTCGTATTTGAATCTGGTCGCTGCAATATCTGGTTTCATGCATATTCATTCAAAAAATATAGTTCAAGCTTAGTGCAGTCTTTGAATGCCAGAACGCCATGAAATATATTTAATCCAGGACAAATTGGCACGTCAGGTTTCAAACGCTTATGTTATCGTGCAAATCTAAGCAAATTACAAGTGACATATCATGAAAGATTCATTTTGGCAGAAAGAAACAAATTTGATAGGATAGGATGAAAAAGAAATCCATCCTGCTGCTGGGGGAAAAGACACCACACCTACTTGAAGCTAATACTCACGCACCATGAATCACGAATCTTGGCCGTGAGACACGACCAAGATTGGGTCCATGGCTTGAAAGCAAGCCTGGAATCTTGGTTCGCTCTTCCTTTTTTGTGTGGAAATTTTGTTCACCTAAAACAAGACTAAAAGCTACGCTTGGTGAGGGGCTTCAAGAAGAAAACATTCAAGATGAAAATAATTTAGGGTACATTCATGGAGCCAAACTACAATAATAGTAATGACAAAAAATAGTGTATGTTTACAATAGTGTATGTCTGTCATAACTGATACTCTGGCACCAATTTTGGTTGAGCCTGTTAAATATAATTTATCATTGGAATAAGCAGAGGTCATGCAGCATTATTGACTTGTTAACCATTATTGCTGCGTCCTTCGGATGGGACAAAAAGCCGTAGGTCCTGTGTGTTGTGTAGCACTTAAAAGAACCCAGTTACACTTATCGCTAAGAAAAGGGGTTTGCCCTGGTGTTTCTGGCAGCACCTTGTAAACTCTTATAGGCGCTACACAAATGGATCTCATAATTCCAAAAACTGTCTTAGAAAAATAATAATAATAAGGACTTTGAGATGCCTGCAGATAAAGTGCTCAATAAAAACTAGTTATTAATAATTATTATTGTGGGTTGTTGAAAAAAGAAAGTATTAATATTGTCAAACAAAATTTTTGGGGGGGATTGACCGTCCACACCAATAAGGAGACAGCATACACCAGGGCTACATTGGCAGAACACCGTGCACATTAATCCGAAGGTCACATGTTCAAGTCCCACTGCGGTCAAATTGTCTCTGTTACAACACAAAATTTACCAGTCAGTTTCCCTTGTGGTTTATTACTTGATAGTATTATTATTATATTATCATTATTTTTTCCACCAAATTTCATTTTCACCGGTTGCTTAATTGTATAGTGTTCGTTTTACATAAATTTATCCAGAAACTATAGATGTACTTTCTCTTTGATTTATAAGCAAAGTTATAATGAATAATAATGAAAGTCAACTGGGAAAGTTTCAGCTGAATGCAGTGTTTACTTGCTGAGAAAACAGAAAAAAACTGTCACCCTAATTTCACAAGAGCGTCAAAACCACTTACGTTTAGCGAGGTGACAGCAGGTACCAGCGGGTACCAGTGGGTACCAGTGGGTACCAGCCACAACTCTGGCCGCAGCACTCGCAAACAAACACCAACCCTCAGGAAACTGAGAAACGATTCAGGCATGAATCATTTTTATCAGATTCAAATGTTTTGGGGTGACAAATTATCCAAACCATATTACTTTGAAGGGATCCTTTCTCGAAATAGTTTAAAATCAACAGCTGCAGTGCGTCTCACCAAGTAAGTTTTTTATGGTCACTAGCTTTTAGTCCATTCTCTGACCCTCCCTTTAAGAGAGTTACATTTCATTATCAATGTTTTTTTTGGTTTTGCAAGGGGGGGGGGGATACTAGTGCGTAAGATCTGTGTTTATTACACTGGAATCACAACCAGGAAGAAACCAAAACTGCTACACGTACACATCCAGGAAATAATTGTCTTAAAATAATTTCATCGGAAAACAGTGATAAAAAATGAAACCCCAACTCCCTTAGTGCCTTGATTTATGATATCATTCTGGTAGTAAAGGCCAAGGGACCTGTGAAAACGACTAGTGCTGTGACACGTAGGCCAGGGCCCAATTTCATGGAGCTGCTTAAACACAAAAAGGAGCTAAGCACAACAAAATGATGCTTACCAGAATAAGGTAACCAGCTATACTACAATGTCACATATACAAATTGTAGCTGGTGTCGTGTCCATTTTTGCTTAGCAGACAATTAAGAGGTAACTATAAATAAATAAAAAGTAAACTTGCGGGTACAACCATGTAATAGAACTCTTTTGTGGGAGTGTTGGCTCTGGAAAGAGCTGGTTTGGTCTCGACGTTTCGAGCAGTATTACTCTGCTCTTCTTCAGGAGAACATACTGCTCGAAACGTCAAGACTCAGAGTAAACTGCTCGAAACATCGAGACCAAACCGGCTCTTTTCAGAGCCAACACTCCCACAAAAGAGTTCTATTACATGGTTGTACCCGCAAGTTTACTATTTATTTATTTATAGTTACCTGTTATCTCCACACCATGCAAAGCTTCAAACACCACTTAGCAGACAATTGTTGAGCAATATTTTCTGCTTAAGCAGCTCTATGAAATTGGGCCCAGAAGATACTCTGTGTAGAGAAGATGTTGAAGAAATGTTACAGTTTTAGATGTTGGAGGTAAACAAACACATGCAATTGGGTAGGGACTGCAAACCCACTGTAGGACGAACAAAAACAAATTAATAGAGGGTTATTGAATCTGCGACCTTCGGATATTAACGTGCCGGTGCTCTACCAACTAAGTTATCTAGACCTATGCTGGTCTCACTACTTTGACGATACCTTTCTTTAAGGGGGGAGGGGGCAGTCAGAAGCCGTACAACCGCATCTGAAATTAATTAGGAATTGTAAATTAGTTTCTGCCATGAGGATTACTGTGATGGTATATTTTGTGTGTAGCACAGGGCAGAGCAAAGGGCGTAATAGTTGCAACCAACGAGGGCGCAGTTAATAGATATTTCTTTAATCAAGTTTCTAAATCATAGAGGAAAGAAACCTTTACACTGATAAAGAAAGTAACCAGACACAAAATAAAACAATATTCAACAGTAATTTAGTATGAGAGATTTCGTTAAAGTCATTTGCGGCGTGTTGTGGCCTATCGGTCTAGGGCGGTGGACCCACCCCACATGTATCTGCCAGTGTTTTAACAGTGGATCCACAGAGGTGACAGGCAGAGAGAACAGTGGATCCACAGAGGTGACAGCAGAGAAGAACAGTGGATCCACAGAGGTGACAGGCAGAGAAGAACAGTGGATCCACAGAGGTGACAGGCAGAGAAGAACAGTGGATCACAAGGTGACAGGCAGAGAAGAACAGTGGATCCACAGAGGTGACAGCAGAGAAGAACAGTGGATCCACAGAGGTGACAGGCAGAGAAGAACAGTGGATCCACAGAGGTGACAGGCAGAGAAGAACAGTGGATCCACAGAGGTGACAGGCAGAGAAGAACAGTGATCCACAGAGGTGACAGCAGAGAAGAACAGTGGATCACAGAGGTGACAGCAGAGAAGAACAGTGGATCCACAGAGGTGACAGGCAGAGAAGAACAGTGGATCCACAGAGGTGACAGGCAGAGAAGAACAGTGGATCACAGAGTGACAGCAGAGAAGAACAGTGATCCACAGAGGTGACAGGAGAGAAGAACAGTGGATCCACAGAGGTGACAGGCAGAGAAGAACAGTGGATCCACAGAGGTGACAGGCAGAGAAGAACAGTGGATCCACAGAGGTGACAGGCAGAGAAGAACAGTGGATCCACAGAGGTGACAGGCAGAGAAGAACAGTGGATCCACAGAGGTGACAGGCAGAGAAGAACAGTGGATCCACAGAAGTGACAGGCAGAGAAGAACAGTGGATCCACAGAGGTGACAGGCAGAGAAGAACAGTGGATCCACAGAAGTGACAGGCAGAGAAGAACAGTGGATCCACAGAGGTGACGGGCAGGAAGAAACCACTGAGCCACCCTAAATGACCCCTCTTGGATAGACCCAGTCCACTATCCTCCACTATCCTCCACTATCCTCCACTATCCTCCACTATCCTCCATACCTCCACTATCTCACTATCCTCCACTATCTCCACTATCCTCCACTATCCTCCACTATCCTCCACTATCCTCCACTCTATGGCAACTCAACTCCAAACTGTTTAGAGGAAGGGAAATGACCAATTCAATTTCCCCAATTTTCCAATAGAGTCCTCATGCGAGTGGGGAAAAATTACAAGTCTCTAACCTCACATTTAAATAGAGTAAATTGATATTGCATTCGATACCCTTAAAGGAACATTACAGAATTGGTAAGAAAAAAACTTGTAAAATATACTTTTTGATCGCAGATTTACATAAAACTTACACGGTCTAATGATGATGATAGTAGAAAACATCCTTGAAATATTTCTGTCTGAAATGCCATATTTGATGGGAAATGAATAAACTAATTTTCCGATTGGAGTTTATCACTCAGTGAGTGTTTTATTCATTCGTTGAATCTATATGATTTCATGCAAAATGTGTAATCGGTTCTTCACTATTTTCTTGTGACCCAGATGGCCGATCGATCTCAAACTTCTACAGGTTTGACAGTTTAATGGTGGATTACAAAAAGTGCTTACACTGCCAGCAACTGTTTTGTTAGCAAAAACCAATTCTGTAATGTTCCTTTAAGTGCAAAATTTGTCAGCATACAAAAATCTGATGACATCATTCTGAGACTAATGGGTCTCTACATTATGGTACGGGGATGTTTTGGTTCATAACTTACTTTCGATAATACAAGAATAATTTTGATAATAATGGATTTATAGAGCGTCTTATGCAAGCCTCAAAGCGCTTTACAGTAAAACAATCAGTAAAAAAATTAAGAACAATGCAAAAATGATAAGAAATTCAAGTGAATAAAGCAAATTTAAGGCAAAATGTGAATGGTAATAAACACACTAAAATACCTCATATTATCCAAGTTACATAAATACAAAGACAAACATATCAGTAAAAGTCAAACCCGAGTGAGGATGCACGTGGCAATCAAAAGCTACTGACATTTTGCGTTAATTTGCTGTACAGCGTTAACCCTCCTACTATCAGTGACTCTTGGCAACATTTTCCAGTGAGTTGACCAACCATTTGAAACCATTCGACTGCCAAGGTTGTGTACGGTGGCACAACTGTGCACAGAACTAACTGTGTACTGTGTACATGTATGCATTTCCTCATGGTATCATAATTGCAGGCTGGCATAGTTTATCTATCATTCAAAACCACAGTGAATGGTATTGAATGGTCAAACAGCAAGAGGAACACCAACATATCAACAACCAACTATATTATTCTTTTGTTTATATTATTTGCAGAGTTGTATCGCTATTAT
This sequence comes from Pycnopodia helianthoides, assembly GCA_032158295.1. Taxonomy (NCBI): domain Eukaryota; kingdom Metazoa; phylum Echinodermata; class Asteroidea; order Forcipulatida; family Asteriidae; genus Pycnopodia; species Pycnopodia helianthoides. The sequence goes on along the minus strand of CM063252.1, from coordinate 21,499,318 downwards.
GAGAACTACTATGATATGCCGTTAATGATTCTGGTAGCACGGTTGGTTGACATAGAAGAAGAGAAGGTAACTATACTCATCTTAGACTGTTATTTTGAAACACAAACTAGAGACCAAGGTTTGTGGTTGCACCTAGTCTCGATTGGCAATGTTTGTTCTGTTAACTGGTCGCCGATTTCGCAGCATGAATTACTGGAGAAGAGATATCTGTATCAAACAAACATCTGGCCCTTCGATGTTGCGCCCTCTACTGGTGACTAGTACAAAAACTAGTGTCGCCAGTCAAGACTAGATCACAGATTTCTTATGAAGGTTGGCTTTTAGAGTGGCTCTTAGCCCTTGTTTGGGCAAACTTGCATAATTAATTTTTTATTTTTTAGTCCTAGCAAACTTGAGAATCATGGTCGTAACCTCCGTAATTGTCATAATATTTCCACCATTCCCAACAGAACCATTCCTTTCAAAAGTAGCCCTACACCTTTATCTCTGTGTCAAAAGGGACAAGGTGCAAGTAAAAGCAACATTTTGAGCAGCAGTAGAAAAAGTTACGATTTGATCTAATTTGTTGTTTATTAACCCTCTTGCTGTCTGACCATTCAATACCATTCACTGTGGTTTTGAATGATAGATCAACTATGCCAGCCTGAAATATGATACCATGAGGGAATGCATGTACACAGTACATAGTTATACATGTAGTTCTGTGCACAGTTGTGCCACCGTACACAACCTTGGCAGTCGAATGGTTTCAAATGGTTGGTCAACTCACTGGAAAATGTTGCCAAGAGTCACTGAGAGTAGGAAGGTTAATTCAGGCCTGGAGTTTCAATTTTGAGAATGCAAGGCTATTTATGTTTTGCCTTTCCATTGGAGAATCTATGGCGGGATAGTTTTGAAGGGGGCACTAAGGCCAAGACCAGGGCCCAATTTCATAGAGCTGCTTAAGCAGAAAACATTGCTTAACAATTACCTGCTAAGCAGAAATGAGCAGGACACCAGTTACAAATTGTACATGTGATATGGTAGTTTGGGTGGTAACCTTATTCTGGTTAGCATAATTTTGTTGTGCTTAGCTACTTTTTGTGCTTAAGCAGCTCTATGAAATTGGGCCCAGAGCTTAGTTTCATTGAAGCTGCTTAATTAAGCACAAAAAGTTGCTAAGCACAACCAACTGTTGTTTACCAGGATCTTTTCATGTTCTTATCTCTTTGTAAATTCAGATTTAAAGAAAGTTGATAAACCAGATTAACAATAATAAGAACACCAGCCAAACTACCATGTCACATGTACAATTTGTGCCTGGTATCCTGCTCATTTCTGATTGGCAGACAGTTGTTTTGAAGCAATATTTTCTGCTTAAGCAGCTCTATGAAATTGGGCCCAGGGCGACAGCGTTACAGTATATTTGCTTGTAGCATGCTTTTATTTAACCATGTAAACAATCATTTGTTCATGGTTAGCATGCAGATATAACCCTGATGGGTTTGTCTATTGAATCTATGGATGGGTTTGTCTATTGAATCTATGGATGATTTTTCTGTATTTTTCTACTGTAGCCAGGAGGATGGTCGGCTTCAAGTAGTCGCGTCGCCAAAGAAGTCTTAGAGAGTTTTCGACAGCTCTTCTCTAATCATTTATATCAAGGTTATTATTCCTAAATTCTAAATCCTACAATGTAGCCTATGTTACAAGTAGCCTTGATTGCAAGGCAGTGTTATAACAAAGTCATCTTTGCTCAAGTCAAGTCAAATCACAAGTCAATGAGTTGGCGACTTGAGTCTGACTCCAGTCCAAGTTACCACTTGAGTCAACAAGGCTGTCTTACTCTATCCCTTTGCCTGATAGCCTGTGCACGGACTCTCTAATTTTTCAGGTGCTATCCAGTATTGCCCGCAGTCCATGCATGGACTGCGGGCAATACTGAGATACACACGCACCGAGTCCATGCATGGGGTCCATTAGGACGACAGACGGACTATATGCGTGGAGCCAGTGTTCTGCTTGTGCCTGGACGTGCATAGACAGACTCCATGTGCATGGACTTATAAGACAGCCTTGCGATCAAGGCTATGTTACATGAGGCCATTTACAGGCAATAAGGTCGAGGTAATCTCAATGAAGAATCAAACTTTCACTTAGAACATGTAGAAAGAATACAATTTACTTTGAAATGGTGAGAAAAGATGCCTTTTGCTTCAGTGGAGAAACACTTTTTAAAATTGGTGAGGGGGTGGGATAGGGGCAAAGTCAAACTTTATCCAGTCCGTGTTAACACGGACTGGTTTTACACTGGTTTTCTGAGGCACTGGTCCTTCAGTGTTGATTTCACTATTCATCTTAATGGGTCTGTGCTGGGAACCATGCAGGGCACCGCCAATGGTGGGGAAAAACACTAGTTAAAGGGGGGGGGGGGCTAGTTTTTCCATTCAATAAACAAAATTACAGGGAGGAAAACTTCACACTTATTACCAAATAGTAAATAGTAAATAATCACAAAATAAATGAGGATTGATGGTCAAATTAGTTTGAGTGGCTTCGTTCGTGTTGGTCTTTAAAATCAAAGCTCTGAGAAGTCAGACAAAGAAAATGTAATGATCACTTTAATCTTGACTGACCGAGTACATCATTCTGTTTGAAATCTAGAGAAGCTACCGGCCATCTTAACGGATTGTTTAAAGTATCCAACTCGCTACGTAGAGCGTTGTAGCTCTCATCTTAAGGAGTGGTTGAAAGGACTCCGTGGAGAGGGTAAGGTTGTGTTTCTTTTAACCAGCTCTCCATCGGACTTTGCCTGTGATCTGACAGAATACATCTTAGGGTAAGTACTGAAGAGTATAGACCTGAATCTGGGCCAGTGAAATGTTGTCCTTGCATTGGAAACTTTTATTAATAAAAATAGTAATAATAATAACACATTTATATAGCTCATAATGCAGGAGCCTCTTTGCGCTAAACAACATAAAACAATGGTTTTTGAGGCATTAAAACAATAAAGTTATTTGTTACGAAAATGTAGATTCAAACAAGTGAGTCTCTAAATGTCCCTTGTAAATCAGAACAGAGTCAACTTGGCGAATATGACCTGGTAAGTCAATCCATAATGAAAGTGCAATGAATTTGCATCTTTGTTTTTGTTTATTTTTGTCAGTTGTCTGCTTATTTTGTGTAGGTGAACAACCATCTAGTATAGTAAGTTGTGTTGTTTTGAAGCACGCTACAAGTGAAACAGGAACATTTATCTCTTGAATTGTTCCAAAACAAACATTTCCACACATTCAGATCCTTGTCATTTGATTGGTGGATCATGCGTCACTTGTCACCCGTTATTTAGCCATGTAGTTTCTGCTGTGACACCCCAAAGTGTATTGGACAGGTGCCTGTCCAATATGGATAGTTATTGGATGGTGTCATGGCAGACAAAGGTTGGGTGTGTCTACATGGAGTCATCCATGTGGATTAAAATGGCTTTTAAAGGAACATTACAGAATTGGTTTTGCTAACAAAACAGTTGCTGGCAGTGTAAGCACTTTATGTAATCCACCATATACATAAACTGACAAACCTGTAGAAGTTTGAGATCGATCGGCCATCTGGGTCACAAGAAAATAGTGAAAAACCGATCACACATTTCGATGAAATCATTTAGATTCAACAAATGAATAAAACGTTCACTGAGCGATAAACTCCAATCGGAAAATTAGTTTATTCATTTCTCATCAAATATGGCATTTCAGACAGAAATATTTCAAGGGATGTTTTCTACTATCAAGGGATGGTTTCATGTAAATCTGTGATCAAAAAGTATATTTTACAAGTTTTTTTTCTTACCAATTCTGTAATGTTCCTTTAAGAATTGGGGGTGACTGAGTGTCCGTGTTTATTTTGTGTTTATTGTGAACAGATTTAAAATGACAGAGATCTATGTGAGTTATATCAAACAATTATTGAATGGATTTCATTTATGCATTGGCCTTGTGCAATGGAACAGTCCAGATTTCACGTGATTATATTCTGTGACAATGCACTCTCATTCATCCAATATATTTGTATAGTATTTCCCTCATAGAGGTGCTAAAGCGAAGTATCAGCTTGGTACTGGCCAATTAGAGCTCATTATACAGTCAGTCACTTCATGAATATTTATATTTGTTTCTTGTAATCTAAGAGCTGATTGGATGGACTATTTTGACATAACTCTACAATATGCAAGGAAGCCTGGATTCTTCAGAACCCAAGATCCTTCAGAAAGGCCATTTTTCAAATGTGGTGAGAATATTATATGAACCATAAACTACTTTCTAGATTTTGTATGATTTAAAAGTGTTTTGTAATTACATGGGTTTCTCAAGGAAGTTTTTTATATATAGATTTGATGGGCCAGTTCAAGTAATACAGAAACTTTAGTACATGTTATTGTTAATTTGCCATTTATGGGGGTGGAAGTCGGGTTAAGTTATGTTTTGGTTGGGGGTGAGGTTAAAATCTTTACTGCATAAGTCAGAAGGGAAAGGGATGGAAAGAATTAATTTTGGCATTTAAACAGTATTCTGTTTCTCTAAATGATCATAATTGGCACTGCGTTGGTTTATGGATAAGTACATCCAAGAATCTAGTTATCAAGAAACGTATCATAATTTAAACAGTTGGTACATCATTGGTTATTGGAAGAGTACAATCATTCCATTCCTCTAGTTATCAAGAAACATATCATAAAGAGATGGTACATCATTGGTTATTGGAAGAGTACATTCATTCCAATCCTCTAGTTTTCAAGAAACATATCATAAAGGGATGGTACATCATTGGTTATTGGAAGAGTACAATCATTCCAATCCTCTAGTTTTCAAGAAACATATCATAAAGGGATGGTACATCATTGGTTATTGGAAGAGTACATTCATTCCAATCCTCTAGTTATCAAGAAACATATCATAAAGGGATGGTACATCATTGGTTATTAGAAGGGTGCATTCATTCCAATCCTCTAGTTATCAAGAAACATATCATAAAGGGATGGTACATCATTGGTTATTGGAAGAGTACATTCATTCCAATCCTCTAGTTTTCAAGAAACATATCATAAAGGGATGGTACATCATTGGTTATTGGAAGAGTACATTCATTCCAATTCTCTAGTTTTCAAGAAACATATCACAAAGGGATGGTACATCATTGGTTATTGGAAGAGTACAATCATTCCAATCCTCTAGTTATCAAGAAACATATCATAGAGGGATGGTACATCATTGGTTATTGGAAGAGTACATTCATTCCAATCCTCTAGTTATCAAGAAACACATCATAAAGGGATGGTACATCATTGGTTATTGGAAGAGTACATTCATTCCAATCCTTTAGATATCAAGGGTGGCGACACAATCGCCACATAATATCACATTGCAGGCTGGCATAGTTTGAAGAACTTAAAACCATTATTCAAAACCACAGTGGATGATAACATGGGTCAATATGTGTACAAGTATTTCTTTGTGGACCTGGCAATGGACCTTTATGCATTGACGTCATCATGCCGACATCTTTGAGGTAAAATGCTGATTCAATAATGGAAAACACACATCTAGGTATGCACGGCGCACATGATGGGTCAATGAGCAACCTTCCTTTGACCTCTAGCTGAGGGCGCCCTACTCAAATGACGTCATGTGCATAAGGTCCATCCAAATAAGAGACACATTTATTACTAAAGGTTGATTAGGATTGACTGAGGAATTTCAAACCAATTTTTGCTGCAGATGATGTTGAGAAAACGGAAGAAGTGACGGAGCTTCAAACGGGACAATGTTACATCGAAGGCAACGCTCAGACATTTAATGAGTACCTAAAAAAAGCCACTGGTACACAACAACCTAAGGTACACAACGATTACCTGTAAATAACAAATAATGTGCTTCAACATTTTTACAAGTGTATAGAGGGTAGGATTTTCACCCCTCCCCCCCACCGTCCCTTTCCCCTCAAACCATTAACATAGCAACTGTCTCTATAGTCTGAGGAATTCAAATTTTCTTTAATTGGGGTTTAAAAAAAAGGAAAATTCACTTAAGCCGGATTTGAACCAATGACCTCTAGATGAACAGGCCAATGCTCTACCAACTGAGCTATCTAGCCCTATGCTGGCAGTCTCAGCGGTAACTTTGAGGCTTAGCAAGTACTAGACATTATTGAAATCTAACTCACAAGCAGCTTAACTCAAACACAACCTCGGTCTACCGTCAACAAAATTCCCTACAAAAACCAAACAATGAGTGTGTATGGCACAATGGTACCAGGGTTTTCCCATCTGGAGGTTGCTATAGAAAAGCTTGACATTTTAGTCTCTATAGTCTGAGGAATTCAAGTTTAAGAGGTAACTTGTGGCTAAGGAAGTCATTGTACCAGACATTGTTCAAATCTAAATGGCTTACTCAAACACAATTTTAGTCTACCATTAACAACAATCCCGGAAACCAGACAAAGGAAACATTATACTGTAAGCTTTCAGGTTTTGATACTTTCAAATCTACTCAGTTGTTTTGTTTTGTTAAATGATTAATGATTAGTGTTGGTTTCTTGACAATATCCTGTTTCCAATTGTGACGTACATACGTGTACATCAGAAACCACACCCATTCCAATAAAAACCAACTCCAATCACATTACTGGGTGTTGAGTTACCACATGACGTTGGGTTTTGTTTGAGTAAGGAAGGATCCTAGTAAATCACTCATGGGATCAGGCATACCACCATAATCAGAATCTAACAGTTTGGGTGTTGAGTTACCATATCATGTTGGATTTTGTTAGAGTGAGGAAGGATCCTAGTAAATCACTCATGGGATCAGGCATACCACCATAATAAGAGTCCAACAGTTTGGGTATTGAGTTACCATATGGTGTTGGATTTTGTTATAGTGAGGAAGGATCTTAGTAAATCACTCATGGGATCAGGCATACCACCATAATCAGAATCTAACAGTTTGGGTGTTGAGTTACCATATCATGTTGGATTTTGTTAGAGTGAGGAAGGATCCTAGTAAATCACTCATGGGATCAGGCATACCACCAAAATCAGAGTCCAACAGTTTGGGTGTTGAGTTACCATGTGGTGTTGGATTTTGTTAGAGTGAGGAAGGATCCTAGTAAATCACTCATGGGATCAGGCATACCACCAAAATCAGAGTCCAACAGTTTGGGTGTTGAGTTACCATGTGGTGTTGGATTTTGTTAGAGTGAGGAAGGATCCTAGTAAATCACTCATGGGATCAGGCATACCACCAAAATCAGAGTCCAACAGTTTGGGTGTTGAGTTACCATGTGGTGTTGGATTTTGTTAGAGTGAGTTATGATTAATATAATAATTGGTTTTTATTCTTTAAGGTATTGTATTTTGGGGACAGTATGAGGTCGGATATTCACCCTTCTAGTATCCATGCCAACTGGCAGAGTGTCTTTGTGCTGGAAGAGATGGAAGTAGAGGAACTCATCCCAAATGAACCCGCTGTTGGCATGGCAACAGATCAGAGTGACGGACCAAATATCAGAACAGTACGTTAAAACATTCTTTATATATCAACTCTCCATAATATTTTAGTCAGCGTTATGAGACTCAGTTTCCAGTACAGTGTAGCACTATCAAGTAGGTCTGCCAGACTAAAATTCAAATAATCATAATTTTGTCTTCACGCGCACTAACTTATTCAAAATAAATTAGCATGATGTTGATGCATGTGAGAACTCAGGCCGATGTATCCACTCGAGTAGTTTTGTAGAGAAGAAAGAGTGCGAGTGGGCACAAGCACCACTGTTGGGACTTTTACACAATGGAACAAAGATCCCCACAATGTTTTTCTTTGTTAAACTGGGTCCCACAGTGTAATTCTTTAGAAAAAGGAATAATAGAACAATAGGAAGTCCCACAATGGTGTGTGCAAAAAAACTGTGTGTGTGGGTATGCACACCCAGCTATATTCTTTATAAGAGACAATAAAGAACTCACTCCGCGGCAGTGCAGTTAATTACAAGAAGTCCCCTCGATCCACTAAGCCAAAATAGTTGTCCCTGCTGATTTCCTACCTTCCGCCCAGGTAGTAGTTGAGAAGTCTCCTGAATTCCAAAAAACTACTCCGCGATAGTAGAACAAATAGCAAGACAAGTTCTCTAAAGAACAAAATCTACACAGCAAAGTAGATATACACATGGTGTTACCGCAAACCGAATATACATTGATACCTCACCATGCAATGCCTTAAAACCATTTACATGTTTATTCTTCTAGCCTCAGTGGCCTGCCTACTCATGCATTGAACATAACAAGAGGCTACTGGCACTGTGGACATTATTGTGGCTTTGACAAACGCCAAGCTTTCCAAGTTCTGTGGACAAAATCTACGAGCTACTCAGGTGGGACTCGAACCCAGCATTTTAGAGCAAGTGACTAGGGGTCAGTTTGAATCCTGGTACTGCAATAATTTAATAGACCTACATAGCATCGGAGATAAAGAATATTATTCACGTTATTTTAGCTTTAATTTTAGTGCTTTCCAAGATCTGTGGACAAAAATCCCTCGGCTACTCAAACCCACAACCCCTGCATTCTAGAGCAGATGTGTTAACTGCTAGACCATTGAGCATGCCCAGTGACGAGACCATTCACATACTGTAATAGCCCATATGCATTACCCATTGCGCATGTTCGGTGCGCAAAGGATTGTAGGTGAAATCAGAGTCCAAGCAACCCCAGCAACCATCATGATGTGCTGATTTTGAAGCAATGCGATACACAACTATAAAACCTGGCATAGTTACATTTAAACTACAGCATGGCGTCCATCTTGGCAGCTTTATTTTTCGACTGTACTCAGTTACCCAAGATGCATTGCAGAATTTTTTTTAAGATGGCGCTTGTGCAACCTCGTCCCCAGGGTGTGTCGAGCAGTACGAGGTTGACCGCTCTCTCACCCTGGTATTGGATCATTTGCATATCCAACAATTTTGGATACGTATTCAAATTAGAATAGTCTGGCTGCTTTTTTGAAATTCACATCTTCGTCATAGTCTTGTGGTCCGGTACAAGATTGAATAACTGTGTACGATGTAATTCTTCTAGACACTATGAATATGGAACTTATGCTAATATTGTAAAGTCGTTGTCCAATCAGGGTACAAGTAAGGAGTTTCCCTCCCAGGGTTTACTATTGTAAACATGGTTGGAAATAAAGTAAACCATGGGGACGAGGTTGGTGCTTGTGCATGTGGCGGATTGGAACCCACAACCCGCTTATTCTACATGATCTTTGATATAAAACCTAATGCTATGATTCTCCCTGTAGGCTCCATCCAAGCTTGAACGGGAATACCTTCTGTCCAACAAATGGGGTTCATTCTTTACTGATGAGCTCCATGTACCTGTGACTGGTCAGGACAGTGTCGACAGTGCTTCCAGTGTAACACCCTCAAATACTTCTGGTGTTACACCCTCCAGTGTCAACAGTGCCACCCCTACAGTGGTCAATACACTATGGACTGGATTGATGAAGAAACATGCTACAATAGCTGTACCCAGAATAGATTACATGTCAGGTATGCAACAGGTTTATATTAAAATCATTGGCACTGATACTGAAAGGCAAGACAGTTTTTATCTTAGTAAAGGGCATCTATCAAGGAAATTTCTACCACATCATTTGACGAAACTAATAATAATAGTTGCTTCTTGTGAGGTGCTCAAATCCGTCTGGCAGTAACGGCCAAGGTGTTCAAATGTAATTACTACCCGGTCATTGTGCAATTAAGTTTAATTTCTAAATTATCTCAGCTGCCATAGTAGCCCATAGTAAGCAAAATCAATTACAAGAACCATCTTTGCCCTCACAGGTAGACATTTACTCCTGGGTGGAAAGAAGCGTTTTAAGTTAATTTGCACAAGGACAAAAGTGTCACAACCGGGGTTCGAACCCACACTCTGCCATCAGAACCCAAGTCCTGTGCCCCAGACCACTCTACCATGACACGCTATAATTCAAGGGGCACCAAGGCAATGACCAGGCATGCCAGTGGCATGGAGGCAACGGCCACAGGCATGGAGGCAATGACCAGGGGCATGGAGGCAATGACCAGGGGCATGGAGGCAATGACCAGGGGCATGGAGGCAATGACCAGGGGCATGGAGGCAATGACCAGGGGCATGGAGGCAATGACCAGGGGCATGGAGGCAATGACCAGGGGCATGGAGGCAATGACCAGGGGCATGGTGGCAATGGCCAGGGGCATGGAGGCAATGACCAGGGGCATGGAGGCAATGACCAGGGGCATGGAGGCAATGACCAGGGGCATGGAGGCAATGACCAGGGGCATGGAGGCAATGACCAGGGGCATGGTGGCAATGACCAGGGGCACGCAGGCAATGACCAGGGGCACGGAGGCAATGACCAGGGGCACGCAGGCAATGACCAGGGACACGGAGGCAATGACCAGGGGCATGGAGGCAATGACCAGGGGCATGGAGGCAATGACCAGGGGCATGGAGGCAATGGCCAGGGGCATGGAGGCAATGGCCAGGGGCATGGAGGCAATGACAAGGGCATGGAGGCAATGGCCAGGGGCATGGAGGCAATGGCCAGGGGCATGCAGGCAATGACCAGGGGCATGGAGGCAATGGCCAGGGGCATGGAGGCAATGACCAGGGGGCATGCAGGCAATGACCAGGGCTAGGAGGCAATGACCAGGGGCATGGAGGCAATGACCAGGGGCATGCAGGCAATGACCAGGGGCTAGGAGGCAATGACCAGGGGCTAGGAGGCAATGACCAGGGGCATGGAGGCAATGACCAGGGGCATGGAGGCAATGACCAGGGGCATGCAGGCAACGACCAGGGGCACGGAGGCAATGACCAGGGGCACGCAGGCAATGACCAGGGGCATAGAGGCAATGACCATGGGCATGGAGGCAATGACCAGGGGCATAGAGGCAATGACCATGGGCATGGAGGCAATGACCAGGGGCATGGAGGCAATGGCCAGGGGCATGGAGGCAATGACCAGGGGCAAGGGTTGCCTCAACGAATGAGCTCAAATCAGTGCTTCGTTTTTGCTCAATATATCCATAATTATTTACATTGTGTGTTTTCCCTACAAATGAGATCATTATTGACCAAATCATGCCCAGACCCAACACTTCCATGATACTGATTGAGAGTTTATTGACATCATAATAAACATTTGTTGTACTACACATATAAAAGAAATCAAACAATGTACTTTATGTATGAAAACCTTTTAGAAAAAATATATTTCTGCCCCTAAAAAATGCCCTGCTGTAAATCACATTGCCATCAACTTACTGGTTTTTCTCCGTCCCCCTAAAAATGGTCCGTTGATTTTTGTGAGTAGATTTTATGTACAGTGTATACTATTACCAACTCAAGTCTTTGATATTGTCACCCCTTTTGCTAAGAGGCACTTCTTTAAAAAAATTATACATTTTGGCAAATCGTTTTTTTTTTCTTGTACACATTTTGGATGTTATCACCGACTTCAACATTTTCCCCAAGTTTCAAGTCATACAACGTGATAGTTTTGTAATTACATTTATTAGCACAAGAAAATTTGAACAAAATTATTTTGGGGTTTTCACAAACAGCTATATTTTGATTTGCCATTTTTACATTACTGTACATAGAGCAGACACGATGACCCCCCCCCCCCAAAAAAAAATGCTCAGCGGTTAGAGTTTTCACAGACTGTATGAACTTGATAAATTTGAGTTTTCACGAACAGACACTTTAGTTTACGCATTGGTTTGTTACGACGCACTGCACACAGACCTCGTTCATGCAGTTTTCACAAAGAGACACTAAACAGTAAATTACTCATTAATTAAACTAACTATGATATAAACAACAACATATTTCCATGATTTACGATGAACACTTTCATGCTTGGTAAAATGTCAAAGTTTAACTGGCAAAAAATGTCCGAAACAATGATTTTAAAAATAGTTTAACTTCAAATATGGTTTTCTCCAAACATAAAAGTTTAACTGCAGGGGCTCTTTGTGAAAGTGCCTCTTTGTGAAAGTGATGACATATGAACTTGACTTTATAGAATTGTTCCCCAATCAAGTTTTGTATTCTTATCTGCTTTGAAATTGAACAAGACTTCATTTTGTTGTATCTAATGTGAATAAAAACATCACTGCATCATCTTTTTTCGTTGACAGATTTCCCAACAGACTTCAACTTTGAAACTTTCAAGAGTAGCGACTGGAGAAAAGGCTACCACCCGGGTAAACCCCAAAACACTGCGCCATGAAACCGACATGCCTTCATCCCGTACGGACATCAAGATCCAGTCAGTATGGCTCTTTTAGAAACAACGACTTTGCTTGGGCTTAGGCTCCCTTGGTTACAATCCTAAAACTTGTGCTTTCGTTGTTATGCATCAAAGAGGCGGATGGAGCCCAAGTCAATGCCAGAGCCGATATTGTGGTTGATAAAATGGTCTGTGCGAGTGACTGTAACATACATAGCTGCCATTTATTAGATAAAATAAAATTAACAGTGAAATGTTAAGACTTTGGTGGAGGATTGATACAGTTTATGTAAACCAGTTATAACCAGAAGACGTGTACATGTATGCATGCAAAAACTAAAACCATAAAGGTTAAAGGAACGTTACAGAATTGGTTTTTGCTAACAAAACAGTTGCTGGCAGTGTAATCACTTTATATAATCCACCATATGCATAAACTGACAAACCTGTAGAAGTTTGAGATCGATCGGCCATCTGAGTTACGAGAAAATAGTGCAAAACCGTTTACAAATTTGCATGTGTTATACAATGCATGAATAAAACGCTCATGTGCGATAAACTCAATCGGAAATTAGTTTGATTTATTTCTCATCAAATATGGCATTTCAGACAGAAATATTTCTAGGGATGTTTTCTACTATCATCATCATTAGACAGTGTAAGTTTTATGTAAATCTGTGATCAAAAGTATATTTTACAAGTTTTTTTTTTTTACCAATTCTGTAATGTTCCTTTAAGGAGTCATTTTGATACAAATCAAGAAAAGTTTCTAGAAGCAATTACATATGTAATCAAAGCAATCAATCAGGTTATAGTTGAAAAAATGAAATTAAAGTATAAATATGTAAACACTATTAATAACTCTTATAAAAATCAAGAAACATAATTACAAATGATGAAGCATTACTCTACCCTTCAATGTGTCAAGTCAGGTTTTACTAGCTATAGACCTTTCTTTTGCAACGTCACAGCCGCGAGTTTTGGCAACTAAAGTATGGGCGGCCTTCACTGCAAAAAGTACAACAGTTTCTCATTTGACCAATAATGCGATCAATTTAATACCCATGTTACTGATAAATTTGACTATCCAAAACAAAAGGTACAACTACACTTCATAAAAAAGTTGTAATGTTTTGCTAAAAATTGCAAATTTTTGCCAAGCCAGTTTTCTACATTTTAGCTACTCAAGGCCTTCTATACAAAATGGTGGTCAATCTTTGTAAACAAAAGGTCTATTGAGTGTGTTGAATGTTTTTGCATTTGACACGGTCAGTTCTCTGTCCAGAAGAACGTGTAGATCATGTCAGATAAAATCACATTCTGTGAAGGTGAGATTACCGACACGACGTATCCCGTTTGTAAGTGTGACATTAGTCCATAGTAAGCCACGCCCACTCCACACAAACTGGCTCCATTGATTACCAGAAGCCCATCGGCGTTGTATTGAGCTAGTTTTTTTATGATTACTCCAAAAAATGTTAGTCAGTGGACTTGGCTTTTATGAAGACACTTCAAAGACGAAGGTCTTCTCAGAATTATAAGTTTCTGCCATCAGCAAATGCTTTTGAACAATGAAATGGGTGATTTGGGCAATTGGTGCTCGATATGGGCAGAGGGTACCCCCCCCCCCCCCATCTAGTGTGTCTTCATTGTGTGCTTGGAATCTCAGGAATTCTTTTGAGGATTTGGGGGTGGGGGGGGGTTCTATACAAGAGGAAAATAGTGTGTTATAGTATGGGAACATTGGGGGGGGGGGACCCTCTGCCCCATATCGGGCAGGCTATAGATTTGGGGTACAATTGCACACTGAAGTACCGCTCCAGCTGTGAAGCTCAAAGGCTTGTGTGTAGAAGTGGAAAGTGACTAATATCAAAGGAAAATCAAAGTGATGATTTTCTTTTTCATGATTGTTTTTTTTTATCATGATAAGAGCTTGGGTTACAGACCAGTCCCTCCTTGCATGACATCATTCATAAAGAATAAAACATTTCGGGATCCGGACTTCATCACAGAACTATCGCATTATGATAAAAATATGAAGCATGTTGAGAATGTGGTGGTCAACATGCAAGAAAGGTTAAATTCATCTCAGCGCAAAGAAATCTTCCAGCCAGTTATTTAAAACCTACTGTGTGTGTTAAGGTAAATAATCTTAATGTACCCATTTACACGGAGGAAATGAGAGTGATATTTATTTTTGTATAACAAGTTCTGTTCAAAGCCACCTATAGACCATTTTTGTCCAGTTTTTATGATGTCAGTTTTTGAGTTTAATGTACTGCTCTGCTTGCAGAGCACTTTAAAACAAAGTTGTTAATTTATTGGTTCTGTTTCTTGAGACGATGAGAAAATAAATAAGATTGGAATGAAGACCGTGTATAGACCATCATTATTACAACCATCTTGGGTTCCTTGTCATTCAAACCAATGCCAACCAAATCGAGGCTGGAAGAGCAAAATAGTCAGCTCCCTGTAGATACTACAAGAATCACTGTTCACTAATACTATTCAGAAACGGGAACGTCACAAAAAACATTCGCACCATGACAGAAGGTCGCTGCAAGTTGCTGAACACATCCGGGTTGGTAGAAAGTTGAGCACAGGCCGCCATTGCTGTGATCGAACAACGATACATGCCACGCACAGCTCTCAGCCAATGATAGGTCTTCCTTTGACATTAGTGAGGGCCCTGTTCTTCGTGGCACGCAAGGGTTCTATTTACTTTGACTTTTAAACTCCGTAAAAACAATCACAGCTGGAAACCAGATCAAACGCGTTCTAGCATTACCATGGTCCTGCTTGACTGCAAAAAGTTTAAAAACAGTCGGCAAGTGCTGCTCATTTTGGACAGAGATGCCCCCTTTTCAGAGGCTTTGGCACCGCCCTCCTTCCGGAACTAACATGGCAATCTTACTAGCAATCTTATCCAACCAACATGATGCATGGTATGTCAACACCAAATCTGTAGATTCTGTAGTCTGGTGCCTGTACTCGCACTGAAACAAAACCTGCAATTGTTTTGTCTGGGGTTAGTTTCGCAGTCAGCTGTCACTTGTACGTAAGCGTTTGTCCCTTTACTTCCCGACGCCACAGTTTGTTCCTTTGAACGTTTGCCAGAAGCAAACTGCCTGCCGTTCTGGACGGCTCCTGAGCTTTTGGTTCCACCCTGTCCATGATGTGGGATCACCTTGTCTTGTAGACTGGTGGTTGATCCCTTGCACTACCTTTATGCTCATCCGAATGAGTGTTAAGGGGTGCGTAACTGCCCCCCTGCTGGGTATTTAGGGGTGCATGATTTCCCCCCTGCTGGGTTTTAGGGGTGCATGATTGCCCCCCTGCTGGGTATTTAGGGGTGCATGATTCCCCCCTGCTGGGTATTTAGGGGTGCATGATTGCCCCCCTCTATGGATTGTTCCTCATCCGAGACCTCCTCCTCATCTTTTATCTCCAATGAGCTTTCAATGTTACTAATGCGATGATTCAGAGCACAGATCATCACTTGTATCTGACGATAGAGAAAACCAAACTACGAATAAGAACAATGATTAACACGGTAGGCCTGGCCCAGAGATGCGGACAATTCAAATTGGGTAATTTGCCATCGGACAAGAAATTCCTTACATAACGTTGAATTTTCAAATCTGAAGCTTTGCATTTTACATTCACATCACATTACAGAGCAGTGACATATTATTTTATTCTTTTATTTATTTGTTTATTCTGGTTGTGAAGCCAAGGACTCTCAGAAAAGCAAACTTAGTCACCTAACCAAGAATCCTATGGGGCGAAGACAAAGAAGGAAGTTTTAGTTTTAGATGTGGGAGGAAACCCCAAGAGAATTATTCCAGGGAAAACCACGCAGTCTGATAGGGACTGAAAACCTAATTCACATAGTGCCCCGGCGGGATTCGAACCGTGGTCCTGGAGGTGGAAGGCGAGGAAAGATACCACTAGGTCAACCTGACTCGGTGAGAATAGTAGAGACTGTGGACTGCTTTCATGGTTTTGCTCTATGTAACAAATCTTTGCTGGGTTTGTATTTTTGTAACAAGGGGTGCACATTGTGCTCTTCTGAACAACCAGGGCTTCCAGGGTGTCTACTTGAGAGCTGCCGTCATTTGCATCTTGTAACCAGGGAGTTTTAGTACAGCCATCATGGAGACACTTAGACTGACATTCAAAATAATAGGGAAAAAAGTTTCCCTAATCACGGAGATTGTCAAATTTGTTCATCAGAACATGGAAAGATTGGTTTATATTCAGGGAACTTTCTGCAGAATCAGGAGAGTTTGCAGCTCTGCTACATGTACTTGTAAATTATGGAAAGATTGCTGTCTGATTTTTGCGCACTGTGTTGAATACAAGCTCACAACAAGCATTTGTAGGTTTGCCCAACGATGAAGTTAATTGTCCAATTGCATGCTAGTAATTCACTATTTTCATATAAATGAAATAGATACAAAAAACAATGATTTCAACCAACTCTCATCATGAACAAATACCTAAGAAGATGCCCGGCCCTATGATAGGGATGACTACATTCTTCACATGCAGTAATTTCAAATCAATCAAACAGATATTACACACAAAAAGCAATGATTTTGAATAACATTTTTATCATCATGAACAAATGAAAATCCAGGCCCTGAAACAGGCCCTTTACAATACCAAACTGTAAACTGTAAAACAGTCAGAGGGTTAAAACAATATTACTATGAATCAGATAGGAGACAATTCAATAATCAATAATGAATAAACCATGTATAAGATATTGCAGCCAAACACAGGTTACACATTGACACAATAAACAGATTGTAAGCCAGTGCCGTCGATGCCCTTGTAACTGGCGTGGTGCCCTCGAAAAAATACCATTTTCACGGCCATAATGCTGTGCCTTTTTCCCTGTTGGCCGTTGTGCCCTTTTAATGAAAGTCAAATATTTACTTGTTTTAGTTCAGCGACGATGTATCTTGAAGTTGTACTGTAGCGTAAATTGCTTTACGTTCACGCTATCGCGACCGTCTATCGATTGCAAACACTGTATGCACCCGTTGTACACAAACACCCGACATCCTTAAACACGGGACCAGTCTATAACAAAAACCACTGACCAACAGAGGGCGCTCTGTTATTTGGACGCCCTCTTCTGGTGGATCACTTATTTAATAAAGAGGCCTGTTTAATCGAATCAACAAAGTAGTTCGCGTTGTTGTATTATGTTTTATTAACTTT
The DNA here is from genome assembly GCA_032158295.1 of Pycnopodia helianthoides. Taxonomy (NCBI): domain Eukaryota; kingdom Metazoa; phylum Echinodermata; class Asteroidea; order Forcipulatida; family Asteriidae; genus Pycnopodia; species Pycnopodia helianthoides. The sequence goes on along the minus strand of CM063252.1, from coordinate 21,481,778 downwards.
CATAACTTAGTCGCCTCAGTGCCTTTTTTATTTTCATACTTTGGCCTTGGTGCCCTTTCTACTGGCCTTGGTGTCCTCCAAATTTTGAATATTCCACGGCCAAAGTGCCTTGCCCTAAACAATTTGCAATTCCAGGCCTGTGCAATAATAAGAAGTCAGACTCTAAATGCACACTGTGCAATATTTGTAAAGGTAAATTGAACTGTACATTAAAGGCAGGGTATACCTTTGGTAATTACTCAAATAATTAATGACGTTAAACTTGCTTGGTAAGAAGCACTGAAGCTGATGATAATGTATAACATTTTGAGAATTGATTCCCTTCAAAGGAATGTGGTTTTAGAGAAAGGGATTCAAAACAGTTTAAATCCGAGAAAAGTTTCATGCATGAAACGTTTCTCAGATTGTGTCTTCCAATTACGGATTATTCTTGCTGCGTGGACATAACTGCTTCCACCTTTTGAAATTAAATTTTCACAGGCTAGTTTTATAGGATTAAAACAATCGAACGTTTTCAAAAACCAAAGGGAAATACTTTTCCTTTGAACCCTCACAAACGCAATCAAATTTACCACTTTTATTACAGGTTGTTGCATTTTGCGCATTTAGCAAGGTTTCCATTTTAACTGTGGTGCATTTTGATATCTAGAAAATACCTGATGGGGAAATACAGAATGAGGGCGACAAAAACAAACTCACCTTTGTGATTTCTTTCTTGATGGACTCTGCCGACGGTTGATCCAGCATGTCTTGAAAATCAACATCGGCTGTTTGCTCGTTGGATCCAACTTGATAACTGAAAACAGAAACGATTGCATTGTTTAATTAACCTCCATCTTGGGTATCAAATACAGGGTTCTGTAGGACTCAAAGTGAGGCTTGTCTGTAATAGACTGGTTCCTTGACTGAACAGTGTATATCTATTTAGTTGTAAACACTAGGAAACAGACAAATAAGAACTTTGATCCTTTTTGCTTTGTTTTATACCATTACACATTCAACTACACAACTTGTGCAAACAAAAAATGAATAGGAGACAATGTTCAGTTTTAGATGTGGGCGGAAAACCCCAATTGGGGAAATCTACAGAGGGACTGAAAACCCAAACTACAGGCAAGGCTCAGGCCGGAATTCGAACCTGGTTCCACAGAGAGGTGAAAGGTAGGAAAAGAGCCACTACGCCAAGTTGACAACCTGATTATCTGGGCCCAATTTCACGGCTCTGCTTACCGCCGAATTCTGCGCTTGCGATCATCATTCTCCGCTAACTGCAAGCGCCAAATTTCTGCGCTAGCTGTGTAAGTGAAGAATGCCTAGTAACCCGGAGTACGCACGCTCACAAGTAAACATTCCCTGCTAACCCATGAAATACGCTTGACGTAAGCGCCGATTCTTTGCTTACGGTAAGCAGAGCCATGAAATTGTCTTTGGCTTTATAGTTGAGGGATGGCGTTTAATGGCGTTTAATAGAGTTGCTATATAAGAACAAATTATTACCTGCGGGTTAATTCCAAAACCACAGCAACTTATCAGTGGTCAGAGGTATAATTTCATAGTGACTAGGCTCAAGTTTGGGGTAAAATCCACAAGACCACAGGACTTGTAGCTCAAAATGTCTACTAGACCAGACATTTTTGTTACAAAACCAGCATTGAAAGGAGATTACAAAAATACCTGACATAGTTTAGCATAACTTGAACAAGCACTAACTGAAGATCATTTGTGTATGATGGGTAAGTATTCTTCAATACTCAACAGACTCAAGATCATTATTTGAACAAAAACACAAAACCACTTCAAGGTGAGGGCTACACTTAACTGATTTGGGCTGTTGACCCAAATCAACTGTCACCAGGGGCATGTTGCCACCTACCCCTGGGGCTGGAACAGCGTTACCCCCTTCACAGTCCGTAAGGATGTAGGCATGGGTATCATCCACTGGGAGCCTGGCTGGTAGAGCAGAATGCACTTATACCATCCCAACTTTTTACAAAGCAATTATGGTCAAGTGCCTTGCTCAAGGTCACAAGTGTCATGACCGGGATTCAAACCAACACTCTGCTGCTGACAACAACAGAGCTTGGGGTCCAGTGAACTAGACCAATCGGCCACGACACATCACAAACGTTTACTGGCCCGATGATGCTAAAATCACTGGCCTCGGGCCTGCGGTCCAGTGTAAATTTCGAGCCCCGTAGTGTCAGCACAATCATTAGTTCATGTGTTTTACTTTGTTAGAACTTTGATAGATCCTAGTACAAAATACAACTGTAGTGCTAGCAATGACCTATTCAAACACTTTGACCAATAATTGATCACAGTTGAAGTATGCAGGAATGGTTTGGCCTTACCTGGTAATCTGATGTGCAGAGAATGTGTAGAGATCACGTAGATTATCCAGCTCTCTAGATGTTGTCTTGTAAACTCTCCCAACTACCTCATTGCAGTGCTTGCATAATAGATGCACATAGGTACTACAGAATGAAAACCACAAAGGTACTACAGAATAAAAATCACAAAGGCACTACAGAATAAAACACAACAATTAAAGTGTACATAGGTACTACACAATGAAAATGTATCAGGTAGGTACTACAAAATTAACAACTGTATACATAAGAATATACACAACTGTACTATATAATGAAAAACAATCAAGGTGTTAGTTAACTGCAGAATTACACACAATCAAAGTGTACACAGGTACTACAGAATAAAAAGCAAACAAAGTGTACAAAGGTAAGCAGAATGAAACACAATCAAAGTGGCCCACAATACATTACAATCAAAGTGCACACTTTGTTTTACAGAATGAAAAAGCAATCAAAGTGTACATAGGTAAGCAGAATGAAACACAATCAAAGTGGCCCACAATACAATACAATCAAAGTGCACACTTTGTTTTACAGAATGAAAAAGCAATCAAAGTGTACATAGGATAATAAAAAGCTATCAAAGTGTACACAGATACTGCAGAATGAAAAACAATCAAAGTGTACACAGGTAAACAGAATGAAAAGCAATCAACAAAGTGAAAAACAATCGCAGTATAATTTAGACATAATAAAATGCAATCAAAGTGTAATTATAGAATGTACAGAATGAAAAGCAATCAAACATTCTGCAGGATAAAAAGGAATTAAAAAGTCAGGTATGTAATAAATATCAAAATACAACCTGAATCAGGGAGTAGAGATTACAAAATAAAATGCAATCAAAAATGAATACAATGTACGTGTAGATACAATACAACCAGAGGTACAGAATGAAAAGCAACCATAGTGCATACATAGTGCAAGCACTACTATGCACTTAGTAACATTATTATGGAAAGAGTAGGGATTCAATCAAAATAGAAATGATCAAAATGGTCATTAAGGAGATTAAGGGAATCAACAGTGTACCAGGGGATTAAGGAGAGACAAGTATAACTGTATCTGAGATGATAGAGGATTAAACACTGCTATATGCACAGTAGTAAAAGTCTGTACTTGGATGATTTAAAAGCACAGTATTATGGAAAGAGTAGGGATTAAATCTAAATGGTAAAAGGAGATTAAGGGAATTAACAGTGTATTAGGGGATTAAGGAGAGTATAACTGTATCTGAGATTATAGAGGATTAATCAGCTCACCTTCCTAGGTCAATACCTCCTGATGTTGATGTCATCAGTTTCTTTCCCATTGTAACTGCTTGAGTCATACCTGCATCAATGACAATACCTCCATGAAAACTTCACCAACTACATGGATTTAAATGGAATCTTATAAACCTAGATGACACCAACTGTTTACAAAAGAGCCACAGAGCATCCATGACGGTCTATATTAAGTTTCTCTATAGGGGTGCACCCCACCAAATAGGAGAAAACAGAGCGTCGAGCTCATTAATATTTTGTAGGCCCTCAAAATATTCTATATTAGACAGATTTGAGAGCCCCGAGAAAGTGTTTCAGTGTAAAAATGTTGCCCAATTGTGACCTGGGGGTTGTTGACTTCCAGCTTGAGGTATTTTGGATGACATAGGCCCTGAAATAAATGGTCCTATTTGCTGAGAGGTGTAGGGACATTTTGTAAGATTGATGCTCGGACGTTTTGAAAATTACACCTGTGTAGGGGTGTTTTACTTGGAGGGAGAATAACTCGACGGGCCCAGGGACTCCCCATATAAAATTGAGCAGAGAATAAAAGTTCAAGAGTCAATTAATAATTTTCCCTTTCAAGTTAAAAGCTGTGAGACTTTAAAGTATTTTTCGTGTATTTTTGAATATTTAGCATTTTGCACTGTGTGCTATGGGAGATTATTTGGTGGGGTGCACCCTTAGAGGTGACTACCTCATTCCTAATGTGTACATGTACCTTGTGATCAAGGTCTTGATTGGGGACTCAACACTGTGGGACAAGCTTACCCATTCTTGCTCATGCATGAGAACAGTGAGAACAGAACTTTAAATATCTTTACCATTTTTATTATACATCTGGAATGTTTTTGAATTTGTTAAAGTCTTCTAACTGACTATATGGCGAATGTGAAACGTTCACCTCAAGTTTCGGGTAAGGCCAAATAATTTTTTAACCCTCCTACTGTCAGTGACTCTTGGCAACATTTTCCAGTGAGTTGACCAACCATTTGAAACCGTTCGACTGCCAAGGTTGTGTACGGTGGCACAACTGTGCACAGAACTAACTGTGTACTGTGTGTATGCATTCCCTCATGGTATCATATTGCAGGCTAGCATAGTTTATCTATCATTCAAAACCACAGTGAATGGTATTGAATGGTCAGACAGCAAGAGGGTTAAAGCATGTTTAGCGTCTAGCCCGCTTCCCCTTTGGAGGCCCCCTCCTTTTTTCTTTTTTTTTTAGGATAAATTTTAACAGTCTCTGATGAAAAAAATAAATGTTAAAATAAATAAGATCGTATTTTTAGACTTAAGCACACCGAATAAAACACAGAGAAAAAAGCTGGCAACCATCTTGAAAAATAGCCTGGCCCGGTTGTCTTGAAAAATGTGTCGGGCGACCATTTTAAAAAAAAAAAATAAAAAAATCTTCCTTTTCAAAAAGGCAAGACGCTAACAATGTTGGTTTTTCCCCTAAGATGCAATGTGTTTATTTTCCATTTTTCCACAGAGGAAACTGCGTGCAGCCAGCTTTTTAAAACTTTTGCTTCTTCTTTGAATAAGACCACAGAAATCTAAGCACTGCATTCCACGGCTATTACTTAGCTAATGAATAACCATGTAACAACAAAGGATGTATGTAAATGAGTTCAGTGCTACTGGGATTTCTTGACCCAGAGCTCCAATAAACAATGACCTTGGGAGTCTCTCAGGGATGGGATGCAACTAAGGCCGAGTAAAAAAAGAAACATGTTTAGCATCCGGGTTTCTAAAAAAAAGGAGGAGGGGCTTTTTATTTTTTATTTTTTATTTCAAGATGGCCGCCATTCTTTTTTAAATTTCAAATATCCATTGTTTTTTCTACTGTTCAAACACACAATACATAAAAGAAACATGTTGGACAAGACATTGAACTTGTCCGGACTTTTTAAAAAAGAGGAGGAGACAGGGCGCAACTATTTTACTAATTTTCCAATTTTTTTGCTATTTTTTCCAAATGCTAAATATGGCTGGCCAAGGTATATTTGTTCACAGATTTTGTGCTATTTTAGTGTACTGATGCAATGTATGACAAAACAAATGATTTGTATCACTTTAGTCAAATTTTCCTCTTTTTTTTCCCTTTTTTTTTCTTCTTTTTTTTTAAATAGTAAAAAGTTTTTTTTTAAAAGGAGGCGGCGGCCAAAAAGGAGGCGGGCGGGGACGCTAAACATGTTTGTTTTTTTACTCGGCCTAAAGATTGGCCAAGGAATTTTCCCACAAATGCAATGTACACTACATCTGCACATGTACTGAATGTACTTTAACATATGTACTGTCATGAATGAAAAAGAAACATTATTATTTATAAGACAGTCAAACCATGGAAGTTCACCTCTGTGGTAAAATCAGAGAAAAAACAACTTTTAACTAAAGCACAGCAAACAAAACCATACATTTTCAATCGGGTGTGACAGCTGAAAAATGTGTGGTCCTGGTGGCTTTTTGGAATTGTTCGATTGATATATCACCGAAAATCTGGAGCGGCTTTGTCCACGCAAGAAGAATAATCCGTGGCTGGAATACACAATCTTACGCCGAAACGTTTCTCAATCTTAGATTGAAATGTTTTTGAACACCCTCTCTAAAAACCACATCACAGTCACACATTCCTTTGCAGTGAAATGCTTGTCAAGAAATTGTTATTTATCAACAGGGCTGCAGTCAGGCGGTGTTTCTTAATCTTAGTCTTACCAATTCTACCTCCATCCTGTCCATAGTCCATACCAAGTAAATTTGTATGGTCATTAATTTTTGGAGTAATAACCAAAAGGCATACCCTCCCTTTATTATTATTGTTACAGCTACACAAAATATACTTAATTTTGCGTGCACATACACGGTCACGGACATGTACAGTACGTCATGACATTCAACTCAGCACATGGCCGTATTATAAATACTCACTGTGCAACGTTACGGTCTTTAAATCATCGTTTGCACACACCCATGACTTGGAGTCTCCCACTATTGTGTTGCAATTCTTGCACTGGAGAATCACCGACTCATCTTCGTTTTCTTCCTCAACATGTTCAGCCTCTTCAACATCGTCTACGTCTTCGTTGTTTTCGACACCAACCCGCAAGACTTCACCACTGCGGTCCGCCATTTTTAAACTCCCGGCAAAACCGAACTGGTAACTTGATAGTACGTTGTAAATAATGTTGCAGTGCCGGGTACCAGCAGGGTCCATATGGCTGCTAAACTTGCTACACGTCGAATTCCTTACTTGCCCCGCTCCAAAGTTCTACACTGCATGCTATGTACGGCGCAGCGCAATTGATTTAGATCACTTTGAGCGTCCGACTTGGTTAAAGTTTATGCAGCTATGTATATTATAGAGCAACACTGTACACATGTGATGACCTTTCAAGACTGTTAACATCCGCCAAAGTAAGAGTATGTTTTCTCGAATTATGTCAAGATTTACACGTTTAAAACATGGACAAATAAATCTGCGTTTCTTTAATGTTAGTAAACATGATATAAGAGGGAAATCGCCAGTTTACTTGGCAAGATCTAAAACCATGCATTCAGAACCTTTCTTCAGTGGAACAACATGTCCACCATGCACGATGATCAGAAACTTGACTATAGTAAACTGTCACCATGGAAACGAAGATGCTGACAGGAGCGTCTCATCAATATCAACAGCTTTCAGGGACATAAATATCAGATCACCATTCAATCAAACTTCTGGAACAAGTCGTTTGTGCCCAGGTGGATTTTCCGTGTTGATTACAAACCATCAGAGCATTCGTGGTTTTGCATCCAAAGTTAAAAAGACAAAAGGGAAGAAAGTACGGAGACAGCGAGATGAATCAACGGACGACGATGAAAGTGATGACGATGTTCTTCCTCAAGATGATGCAGAGAGAGATTGGGATCCGGAGATGGATGGGAAGATGGAGGTGGAGGAGGTGGTGGTCAAAGATTGGAAGGATGTCCGTCAGTTTGTCCCATCCTTGAGACTTGATGCTGTACTTGGAGCTGGGCTTGGGATCTCAAGGAAGTACGTAGTTGAGATGTTTGGAATCTAGTCTCAGTCTTTCTCCTACATGTCCAAGATTATGGAGGAAGTCAAGTGCATTGGCAGAAGACCAAGTTCAATTGAGACCATAAATGCTGTTGGCCAATTATGGAAGCTGCCTAAATAGGTTGTTGTTTGAAGATTAAACAGATTATTGCTTTGTTTCAAGGCCTAAAAACTACCCCCCCCTCCTTCCCCGATTCCCCCCCCCCCTCCCCAGCCCCTCCCAAATTACACTCATAAAAGTTGTTTTATTTTGTTCATGATAAACACCAATAAGTTGTTTTTCTTTAATGTTTATAGGAGTGTTGAAGATGCATTTCTTAGTACGAGACTGCGGGTAAACGGCGAGAAAGTCACCAAAAAGAGCAAGCAGGTAAAAACCAACATCCTTGCATTACCATGGTAACAGTTTGACTCAAATCCACCGTGGCCCTTTTCCAAACCATGGTGATGGCTTCAGCTATGGCTGAGGGTCCATCAGGTATTTTGAAAATGTGCACTTTCGATACGGAACTTCAAACTTGCCAATGGAACCTAATCCAGAGCCAGAGCCAGTGGTATCGAAAAGGGCCTTCACATGTTTCTACTTCTGCATGACACCAATCCAGGTCAAAGTTGAATATGAGAGGTCAATGTTCATGATAATTGGAATCTTTCTTGACCCCCAGAGCTAGAGGTCATATTGTTTTGCATATGTTTAAAATTCTTGTATCTTTCCTTTCTTAATTTACAGGTCAAAGAAGGTGACATTTTGGATTTGATCTTAGAGCGAAGCACGCCCTCACAGTCTACAGAGGGAGACGCTAGGAATGAGAAATCTGTAATGAGGATACACATCAAGGAAGTATCAGTAGATAAGACGGGGAAAGACAGGATACCAGTGTTTCTACGACGATGGAAGAACCTTGTACTACCTAAGGACAAATAGTCATTAAGCAATCAGGGTTTTGTCTCTCTTTTTAATCTACAAAAAGATGACTGACTGTAATCATCTCTCCGACATTCCGGCACAGGTACTTTCAAAAACTAAATTCCAGTTCTCTCGATAGCTACTGTAAGACCATTTCCAAATACAAGTGGTATACTGGTAAAAAAAAACGCTACGCTAAGCACTTAATGTCAGATACCCTGACTGCACCACCAATGATGAGCTTTCTCGCCGAAGCACTGTTCCACCAGCATCAACAACACTTCACAAGCTGAGCGTCTACAACTATTTGGACATGCAACGGGCGTGACACTCCACTCTCATGACTCTAAGACAAGAACAACCAACCTACAAAACCGTACCGTAGAGATGGAGCACTTATGCGAACCGACCAACAGCAACTTTCTGATGACCTGAGGATGGTTGGTATTGAATTGAACCAGCTTTACCAAGCCACTCAAAATGCCTAACAATTGACATGTAGCCACTGAGCAACGCCAGTGAGCTGTACGCCCACGGACATCACACCATGATGGTTAAGGGTTGGGATCCAAACTGGAGCACACAACCTTAAGGTGTACAACTTGAACAAAGAAAACCATGTAGGGGGAATCATTGTTTCATCGATTCAAAGACCCAGCAAGGGCCCCCTTGCATCAACCCATGTGCCTTCAGTGGACTTTGATTTTGGGTGGGACGGTGACCTCTTACACAAATTCTTTTAAGCCCCCATGATGACGAGTATTAAAAAGCAGCTCTGCTCTACTCCAAGCGTGGAAATATGGTTACACAAATGGTGTTTCGAGCATTGCTGATGACCTAAGAAGGCCCAACATCTAAGATTACAATTGTGAAGTCACCAAACTCTCTTAGAATGCGTGTTCTTACTGCCAAACAAGAGTATATCCCTACAATCCGGCCATATCTCATTGGGCCCCCCTGCCCCCTTTCAATGTTGAATCACATTGTTGCACGGTCTTCTGCGTTCCAGTCAACATTGAGCGGGGGGACGGGGGACGGGGGAAGGAGAATGTTTATTGTGAGACAGGGAATGGTTATTGTATGGTTATTGTAACGTTAGGATAGGGTGGCCCAAGCATTTTGGACCGGGATTGTAGCTCGATCTACCAAACATCCTCCAAAGAGTTTCTGAGATTTTCCAGAACACAATGAAGACACAAAGGGACAGGGGTAAACCATGCCACATATCAAGCACTAAATAATAATAATAATAATAGCTTGCATTTATATAGCGCTTAAAGGAACATTACAGAATTGGTTTTTGCTAACAAAACAGTTGCTGGCAGTGTAAGCACTTTATGTAATCCACCATATACATAAACTGACAAACCTGTAGAAGTTTGAGATCGATCGGCCATCTGGTTCACGAGAAAATAGTGAAAAACCGATTACACATTTGCATGAAATCATATAGATTCAACAAATGAATAAAACGCTCACTGAGCGATAAACTCCAATCGGAAAATTAGTTTATTCATTTCTCATCAAATATGGCATTTCAGACAGAAATATTTCAGGGGATGTTTTCTACTATCATCATCATTAGACAGTGTAAGTTTTATGTAAATCTGTGATCAAAAGTATATTTTACAAGTTTTTTTCTTACCAATTCTGTAATGTTCCTTTAAGACAGGGTTTCTAAGCGCTGATATTTTTTCCTGGAAGGCATGTGGAGCTACGTTTTTGAAGTATGAGGCCTATTCATTTATAGCACCATGTAATGGTTTACAAGGTGCTGTGGGCAATATGCTGCCAATCAAACCAGGAACACCGGGACGAACCCCTTCTCTTTATGATAAGTGTACTGGGTTCTTTTACGTGCATTACACAACACACGGGACCAACGGCTTTACGTCCCATCCGAAGGACGAAGCAATAATGGTTAAGAGTCTTGCTTAAGGACACAAGTTTCACGACCGGGACTCAAACCCACACTCTGCTGAACAGAAACATCAGAGCTTGAGTCCGGTGCTTTATCCGCTCGAATAACACATGCATGTTTATTACTCATTACTGGTTATTTCGATTTTCGATCAGGAATTCAATAAAACAACACACCAAGATATGATGACTGTTTGATGTATTGTTATTTATTGAAAGAAATGTATAGATAGATACAAATATCAAATTAGAGTACAGCTTACCCCAAGATATTATATTATAATTACATCATTTATCAAATTAACAAAAGTTTATAATTTTTCCATTTTGATGGATATCGTTTTCCTATAATCTAAGAATTCCACTGGTACATTAGATATTATCTTTGATTTAATTTTTTTTTTTTTAAGGAATGAAAATTCAAAAGAATTAAGAAATTCCTTTATTTTGAATTCAGTGGACATTGCTGTCATGTTCCCTGTTCCTACAACAACACATTATATGGATTCTCATTTCACCAAAAAAGGGGGCAGACTATTTCTCAGCCTCGGTTTCATTACATTGATTCGGAAACAAAGATTGGAGAAGATTGATAAAGGGCCCAACTTCGAAGAGCTGCTTAAGCACAAAAAGTAGCTAAGCACAACGATATTATGCTTACCCGAATAAGGTTACCAGCCAAACTGCCATGCCACATGTACAATTTGTGACTGGTATCCTGCTCAACTCTGCTTAGCAGAGAATTGTTAAGCCATTTTTTCTGCGTAAGCAGGTCTATGAAATTGGGCCCAGATCCCTTGCACACATGTTCACTTCCACAGATCGTATGCACATGTCAATACAACCATCAATCACTGAAGCACCTTAGTGAAGGTGCTGAATGGCTACAGACCAATAAACAGTAGTCCAATCCCACCCATGCTAAATATTCAAAAATACTCAAAAAATACTAAGAAGTTTCACACCCTTTTGAAATAAAACACAAATATGCAGTGACATATAAACTTCAGTTTCCTTTTCACTTTTCTGAGGGATTTATCCATGGGCCCTTTGAGCCACGCCCATCACAAATAAAAACACCACTACACAGAGGGTGCTACATTCCCAAACTGAAAAGTTGCCATCTTGGAAAAGGGGTCCTTTGCTTGTGAGCAAAAATATGACAAATTTACAGGAGACTGGCTTACCCAAACCATGCAAAACTGAGAGTCAATAACCACAAGAAACGACATTGGACCTTATGTCAACCATCCCTGAAAATACTGCCCCTCAAATCTGTCAATTACAGAAATGTGGGGCCTTCAAAATATCAATTAGCTTGTTTCAGTCGCTACTTAGTGATATGAACCCTTATGACATCATACACAAGAGTAAATTCATATGTAGTATGTAGCACAAATTACAAAAAACACTGGACACTTGGCAGAGAGGGTGGCCCCCGCCACATACAAAACTCATTTGTGCATATCAGCTGCACTTCGTTTAGTGCTATTGTAAAATATAACATTTTGAATGATTCTTATTGAAGTAAATAATTGTGTACATACATATATTATCAAAGGCAACATTTTGTGTACAATGCAATCGTCACTTTATTTTCTGAGTGAATCTTACATCGTCACAGTAACACCAACCACACTCTGATTTTTGCATTTATATTTAAAGGTATTGTACACTTTTGGTAACAGCTCAAAATCAGTGTCCACATTTTGTGTGATTAAACATATGCATGAACAAACAAACCTGTGAAAGTTTGAGCTCAATTGGTCATCGAGGTCACGAGAAAATAAGGAAAAGAGATCTTATGTGTTTTCTGTTTTTTCAAATTATCGCGCGCGATAATTACTACTGTTTTACTCGTTTCTCAGAAACGATAGCATTTTAGGCAGAAATAATTTAAAGAACCCTTTCTACATTACTTATTTTAAATCATGTAAGTTATGTGTGAATCTGTGAACACTGTGTTTTTCGATCTTACCAATAGTGTACAGGGCCTTTAAATGACTTGCCCTCTTGCACAACGCCGAGTGTTATTTAATTACAAAGTATTCAAGATTTGTTTTAAAATGTCAACAATTGCCTGGCAATTTGAATGGTGCTCATCAGTATCAAAGTGTTCATTTATATACCCAAAGTTATTTCTGACACCATCTCAACTCCTTAGGAGTATGCAGCCCCAGCAGCCATTAAGTGAACATGACCAATTACTATCTCAACCCAATAGGTACCCATTTACTCATCGGTGATGACAAGACATTACAAACAAAATGTCTTGCTCAAGGACAGAAGTGTCATGACCGGGGTTCGAACCCACACTCTGATGACTCAGCCACCGGAACACTTGTCTGGTGCACTTCGCCACAACACCAAAGTACACAACACATGCAGCCATAGCTAGGGTCAACTATCAGAAGGTGCTACAATGAACATTCAGCCAATCATGTGCCTTCTTTTAACAGCAATGAGGGCGCTGTTTCAGTTTGTGACATCATAAGCAACGGATCTTTATGCAAGTGCCTAAAGATTAAGGTATGGAGGAAGATAAAAACAGCAGGGGGAGTGCAGGATCAAAGCATCCACTCAAATACTGACATATGCTTTACATGACTTTATTTAAATTTGTTCAAGGTTAAAGGGAGTGAGGTAAGGAGAGGGAGTTTGGTCATGTGATGCATTCAGTGAAGATACACATATCTTGCCTGAGTGTTTAAATTAAAGATGGAAATATCTAGTCGTTATTTCATCAACAAATTCAATTAACGCTTTCGGGGATGGAATAGAATAAGGCATCCCATCTCTCATACAACAGACCTAGTGCACTGATCTCGTCCAGCAGCCATCTTAGAGGTACGCTGGTGATGAAACAAAGAAAAAAAAACACAGAATGGTACACAAGGCGCACTGGATTGGCCAATGAACAGCCTCAATTTGACCTCTAGGCGAGGGCGCCCTACTCCAGTGACGTCATGTGCGTGAGGTCTAATCGGGGATGTAGGTGGCAGACAAACCAAGTAAACCCAATTTTTCTTGGAAATATGGGCATGCTCAGGGCTACATAAACAGTAAAAATGTACCTGGTAAGTCTGCTGCCACCTAGTGTTACAAAGACTCCAATTGAAGTGTCATTGTGTTCATATTACACAATGTTTATTCAGTTATCAAACTCAACCTCGAACTCTCAAAAATCAACACAAACTCAAGTTGTATATTAAACTCATATATAAAAAACCCACAAACTCATACTGTCATTCCTTTTCTTTGTACATAATGCAAGTTTGAAATGTCAGCACACCAAAAAAAAAAGTCGGGTAGTTTTCAGTCCACAAAAACATACAAATAAGATCAGTCTAAAGCAGGTGTACACATTGGCAATTATTGTCAAAGACCAGTGCCCAATTTCATAGAACTGCTTAAGCAGGAAACATTGCTCAACAATTTTCTGCTGAGCAGAAAAGGAGCAGGATACCACTCATAAATTGCACATGTGAAATGGTATTTTGGCTGGTAACCTTGCTCTGGTAAGCATTATTATTGTGTGCTAAGCTACTTTTTGTGCTTAAGCATGCTCTATGAAATTGGGCCCTGTATCCGGACTCTGTGATGTCACTGGATGCTTTTGGATGTTTACACATTTTGCAGCGGAAGGGAATCAAATGCAATGCATTTACAACATTTTTAATGTGAGGTTAGAGACTTGAAGATTGTACAACTTTCATAAGGACTCTTATCAATTGGAAAAATTAGTGCATCACAAAACTGAACTTGACCTTAGAGCCCCTCTTTAATATTTATAAAAAATTAATTTTTGAACATTGTTCACAAAATTGAACTTTGCTTTAGTGGAGGAAATATCTTGCAGCAAGCTTTGGACTTGGAAGTATTTTTACAAGCATTACACATGTACAGGTTTATACAATAATTGGTTAGAAGTTTCCCATAATTGAGAGAGATAATGTTTCAACATTTGCCTTTTCGATTTTTCCAAAGTTGCTGTTCCACACAAAGGGAAAGAGTCCAACTTGATATTTCTGAAATGGATTAAATTTCACAAAAACAAACACTTCATACACCCTAACCCTCGATATTGATTTGTTTGTATGTTGTTTATTTGCTTGTTTCACACAGTCAAAGAATCGTTCACATAGATTGGGTCTACCCATACACTAAGCCAATACCTCAGACTAAAATTCACTGTTGCTATGTCACATGGTTTGGGGCAAGCTTTTGCGTAGCAACCTCGGGTCGGGCAAACCCTGGTACCATTAGGCCATCCACATTCATTCAAAATAAGCCATTTGTGTGTTAGATTTTAATATTGTCTGGTACATTGACGTACTTGATCACAAGTTACCACTTAAGTTTGAATTCCTCAGACTATAGAGACAGTTGCTATGTCACATGACTCGGGGCAAGCTTTTGCGTAGTTACGTAAGAGACGACGAACACCCATACACTATTCTGAGTGAATGTGTATGGCACAATGGCACCAGGGTTTGCTCATCTGGAGGTTGCTATACAAAAGCTTGCCCCGAACCATTTGACATAGCAACTGTCTCTATAGTCTCAGGAATTCAAATGTAAGCGGTGACTTGTGACTAAGCAAGTCATGGTACAAGACTTTATTCAAATCTAACTCGCAAATGGCTTATTGTGTACGGGCGTTTGCTGTCTCTAACATAACTACAAAAAAGCTTGCCCTGAACCATGTGACATATCAACTGTCTCTGGTCTGAGGATTTCAAATTTAAGCGGGCACTTGTGACTCTGAGAGTCGGTGTACCAGACATTATTCCAAAACTAACTCACAAATGGCTAGTTTAATTCTCACATAACCTTGCTAGACACCCCCCCCCCCCCCCGGTATCCTCAAAAATTACCCCCTCTATGTCAACTCAAAACCCACAAATGTTTGGACTCTTATAAGATTGGTATGCCCTGGCCCAATCATAAGCATTTATTTGGTCCTGCTGTCCCATACCCTACAAACTCGGACATCTTCCTGCAGAGGATTTTGAAGGATTTGGGATCAGTGGGGGTTGGTAAAACCACTCGCTACTCTATAATCTCAGTTCAGCTGAGATCAAAACCATAATCTCAAATCAAGTCTGTTTAGACCATAAACTAATAACTGGGAAGAAAAAACCACCAGACAAGATCCTTTCTAAGGAAATTATAATAAAACGCAAACAAACAAAAGGCAAAGGAGGGCTTAAAGAGTTCAGAGACCAATTTTAAACAAAGACAAATATATATATTTTTTGTAATATTGGAAGAAGCGTAAATTAAATAATAATCCTCTAGGAACATAATATTAATTGAAGACTTATTCAAACATTTTCTTACCATGTTTACCTCGGAGATAATTTTTATCAAAAGCTGGTTTATAAAACCACATGAAAGATGTTAAATATTTGTAAACGCTTGTCTATATAAATTTTTTTACTTCTCTTTCTACACTAAGCAGTTGACTCAAGAATGGACCATGAAAAGTTTGGCCGGTTCCCACTTAATATCTTGGTTCATTTCGACAAGGCAACCAGTTATGAACATTACCTACAATCGTTTCATAATTACATAGTCTGTCGATGACAGCTAACGATGACACAAATGCTGAATGTTAGACGAATAAGTTAAATCAATTACTGTCATTTAATAGTCGATTGTGACCAGGACCCAAATTCTTGAGGAAAACAAACCACACTTCTATTTTTTTTTTTTTTTCTGTGGGGGGAAACGTCACAGGGAACCAGTCACGACAAAAGTACACATGTTATGGTATTTTAGCTGGTAAACAATCCGTGTGGTAAACTTGCCTGCTCAGTGTTTGCCCTCTGTTTTGTCGAAACCCAAACATAAGTACCCCAAATATTTCTTTGAGAAGAAAAAAAAACAGCTTTTGCACTAATTTCTCCCTTACTCCCAACCCCATTTTCTTCTCATTTCCACCTTTGAATGTGACGGAGAATTTTTAAACAACCAACATAATTACATAATCGTTATTCTTATTCATGTAGTAAATGATAAATGTTAAAATCTCTTTAAGGGTATTCTGAGTAAGGCAAACAGTCTCAACAACAAGTCCTTGGAACCCAAACAACTAAATATTTATATTTTCTATACTTTAACCTTCTGAAGTATCACTGTACCTGATGCCTGTGTTACGGAACATCACATGGTGGTCATGTGATGCTGGTCACATGATATACACATGACCTTCATCTGTACATTGGAAGTGCATGTATTTTCTTACATGACACATCAAGAAGAATGCAACACAAATGACATTATGACTCCATGGTTCCCCGATTGAAGAACACATGGTTCGAATCAGGGTTGAAGAATATCCCGATCGGATGCTTAGTTTGTAAATATCCCAATTGGGGTATTTAGTTTGTAATTGTCACCCACGAGCAGGGACTATTAATACCCACATTGGGTGACGAAGATCCCAATCAGGGGAACCATACAATCCGAATTGGGGTAGTTAGTTTGTAGTTGCACCCATGAGCAGGGACTATTAATACCCACATTGGGTGACGAGGGTTCCAATCGGGTAAACCATACTATCCCAATTGGGGTACCTAGTTTGTCATTGTCACCTATGGTTTGGGACTACTAGTACCCTCACCTGGTGAAAAGGTTCAACACAATATCTATCCCCATTGAGGGAGTTTTGGTGATAGTAACTAATAAGACTAGAGTACAAACTAACATACACAATAATCCAATCTGTAGCGAACCTCGTTTGAGGTCATGGGTCGGGAACCACCCACAACACCCACAACATTCTCTACACATCTCTACATTCATTCTACATCGACATCACCTCCCCACGTCAGTCCCAACTCTAATATCCATCTAATTTCATCAATTATTTTGAAGAAAAAAAAAATGAATAGAAATTGTAAAAAGGAAAAAATATATATACATATGCCTACAAATGTAGTTAGTAAATATTATTAGTTTATTCAAGTATTTTTTGTTGTTGTTGACTTGCACCTGTAGAAAAAATGTACATGACATGATTTTTTTTATATTCAAAATTTTTTTTTCCAAACCGCCTGAAGCCATTCTCCGCTACAGACTCAGACGTCAATCTTCAATTACTTTATAATCATTATACAAAAATAAGTCTTTCATAACTTGACTAGGTTCTACTGTGCTAACATTTAACAGTAACAGAAACGGCAACTCATAAATGTACATTGTTTTAATACATTTACTTAACAATCATCGTGAGGGTTGTACTAAAGTCTTTGGCTCTTCCTGAAGGGGATGCGGCTACAGCTAGAGCCCCAACTCAACATGCACTGAAGCATAGGTCGCCCTTAGCAACAGACGCAGCCGCTAAGAAGCCGAATGCGATACTGAATAAAGTCTGGTACAGTGACTTGACTGGCCACAAGTGAACACTTAAACTGGATTTCCCAGACTAAATACACTGGCTCAGGGCAAGGTTTTGTATAACAACCTCAAGAAAGCATGGTACCATTATGCCATGTACGTTCATTTAGAATTGTGTATGGGTGTTCGCTGTCTCTTATGTGAGTAGGCAAAAGCTTGCCCTGAACCATGTGACATATCAACTGTCTCAAGTCTGAGGAATTCAAATTTAAGCAGTCACTTATGACTTAACAAGTCATGGTACCAGACATATTTCAAATGTAACTCGCAAATGGCTTCTTCAGAATCCACCATTATGTCTTTCACTGGCTCATCTTCCACCTTAGACAAAATAAAGTCATCAATCATGCTCAGCTTAAACAAAATTTGCTTAGCTGAAGCAAGATTGAATGCAGACAACCATTCAACAATAGAAATCATCGGTAGCTGAAAATTCCTGCTAAACAATTTTCACTCAATTTTCAGGGATCGCTCTCAACAACCGTACATACCTGAGTACTTCACTCATGTGATTAAGGAAAAACAAAACAAAACTAATGGAATATCCTTTCTTGTTAATTAATCTCATTAATCGCTCGTATGTACAACACTAGAGGGCGCTCTAATAATATCCTTCTAGAGGCCGAAACGGTAGAAAACTCACCACAAATTCATCCTTTTATACAATGTTATAGTGTCAGTTTCACAAATAATACAGAAGTTGACAATGCCAGATTCGGGAGATGTTTAGTGGTCATTTCAACTGTCTTGAGAAAGAGAGGATGGTTAGGACAACAATTTAAGCTTTCAGCCTTTGAGAAAGACTCTGCAAGGGTCGAAACGTGAGGCCATTTTGTTTGAGGCCATCTTGGTTGGTAAGCAGTTTGCAACAGTTTTGCTGTGTCATAATCAACTCATAGCAAGTATAAAACTGTCACGTCAGTACAAAAACGTTGTATCTCCATTTTCTTGTAACGATGGATCTCTCACTCGCATCATAATCTTGGCAAAATTTGTCTGTACATTTGGGATAGTTAAAACCAGCGACAAAGTCTGTGTAGTTTACGAGATTTACTGCCTTTGAGCTGTCCAAGCCACGAAGGCCTTGACGAAAGGCTAGTAAACTGTTGGAGAATGATTCAAACACTACAGTCATCTTAGAAAAATAGAACCTGGAAAATGCTGTGTGTGGTTATTGGTGCATATTTACTTTGAGGCAATTCATGGGGGCTGCCATTTTAGCTGTATGGCAAATTTCAGCTTTCCCATTGGTCGGTCTGGATATCTTACAAACAGGCATGCCACACGCTGTCGATGTCCACAGCTGACATAGACAGGGCCTGACCAAGCAGACACATTACCACAACTGAGGTCAGCATTCTCCATATTCTATTTCTATGGGTCATCCTAAAGAGCGCCCTCTAGAGTCAGGCAGAGAAGACACCGGTGATCATCAGAGTGTGGTGGAGCTGAGTTTCTTGAGCTTCCTACGCTGGGCCAGCATGGAGGACGTGACGGGTTCCAGGTTCTCCTTCCTTGGTGTGTTGTTCAAGGCCAAGTAAGTTGCTTTCATTGCTCCCTAATAATAATAACAATAAACAATTTTTAAAAATAATAATATGATAATACAGGGATGTGATAGACTGTTTAAAAAAAAAAACCTGAACTGTGAGCGCAAGTGCAAAAGCTTGCGAGTGCGAAGCCTATATGGCGTGGGGTCCGGGGCCTGTTCACTCGATATGCACGCATCTGTTGACGCGATATGCACACAAGAGGTGCACAAGCAAATCGACTTTTTTTTATAGTCTGGACCACACGTGCTTAACTGCACGCAAATCGTTGGTTTCTACTGGGTACTTGACTCCACTGCAAATTAGACTTGTTACCAGTCCATCCATTGTCAAAGGTTTTAGCGCAAGCCAAATCTATGCCGAACGACCCTCTATATTCTATCCCCCTATTTTTTCACCAGATTTACACGATTCACACGGGTCAACTTTTGGGGCCCCGAAAACTGGATTTCCGGGGAAAAACTGAGAAATCACATCCCTGCATAATGCGCCTTCTATCTAGAGCACATGACCCTAATCTGAGGCGCAGCACACACAATACACAACAAGCAACAATGAGAAACCCATGCTCTTAATGTCTAGAAGGTTAGCTGCGTTGTGGAAGTCTGTGGTGCAAATACACACAATCGGCGACCGTAGTCACATGACTTGTAGTGGGTATACAATGTAAACAAACCAAGCAAGCGACTCGCAGTGTGAATAGAAAAGCATGGCGCACGCCATAAGGTAGAAAGCAGTCATGCTTTTCCATGCACACTACATGTTGCTTGCTTGGTTTGTTTACATTGTATACCCACTATGAGTCATGTGACTACAGTCGCCGATGGTGTCTATTGAATAGAAAGATTAATTAAAGGACCATTACAGAATTGGTTTTTGCTAACAAAAACAGTTGCTGGCAGTGTAAGCACTTCATGTAATCCACCATATACATAAACTGACAAACCAGAAGAAGTTTGAGATCGATCGGCCATCTGGGTCACGAGAAAATAGTGAAAAACCGATCACACATTTCGATGAAATCATATAGATTCAACAAATGAATAAAACGCTCACTGAGCGATAAACTCCAATCGGAAAATTATTTTATTCATTTCTCATCAGTCTATTGAATAGAAAGATTAATTAAAGGACCATTACAGAATTGGTTTTTGCTAGCAAAACAGTTGCTGGCAGTGTAAGCACTTCATGTAATCCACCATATACATAAACTGACAAACCTGTAGAAGTTTGAGATCGATCGGCCAACTTGGTCACAAGAAAATAGTGAAAACCGATCACACATTTCGATGAAATCATATAGATTCAACAAATGAATAAAACGCTCACTGAGCGATAAACTCCAATCGGAAAATTATTTTATTCATTTCTCATCAAATATGACATTTCAGACAGAAATATTTCAAGGGATGTTTTCTACTATCATCATCATTAGACCGTGTAAGTTTTGTGTAAAACTTCTGTGATCAAAAGTATATTTTACAAGTTTTTTTCTTACCAATTCTGTAATGTTCCTTTAACCTCACTGTGTGCTATTCATTCATATGTCATTGTACAGTGTTTATGGTCAACAGTGATGTATGTTTTCAGCCAGCGATTTTAGTAACACTCCGCTGACAAGATTGACTAACTGGCTAAGACCAATTTGAAGCTGATTTACCTTAACGAGATCATAGTCCTGTGTTGTTAATCTATTCTGAGGTAACTGATCACACTGTTGCATCCAGACGTGTTGGAGAACTTTACCTGCTGATGGTCTCTTAAATGGATCTACATGAAGCATCCAGCGAACCAATTCCTGATCAGAAATCAAAAACAATCACTGTGTTAACCCTCCTACTTTTGGTCTCTTAAATGGATCTACATGAAGCATCCAGCGAACCAATTCCTGATCAGAAATCAAAACAATCACTGTGTTAACCCTCCTACTTTTGGTCTCTTAAATGGATCTATATGAAGCATCTAGCGAACCAATTCCTGATCAGAAATAAAAACAATCACTGTGTTAACCCTCCTACTTTTGGTCTCTTAAATGGATCTATATGAAGCATCTAGCGAACCAATTCCTGATCAGAAATAAAAACAATCACTGTGTTAACCCTCCTACTTTTGGTCTCTTAAATGGATCTATATGAAGCATCTAGCGCACCAATTCCTGATCAGAAATAAAAACAATCACTGTGTTAACCCTTCTACTTTTGGTCTCTTAAATGGATCTACATGAAGCATCCAGCGAACCAATTCCTGATCAGAAATAAAAACAATCACTGTGTTAACCCTCCTACTTTTGGTCTCTTAAATGGATCTATATGAAGCATCTAGCGAACCAATTCCTGATCAGAAATAAAAACAATCACTGTGTTAACCCTCCTACTTTTGGTCTCTTAAATGGATCTATATGAAGCATCCAGCGAACCAATTCCTGATCAGAAATAAAAACAATCACTGTGTTAACCCTCCTACTTTTGGTCTCTTAAATGGATCTATATGAAGCATCCAGCGAACCAATTCCTGATCAGAAATAAAAACAATCACTGTGTTAACCCTCCTACTTTTGGTCTCTTAAATGGATCTACATGAAGCATCCAGCGAACCAATTCCTGATAAAAAAACAAACAGTTGGGCCGATTCCATAGTTGGGGCACAACAGTGACAATCTAAAAGGCGATTCCTGTCTACATTTGTACATGGTTGAGAGACTGGTCTAGAGCAGGGGAGGGGAAATCAAAGGTGATGTTCTGTCCCAACTATGGAAATGGCCTAGTTATAGTTAGGCTGATTCCATAGTTGGGACACAACTATAGGGTGTCGTGGCCGAGTGGTAAAGAGCATCGGATTCAAGTTCTGGTGGTCAATTCATCGGGGTGTGGGTTCGAATCCCGGTTGTGACACTTGTGTCCTTGAGCAAGATGCTTTACTATAATTGCTTCTCTTCACCCAGGGGTATAATGGGTACCTGCGAGGGTAGAGGTTGATATTGTGTTTGAAAAAGCCTTCGGAGCGCCACGGCAGCCCAGGGCTGTATACTCCCCAGGGAGCTGAGAAAGATTACAGGAATGCTATTGGCCCAATGACCAAGGCACTAATGTAAAGCGCATTGATACGTTATTGTGAAATGCGCTATATAAGAACTAGTTATTATTATTATTATTATTACTAACAGTGACAATCTCAAAGGCGATTCAAGTCATGTGATGTTGTGGTAATGGATTAATTACAATAAGCAGATTCCATAGTAGAGGAATGCAGTGAGACCAGGTCTGAATTAGCGGCTACAGCTCTGGCTACGGCTAGATTTCCGCGTCATCATGCGTTAAAGTATAGTACTTCCTTAGCAACATCCTTAGCAACAGTCATAGCCGTAGCCGTACATTCCGATACAGCCAATCACTCATTCAGACTTCATTAAGTTTAAGGGAAACAGTAGCGTAAATAGTTGCAATATTTACTGTGAATAAGGTCCATTGGACATCCTTTCTCTATGGTTGTACATCCTTTCTCTATGGTTGTACATCCTTTCTCTATGATTGTACAATATTTACTGTGATATTTACTGTGATTAAGGTCCATTGGACATCCTTTCTCTATGGTTGTACATCCTTTCTCTATGATTGTACAATATTTACTGTGATATTTACTGTGATTAAGGTCCATTGGACATCCTTTCTCTATGGTTGTACATCCTTTCTCTATGATTGTACAATATTTACTGTGATATTTACTGTGATTAAGGTCCATTGGACATCCTTTCTCTATGGTTGTACATCCTTTCTCTATGGTTGTACATCCTTTCTCTATGGTTGTACATCCTTTCTCTATGGTTGTACATCCTTTCTCTATGGTTGGACATCCTTTCTCTATGGTTGTACATCCTTTCTCTATGGTTGTACATCCTTTCTCTATGGTTGTACATCCTTTCTCTATGGTTGTACATCCTTTCTCTATGGTTGTACATCCTTTTTCTATGGTTGTACATCCTTTCTCTATGGTTGTACGTCCTTTCTCTATGGTTGTACATACCTTAGCAGACGGAGACACATGTTCCCAGTTGCCTCCATTCATTGGAAACTTCCCCTCTCCAATTCTAGCTAAGATAACCTCGGGTGAATCATCTGGGCCATGTGCGAACGGTGTGTACCTGCATGAACAGTCACAACAAATAGTCAACAAACGTAATCAACAGTAATGATTCATCATTATTTATTCATTTAATTTTTTACTTCGATTTATAAAAACACAGAACATGGTCGGTAGTATCACAAGGTAGTACTAATGCTTACAAAATAAAACACTAAGTATAAGACAACCAAGTACAAAGACAACCAAAACCCCCCAAATCCAGACCAGCCAGATATGAGAAATAACCCAATATTACTCTGATAAAAATACAACCTAGCAAAAGTAAAGTTATTATGAAGAAGAATTACAAGATACACCTGTACTTAAAAAGGGTTTTTAAAACAAAACAATATACATTCATACAAATTTATAACAACCTAGAAAGATGGTATTAGTTAGGAATAAAAGCAATCACAATGACACAGTGACAAAGAAGTATACAATTCTGGGTAAAGAACAGACATTTATACAAATTTACACCTTGGAACAGTTTACAAGATACTGTGGTCCAAACTGAATGCAGTCAACCATGCCAGAAACACTGGGCCGAACCCTTTCTCTTAATGACAAATGCATTGGGTTCTTTTATACTAAACGCGACACACTGGACCTACAACTTCACATCCATCTGAAGCATGAAGCAATAATGGTTAAAGGAACATTACAGAATTGGTTGTTGCTAACAAAACAGTTGCTGGCAGTGTAAGCACTTTATGTAATCCACCATATACATAAACTGACAAACCTGTAGAAGTTTGAGATCGATCGACCATCTGGGTCACGAGAAAATAGTGAAAAACCGATTACACATTTGCATGAAATCATATAGGTTCAACAAATGAATAAAACGCTCACTGAGCGATAAACTCCAATCGGAAAATTAGTTTATTCATTTCTCATCAAATATGGCATTTCAGACAGAAATATTTCAGGGGATGTTTTCTACTATCATGATCATTAGACCGTGTAAGTTTTATGTAAATCTGTGATCAAAGTATATTTTACCTTACCAATTCTGTAATGTTCCTTTAAGTGCCTTAAGCCCACTTCATACTTTACTCGAGAGCGAATGCAAAATGAATTAAATGATGCAAATAATCACGTACGTGCTGTTTTCAAAGGACTCAAAGGAAATCTGCTTTACTTTCGCAATTCGCGTGAATAGTGACATTTAAAGACAATAGCGTCAAGACTGCGGCTCGAACCCACACTCTGCTGATCAGAAATACCAGAGCTTGAGTCCAGTGCGCTTGACCGCTCAGCCACGACACGCCATGTGCTAAGAGTAAGTAAGTGGCTGGCTGGGGGGGGGGGGGGGACTCCTATCAAATCCACTGACTCACCCTGCCAGCATAGTGAAGAGCAGAACTCCCAAACTCCATATATCACATGCAGCATCATAGCCTTGTCTCTTTAGAACCTATATAAAACACAGCCAAGAAATTTTCAGTTAGAAAACCTAACATAATGCAACATCAGGGATTTCAATAGTCACCAGTACAGACATAGTCAAGAGTAGCTGCCTGCTGGTCAGCTTTATAGCCTGGTGGGCCAATCAAACAGTAGCAACTAGCATTTAAACTGTGTGCATTTTACGCAAAAATATCAAACAGGCTTAGCAACATAACAGCTGGGCTAGTCATCAATGTGGCGTGGTCGTGGAAAAACAGTGCAACAGTAACATAGAGTGAAAACAGACCATTTTATCTTCAAGCAAACTTGAATCCTCCATTCTGATTGGTCGATCCATGGCAACAAGAGTGTGATATTAACCCGTATTGCATGGTCCATATCACACCCTGCGTACTGCACTGTTTTAACTCTGCGGATTGTGCCATTTTAAGCTGTGCATCAAGTTTGCTTGAAGAAAAAATTGTTATCACGCGCGCACTCATGGAATACGGAAAAATAGCACTTTGGCAGAAGCTTGATTTTGTCCATATTCCACTAGCCATTGTGTGATAACTAATAATACAAATCCATATAACATTATATTCTAATACACAGATAAAAACTACAAGTGTATGCTTAAGTAAAAGCATGTTGTGTAAAAGAAAACTGGAAATATATCTCTTTTACAAAAAATCTAAATAAAAACAGCAAATTTTACAATGCACAAGGAAAGAATTTTACAATGCACAAGGAAAGAACAACCATTAGTACAATGACAAAAAACATACAGATAGTTCCCAGTAGACGCCATCTTTACGGGCAAATTGCATTTTGGCTCGCAGGTGCGTCAAACGCTCAACTTATTAACGCAGCCGTGTTGTTCACTGACCAATCCTGCAATGAGTTTCGTGAAATGCGCGCGTGTTGCACGCCGTTCTCACACGAAACGCACGACTGTTTGTTCTAAACTGCCCGTAAAGATGGCCGATTTACGTCATACTGCAACCTATCTATTAATGAATAGAAATATAGAGTGAAAAACAATAAATATCAGAAAGCATTAACTGTCAAATGTCGAAACCTAAAGAGAAAGCAATGCAATACAATTCCAACATCCTTTAAATAAATAAGGCAAACGACAATGAATGCATTTATAATAACAAACTCATCATTCAACTTTTAGAAATATAATGTCACATTTACAACATTTTAAGAGCATTAATAATAATACAGTATTTATATAGCCCCAAAATTCATGAAAAAAAACAAGCTCAAAGGCGCTTTACATAAATTAATTCGGAAAGAGTTACAAAAAAGTACCATTAAAAACCACTACAGGAACATTTAAAAATATAAACAGGAAAATATTGTGTTGAAGAATCACAGGAAAAATTAAGTTATGAAAATGCATTCTCCTGAAGACGATCAGAGCATACTGATCGAAACGTCGAGTTGTTACATCACTGGTTCTTTTCAGAACCACCACAACTCATATAGAGATTTCACGCAAATAATGTAATTACAAACCTCAATAGATTTCAAAAAGCTTTTCAAACAAGTTCAAATATACGTCTTTTTAAAGCTACAGTCAACCTTCAAATTATAGATAGGTTGCAGTATGACATAAATCGGCCATCTTTACGGGCAGTTTAGAACAAACAGTCGTGCGTTTCGTGTGAGAACGGCGTGCAACACGCGCGCATTTCACGAAACTCATTGCAGGATTGGTCAGTGAACAACGCACCTGCGTTAGTAAGTTGAGCGTTTGACGCATCTGCAAGCCAAAATGCACTTTGCCCGTAAAGATGGCGTCTACTGGGAACTATCTATTGTTGGAAAATAGAATTAGCTGTTGCAAACTGCTTACCAGCTAAAAGGACCTAGGGTATAAATTCAAATAATTGTGATCCATATTTACCTCTGGAGCCACAAAGTTGGCCGTGTAACACGGCGTCATCAACATGCCGTTGTCAGCTCTCATCTGCTTAGCGAACCCAAAGTCACTAATTCTGAGGGAGCTAGGGGTGCCTGAGTCATCTGCATAGAGTATGTTACTTGGCTTCAAATCACGGTGGACAACCTAGGAGAGTGGGAAAAAAGATGTCACAATGAGGACCTGGCTTTACGGTCATTACAGCAACAACTTAGAAATACAAAGAGAAAAGGATGATCAGCACAAACCAACAGGGGACCAATCAAAACCACTGTACAATACAGGGCAATTTGGTTGGTAACCTGTTTTGCTAGTCAAGATTTGTCTAACAGCTACAGTATAAGAAATACAAGGAGTTCACAAAACAGTGCGCCCTCTAAAGTTGACCTTTGGGGAGGCCATTTTTCCTAAAGGCAGTCAACAAAACAATCACACTTACAACTCAGCACTGTTTGGGGTCACATTAAAATGGCAGACATAATTCAAACCCACATCCTTGGCCCAATTTCATAGAGCTGCTTAAGCACAAAAAGGAGCTAAGCACAACAAAATTATGCTTACCAGAATAAGGTTACCAGCCGAAATACCATGTCACATGTACAATTTGTGACTGGTACCCTGCTCATTTCTGCTTAGCAGAAAATTGTTAAGCAATATTTTCTGTTTAAGCAGCTCTATGAACGTGGGCCCTTATGACTTAGCCACGAGAACTTGAGTCCAACACACTTAACCACTTAGACACAACACAACACATACAATAACAATAGATTAATTCAAATGTAAAGCTTGTTTGAGGAGGTGATTATCAAGGAAAGACAAATGTCAAACAACAACATCAGAAAGGTCGACAAAACAATATATTTCAATTGGAACAAATCATTTGACCTTTCATTGATTCACCCACAATATTTCAGTTTGAATTGTCATTGTTAATTAAACTAAAAGAATACATCAATCTAGACTCAGTACAAAAATGTCAACAACCAAAATAGGAAAAGCAGCAGATACAGAGAGTCAATATATTATCTTATTTTTCTTTTGCTTGCCACATCTTTTGAAGAAATGACGATTAGTCAAAGGCAAATGTCTAGCAAACTGTAAAACATAAGTCATTTGGGGTGAAGTTTCTTCTTGGAAGATAAGTAGAATTTGTGAAGTTGAAAGAAAATGGCGTGACTGTGTGGGCAGTCCTATTAATATCGATCATGTCAGTTTTGCACTGACATGATCAGTTCCACTGAGCGTGGAAGTTTGCATTAAGGTTTTCTAAGATTTGCTAGGTTGTGCTAGGGTTTGCTAGGGTTTACATTAAGGGTAGCTAGTGTTAGCTAGGGTTTACTAGGTTTGCTAGGGTTTGCTTCAAGGTTAGCTAGGGTGTGTGCTAGGGTTAGCTAGGGTTTACTAGGGTCTGCCAGGGTTGGTTTTAAGGTTTTGTAGGGTTTGCTAGGGTTTGCTAGGGTTTGCTAGGGTTTGCTAGGGTGTGCTAGGGTCTGCTAGGGTTTGCTAGGGTCTGCTAGGTTGTTCTAGGGTTTGCTAGGTTGTGCTAGAGTTTGCTAGAGTTTGGTAAGGTTTGCTTTAAGGTTTGCTAGTGTTTACTGTAAGGTTTGCTAGGGTTTGCTAGGGTTTGCTAGGGTTTACTAGGGTTTGCTATAAGGTTTGCTAGGGTTGGCTTTAAGGTTTGCTTGGGTTTGCTAGGGTTTGCGCAAGTGGAACACAGCTCAGGTTCAACATCTTACCCTCTGTTTATGAAGATAGTCTACTGTCTTAGTAACGACATGCATGATTTCACAGGCCTCTCTTTCCGATAGATGTTTCTTCTTTAAGATCTTATCCAGTAGTTCTCCACCCTTCATCAACTCCATCACCATATAGACGTTCTGCCCATCGTCATAAACCTGTAAAAACAACCAATCAGATTGCTACATCAAGATGGTGTCATCAGTGGATAAGCCAATCAGATGACATGTCAGGATGACATCATCAGCTCATCGAATAAGCCGTTTGCGAGTTAAGTTTGAATGAGGTCTGGTGCAGTGAGTTCACATAGTACAATGGTTGACCGTGTACTGTGTAGGTGCATTCACCACATGGTATCATATTGCAGGCTGGCATAGTTTATGTCATTCAAATCAACAGTGGATGATATTGAATGGACAAACAGTAGGAGGGTTAACTGTGTACTGTGCATTCACCACTTGATATCATAGTGCAGGCTGGCATAGTTTATCTGTCATTCAAATCGAAAGTGGATGATATTGAATGGACAAACAGTAGGAGGGTTAACTGTGTACTGTGCATTCACCACTTGATATCATAGTGCAGGCTGGCATAGTTTATCTGTCATTCAAATCGAAAGTGGATGATATTGAATGGACAAACAGTAGGAGGGTTAACTGTGTACTGTGCATTCACCACTTGATATCATAGTGCAGGCTGGCATAGTTTATCTGTCATTCAAATCGATAGTGAATGATATTGATCGGTCATACAGTAGGAGGGTTGACTGTGTACTGTGCATTTACCACTTGATATCATATTGCAGGCTGGCATAGTGCATCTAACAGTCAAAATTACACATGGTGATATTAAATGGTCACACAGTAGGAGGGTTGACTGTACTGTGCATTTACCACTTGATATCATATTGTAGGCTGGCACAGTGCATCTATCATTCACATTACATAAATTGATATTAAATGCACGTACAGTAGGAGGGTTAACCGTGTACGTTGCATTTACCACTTAATATCATATTGCAGGCTGGCATAGTGTATCTATCATTGACATCACAGAGAATGATATTAAATGGACACACAGTGGGAGGGTCGACTGTGTATCTACGAAATGAAGCAACTAGACTTACATCTCGTAATGTGATGATGTTTGGATGATGGCCGTATCTTAACATAACCTCAATCTCTTCCTGTACATCCTTCTTTCCTTTCTTGATAATCTTGACAGCGTAATGCTGACCTGACGTCTTGTGAACACATCGCAGACACTTTGAGAAAGACCCAAGACCTATCACCTGAAACGGAAGAAATGAAAAGAGAGTGTTAGAATCGTCATATCACCATGTTCTCCTTGTCTTTTGCTCCAACATAATCTTGAAGACAAGCACCAGTCTTACAAACCCAATGATTTCATTGGAGAGAACCACGCAACAACACACTTTGTAATTTTGTATACATGCATCGTAACTACTAGAGTGATACTGTGCATGTATGAGTGAGCAAATTAAAAGGGTCAGAGGTACACCTGTCAGATGTTCAGGCTATGATAGGTCTACATTGGTCCCCTGTTTTTTTCCACAAGGATAAGACAGGTACTGGTCTACAGGCCTAATGATTTCTTTGGATACAATGATTTCATTGGATAAACGTGCAGAGTGGCGTAAGCTTTCCATATCTTTGTTATGATCGGTCCGAGGTGATGTAATTTGTCAACTTGCACTTTCGATCATCTGCATGCAGCATGTGCATAATGTTTGTACATCATGTCATGTCGTTTTATTCACTACATGTATGTAATATGTGCACATGTACGTGTGAAGTGACTGCCACAGTGGGGTGTTGAGGCCGAGCGGATAAGAGCACCAGACTCAAGCTCTGGTGTTTGTGTTCAGCAGAGTGTGGGTTCGAGTCCCGGTCGTGACACTTGTGTCCCTGAGCAAGACACTTTACTATAACTGCTTCTCTCCACCCAGGGGTAAAATGGGTACCTGTGAGGGCAGAGATGGTTCTTTGTGATTGATTTAGCTTAGTAGCGCATTATTTGTTGCACAGGCTGTATACTCCCCAGGGAGCTGAGATGGTTTAAGGAATGAAACTAATGGCCCAGTGACCAGGGGTAATAAGTGTGAAGCGCTTTGAGACGCCCTTCGGGTGTGTAAAGCACTATATAAAAACCGAACATTATTATTAAACTCCCGGTAAAATGAATGCAAGGTCAAAGGTACATCTGGTAAGTCCAGTATCTGGCGTTATTCATGAGCCTTGAAGTGTAACATCAGATGTACAGGCTATGATAGGTCTTCCTTTGACCTCAGAGAGGGCGCTGTTTGAGCTTATGGCATCATATACAATTAGGAATCTTCTCTGTTACTTTAAAGCCTTCATACAGCTGTTTATTCTGCAGATAATTATTTCTTCTTCTTGTTTTAATAGTGAGACTTACGTCTTGAAGTTCGTACTCTTCCGTGATGCTCGTCACTCTTGCATGTTTGATTGGCATCTTCTGCAATACAAACGTAATCATCAACACCATGAAGGAACGACTCTCACACAAAATGAGATTTTTAATATCGCACTCTTTGCTCATGGGAAATCATTCGCAGTGCTGGAAGCTAGCTACATGGGAAATCATTTACATTGTGTACCCTGCTGGAAGCTAGCTACAAGACCATATCAACAGAGAAGACAGGTACAACAAGGCCAGGGTCCAAATTCGGAGAGCTGCTCAGAAAATATTGCTTAACAATTGCCTGCTAAGCAGAAATGAGCAGGGTACCAGGCACAAGTTGTACATGTGGTATGGTAGTTTGGCTGGTAACCTTAACCTGGTAAGCATAATTTTGTTGTGCTTAGCTGCTTTTTGTGCTTAAGCAGCTCTCTGAAATTGGGCCCAGGTAGGCGTGTCAATATTATTTCATAGTTACCACCACATCGATGTGTGGTAAGCTCTGTTCATTCAGAGCTCTTAGAGTCCAGGATACCAGTCACAGATGGTACTTGTGGAATAGTATTTCAGCTGGTTACCTTATTCTGGTAAGCATAATTTGGTTGAGCTTAGCTAGTTTTTGTGCCTCAGCAGCTCTATGAAATTGGGCTCTGCATATTGGTTATTTGTGAGTAAACTTTGAAACATGACGGGATCGGGTGTCAACAATAACACCCGTTCCATGGCATGCAGGAACTTGGTGTCAAATTCAACGCCGTTTCCACTGAATATCAATGAAATTCAGGACTGAACTTAACAAAATTCCTTGTACAAAAAAGGTACAGACCCATAGATTTAGAATGTGAGAATCACGGATGTTTTTGGGCGTTAACAAAATTCGCACCGGTCGGTACCAAACACGACAGTAATCTACACCAAATCATGGTGAGGTTAGAGACTTGTAATATTTAATCCACTTTTGTAAATTGGAAAATGAGTGCATCACAAAAATGAATTTGACCTTAGAAGGGGATATTAATTTCTACGGACGCACCAGATCCTTTGTCGTCTGTTGTGTATGTGAATTATTGGTAGCAGCTTTGATTTCATCGCCTTGTAATAAGACAGGAGCGATGTAGCTGAATCCTCGGAACAGCTGATGGGCACTTGC